>JASVEL010002209.1:0-102360 GCA_032618575.1 Nicotiana noctiflora
CGGGCCTTTTTTGACAGAAATGCCCATATGGAAGTTATGACGGAGGCTCCTAACCGACACTAATTATTCTTGTGGGTTACGATATCTTGGAAAACTATGAGCAGGCGGTGTCGTCGTTTGCTCCCTTGTGTTCCACTTTTAAGAACACGGCACTTCAGTCGATGAGTGATGCAGAGCTGTCGCGAAGTATTTTTGGCATGGCTTTGCGAGTAAGTGTTTTTTCTTTTCCTTTTAGGATTTGTTTTGCATGCGTAATCTGCTTATGCTGAATTTCTTTCCTCTCAATGTCAGACTCTCATTATGGTGATCGAGCGTGACCGGAGGGATGAGCAGAGGATGACTGTTTTTAAGAAGATGGCCTCCAAGTACAAAGATTACCGTACCAAGCACCGTGCATTGGCTGATATTTTTACTCAAGATAGCGAGTTTCAGCTATATCGTGATGGGCTTAAGCAGAAAGTGGAAGAGTTGGCAATGAAAGTTGTAGAGCTTAAGGAGTGGGATGATGAGCCGATGAAGGCCATAGGTCGATACAGTGAGCTTGAGGTGGCTCTTAAGGCCAAGGATGATGAGCTCGAGGTGAGTAAGGGGGTGATGGCCGAGAACGACAATCTTCAGGCACAGGTGGCTTTTTTAATTTCTAAGCTTAGGTAGAGGGAAACGGAGGTTTTCGATCTGAGGGGTGAGTTGAGCGTTAAAGTTGATAAATTGGCTCATGCCAAAAAAGGTAGGGTGCCTGCCATATTTGAAGCAATGACCTTGGATGATGCCCTTCGTGCTTGTAGGTCTGCACGGGATAGTGAGGTGGAGACGTCGGCGTTCAAGGTAGCAAGGTTAGAAGAGCGGATTCAAGATTTGGAGGAGGAGTTGTTTGGATAGAATAAACAGGTTGTTGCTTCGAAGGTTGAGGAAGTGCAATGTTAGTGGCAACCATCTGTGTCTCATACTTCTATCGATCCCGCTGTGACGTGGGAGTTGTATGAGATGTGGGTTCATGCCGAGGATCAACATGATTTGTACAAGTCCTTGAAGGCCGACAGGAACGTTTTTTAGGCAGAGCTCGAGGGTGTCTGTGTTAAAGCACGTGCGGCCCGTGAAGCCTATGGTTATGATCCTAGGACGCCTGGTGGGGTCGATATTGATGATGATGCGGACAGGCTCACCTCCGATTCTTGGTATAACAAGGAGTATGCCGAAGGGGATGACTCGGCATAACGCCATTGTATTTATTGTTTTATTGCCTTGTTGTTTTTTGTGAGGGAGCCTTCGGGCCCTTTTGTAAAAAGTTTTGTAATATAATAGTTGTAATGGAATGATTGCCTTTTGGCTGTGTATCTCCAACTTGTCATTTTTTGTTGTTGTGCAATGAAGCCCTTGGCATTTGGACAGCATGTATGTAATGTTTTGGAGTAGTCGATCGCAGATCTTAAAGTAACTCAAGCAAGGTCAAGTGTGAAGCAATTCGAGCAAAGGCTGAATATTAAGTGATTCGAGCGAGGTCGAATGTTAAATTATTCGAGCGAGGTTGAATGTTAAGTAATTTGAGCGAGGTCGAATGTTAAGTAATTCAAGTGAGGTTGGATGTTAAGTGATTCGAGCGAGATGTAGAAAATAAAAAATAAAGAGAGAATGGAGAGTAAAATATTGCTTTATTTCATTCATTGGATAATATCTTGGTAGAGAGTACAAAATGTTGCTTTAATTTATTCACTGGAGAATAATATATGTCCATTTCATACATATACCGGAGAAGTTTCCATGTATCAAGTCCCTTCATCATTCGGCCTAGAGAAACAGTCGGCAGGTGGGTCGATGAATCATATTTGAACTTTGAGACGTCCCCTTCATCGCCTCCTTAAAAACCTCCCCGAGAAAACCTCATTGGGACAAAACCCAGCTGAGGGAAAAAAGAATACAACTTGAGGGGCGTCCTTTTTTAGAAGTTGAAGTATTTGATGTGGGCGACATTCCAATTGTTTTGTAGTAGTTTTCCTTTTATTGTTTCTAGTTGGAATGCTCCTTTGCTTGCCACTGCCGTGATTTTGTATGGCCCGTCCCAATTGGTTCCCAGTTTGACTTCTTTCGGGTCTTTGCTTTCTAGTGTCTTGCCCTTGAGAACATAGTCTCCGACTTTGAGCGGTCGTATTTTGGCTTTTTTGCTTGTTGTTTTTATGCTACCATTCTTATGTAAGCCATGTCTCTTCGCTATTTTGCCTCGTCGAGGTCTTGTTTCTTGTTTTCGTCATTGCTTTGCCCGCTTTTATTGGAGTATCTCATACTAGGCTCCCTGACCTGGACAAGTATCATGGCGTCAGTCCCGTAGACTAGTGAATATGGCATTTCGTCTGTGCTTGTTGCATGGTGCGGTAGGCCCATAGTACCTCTGATAGCAATTTTGGCCATAACCCTTTGGCGTCCTCGAGCTTTTTCTTTGAGATATTCAATATCATTTTGTTGGAGGATTCGGCTTGACCGTTACTGATGGGATGATATGGCATGGAAAGTATTCACGTGATGTACCATTTTTCGAAGAACTCCGTGGTCTTTTTCCCAGTGGATTGGGGCCCATTGTCGCAACTAGTTTCCTTAGGGATGCCGAAACAATAGATGATGTTCCTCTATATGAATGTGATGGCTTCCTATTCTTGTATTTGGGTGAACACACATGCTTCTACCCATTTGGAAAAGTAGTTAGTTAAAACCAAAAGAAAATGTATCCTACCTCACACCGCTAGGAGGGGTCCGACATTTTCCATTCCCTATTTGATGAACGGCTATGGCAAGATGACCGAGTGGAGGTGTTCGCCTACTTGATGTATCATAGGTGCGTACTTTTGTTACTACTCGCACCTCTTGACGTAATCTGCGACTTTGTTTTTCATATTTGGCCAGTAATATCCTACTCGAATGGGGCATCTAACAAGGGCTCGGTTGCCTGTATGGGCACCACAGTGATCTTCATATAATTCTTCGAGCACACGCCTTGTTTGATTCGGCCCTAAGCATTTCGCTAAGGGGCATCTAAACGTTCTCTTGTACATGTCATGATTTATGATGTTGTACCTGGCCGCCTGCATTCGAAGCTTTTTGGCTGCCTTTTTGTCTTGTGGGAGTACTCCATCCTACAAATATGTCATGATGCAGTTGCGCCAGTCCCAAGTCAAATTTATAGAGTGTACCTCAAGTTGGTCTATTGACGAGTGGATGAGGGTGAACACGTTCTCTTTAGTGATATTTTTGGTGGCTGCTATTAAATTTGCGAGATCATCTTCCTCGATGTTTTATGCTTGAGGTATCTGGTTGAGTCGACATTCATCAAATTCTAGAAGTAGTTTTTGAACTTCTGCCTGGTACTTTTGTTTCCTCTGCTCTTTGATTTGGAAAGTCCTTGTAACTTGGTTGACATCGAGTTGTGAGTCGCATCTGAGGACAATTTGTCATGCTCTATATTTGAGAGATAGATTTAATGATACAATTATGGCCTCATACTCTACCTTATTGTTAGTCATGTCGGGGCACTGTATGGATTGACGGATAATTTTTCCTATTGGGACCTCAAGTACGAGTCCCAATGCAGATCCTGACGCATTGGATGCGCTGTTGATGTATAAGACCTATAGGTCGGTTTGCCCGGGTGGAGTATAAGAAGCTTCCTTCTCGACCTCGAGCATTATTTTGGCACTAAAATCGGTGATGAAGTTGGCGAGTAACCACGATTTTATCATTGTTAATGGCTGATATATTATATCGTGCTTCAATTCTAGGGCCCACTTATCCAATCTTACCGACAGTTCGGGTTTATGTACGATGCTCCATAGGGTGAAGGTTGTCACCACTAATATGGGATGTCACTGAAAATAGGGTCTATGCTTTCATGAAGTTATATTAAAGCCAATTTCTCGAGGTGGGGGTACCTCATTTTGGCGTCGACCAGGGTTTTGCTAATATAATAAATTGGACATTATGTACCTTTATTTTTGTGGACTAATACTGCGCTTACCGTGGCCTCTAAGATGGCCAAGTATAATAGGAGTCATTCGCCAGGTTCTGCTTTGGTGAGCAGTGGGGGCGAGGAAAAGTATGCCTTTTGTTTCCTTAGGGCCTCGATGCATTCTGAATTCCACTGGAGCCTATTGTTTTTTTTCAGCATGTTGAAGAATTTGTGGCATTTGTGGGATGACCGTAAGATGAATCTCGATAGAGCGACTATACGGCCAGACAGTTTTTGCACATGTTTCTTGCTGGTTAGAACTTCAGGTATTCCTTTAATGGCTTTGATTTGTTCTAGATTAACATCCATGCCTCATTGTGATACAAAGAAACCGAGAAATGTGCCTGACGTTATGCCGAAGGCACATTTTTTTGGGTTTAGTTTTATATTGTATTGCCTTAGTATTCCAAAGGCCTCTCTCAAGTGGTCGATGGGTTCTTCTTTCCCTTTTTATTTGACCAACATGTAATCGATGAAGACTTATATTGTCTTGCCGAGATAGTCTTTGAACATCTTGGTGACCAACATTTGGTATGTTGCCCCTGCATTTTTCAACCCGAATGGCATGACTCTATAACAGTACGTTCATGTTGGGTGATGAAAGTAGTTTTCTCCTGGTCTTCCTCCACCATGAGAATTTGTTTGTAACCTAAGTAGGCATCCATAAATCTTAGCAATTCATGACTTGTTGTTGTGTCGATGAGTTGGTCGATATAGGTAAGGGAAAGGAGTCTCTTGGGCATGCCTTGTTTAGTTCTGTGAAATCTACACACATCCGCCATTTCCTATTTTTCTTTTTTACCATGACCACATTGGCAACCCATTGGGGATATTTTGATTCACATATAGAACCGTTGGCGAGCAACGTATCCACTTTATCACTGATCACCTCGTTGATTGCGGCATTGAATATTCTTTTTGTTTGTCGTACTGGTGGATAGAGTAGGTCAACATTGATCTTGAGAGTGGCAACGTATTTCAGGATACCTGGCATATCTGTATGGGAAAAGGTGAACAATGAAATTTACCTGATTCTAAGAGTTTGTGTCTGATGTAAGACTTTTTGCTGGTGTCGCTACTGCTCAGTTGGACAGGATGGAGTTCTTCTATAATGGACTCGACGGCTTTTATGATGTCAGGGTTTTGATGACGTCTGTTTGCACTTCTAGTCTAGTCCTCGACATCGATAATTGTTATGCTTCTAGGTCTGTTCCCTTTAGTTATTGGGTGTATGTGCAATCCTTCACGATATGATAGCATTCTTGGGCAGTGCGTTGTTCGCCTCGGATGCTAGATATCCCCCATGGAGTAGGGAACTTGATGACTTGATATAGGCTTGAAGGTATGGCTCTCATGGCGTGTATCCATGGCCGCCCTAGGATGGTGTTGTAAGATGTGTCTTGGTTCATGATATGGAACATTGTTTCTAGGGTGACACCCCTGGCCAGAACGGGTAACATTATGATCTAGAGGTTGTGAGCACGTGATTTTTACCTTACACATGACTCATTCCTATAAAATTCAAAATAAATGATTTTTCCTTATTTTCTAAATTTTGTGTGAATTTTATGTTAGTCGTTTTGCATGTTATTTGCGTGTGATAGATGAAAATACAAAAAAATTTGCGTCTTTAGGAAATTAATTCTTTTTCTAACAAATTAAAGAAAAAAATAATAAAAATCTAATTAGTCTTTTAAATTGAAAATTGTCAAAAAAGAGGTAATTAGTTAGTTTTAATTAGTTCCAAAATAATTACAAAGTAGGAAGAATATAAAAAAAATACAAAAACAATAAAAATAGCACACAAGAAAATACAATACAAGAGTAATAACAAAGAAAACAAGGGAATAACAAAGGCAAAAGAGATTGGGCCAAGATGTCCGAAAATCCCAGCCCAACCGGTCAAAAATATTCCTGGCCCAATCGGCCAACCCAGCGACCCAGCCCAACGCCCCAGCCTGCCCAACCCCCCTTTCTCCTTTTGATCACAACCGTCCAAGGTCTTTAATCCAATGGCCAAAATTAAATCTAACATTTTAATTACCCAACCCCCCCCCAAACCCTAATTCACCTTCATTTTCATTCCACTTCTTCATAGACGAACCGCCGCCCCATCTCCACCGTCCCCCGTCGCCGGAAATCGCCCCACGGCGGTTCCGGTAGGCCAATCACCACCAAATTAACACCGTAGCTTCCCCTTCTCCCCCTCTACACGAATCCATTACCCATCTTACTCGAATCACTGTCGAACTCTTCGAATATTAGATCGAAAGTTCACCGGAAATTGACATTCACCCCAAACCATTCCAAATTGATACCACACCCTCACCTCACCTCCCTAACACCCCAATCACCGTTGGTTCGGCTCAAATATAACAGGAAACCGTCGGACCCCAAAACCCATGTCCAAGAACCCTAAAAACCGAAAAGAAATTCAAATTGCCGAATTTCATTGAATTGAGGTCTAATAGACCTTAATTGATATGTTTTCACTTGGAAAACATTTCAATTAAGGTCCTTTCGACCTCGAATGACCCAAGCCCAAGCCGCCGAGTCTCCTTTTCATTTGCTTCGAAGGTATTTCTTATTTCTTCTCTGTTTTTGTTTAATAATACTCATCGCTTTATTAGTTTTGATTGTTGTTGATTTTGTTGTGATTCGGCTGCCAATTTTATGTTTTTCTTCATCTACATGGGACCTTTTTATTTGGTCGATTTGTTTGCTTCTGATTGTTTGTTATAAATGACGTAGTTATAAGATAGGAATTCGATTCGATATTTCGTCGAATAGCTAATTCTTCATTTTTTTGATTACTTTGGCCGAGAGTCTTGAACTCACTGTTTTGGCGATTGGTTTGTTATCAATCATACATGTTGTGATTCGACTTAACGAATGTCGTCGTTTAAATTCGCGAATTTGTTGTTTGAAATTCCGGGCAGTGGTTCATTGTTGTTTGAATTGAACTATTCTGTTTGTTTGCTTGATTCTGTTGATGGATTAAGAGTTAGCTACAAGATTGGATATAGCTGTCTTAATTTAGAGTTTGAAAGTCAAAAACTAAGCCCTATAGTGCACTGCACATGGTTTAAGTTGCTGGAACTGCTGGACAGCAGTATATTCCAGTGATTTTTGCCTTTAGTGTTTGTTTAATTGTATAAAGCCCACCTTTAGACAAATCAGGTGGGAATAATCAGAGATATCAGTATTTTCTAACTTTGTTAAGTGCTTTAAAAGCTGGAAATGAAAGCTGACATGGAAAAAATAATTCAAATGTTAAAGGTACCCATGTGTTTGCTGGGAAAGGCATTAAATCTGAAGTGTAAAGTTCTGTTATGTTTGGCTATAAGATTGGCAGAACATTAGACACTCAAGGGATTGAGAATATTTTTGAGAATCTGGAGAAAAACTAAACTCACAGAAAAACAGCACATACACTCACACAAATACATACAAAACACACACTGATACACACGGGTACACACTGGGAAACACTTTGGAGAGAGTTTGAAACATTGAAGAGAATAGAAAAGTTAAAGAGACATATTTTCTTACTGTTTCATTTGGTTTTCCTGAGCCCATTTCTAAAAGCTTTGTTATCTGTGATTCATTGGGAGTTTGGAAGTGTTGAGTTTCTTTCAAAAACTTGGTTTTAAAGTTTTAATTCCAAATCTGTTCAAGTCTTTCAATTGAATCCTTTCCTTTGAGGTTGCTGGATATCGGTTTTAGATGTTGCTGCACTCATTCTAGTCTGTTTGAGTGTGTTCTTTGGTTTGAAATTGGATCTTGCTGCTGTCACTTGAGTTCCTGTTGCTGCCTCTGTTTAGCTGATTGCTCATTTCTTCTCTGTTTTGCTTCACATTCCAGGTACACATCTAAATTCCTAATGATGTAACATCAAATCTGGCATGAAAAAATGAAGCAGTTGTTTCAGTTCTAAATGTATATGACTGCTTGCATCTTGAGTAGCATCACAATGTGTTGTTGTTTACCTCAGTTGTTGAAATTGTATAATTAAATCAGGATTATTTGTATTGATTTAAATTAATTAGGAACTTGTATTGAACCTTTTTATTTTAAAGTATTTGAACTGAAGACTATCTAGTATTTTAGTATACACATACCTGTTCTAAAATTAGAATTAGCTATGTGTTTGGAATTATGATTATGAAAGTCATTATTCTAAGTATCCCTTGTATGCCGCAGTAATTGATATTAATTGATTAAATGTTTTAGTTTAGTTAAATCCATAGTTTCAACATAGGGTGGATAGTTTTATGATATCAATTAGAAGCAGTAATTTGCTTGGAATGAGTAGACATTGTTAAATCAATAATTAGATAAATCAGTTGGCTAGAAGTAGGTGTATTAGCTTCAATAGGTACTTGATCGAAATAATGCAAGTTCAATTGGTTTCAATAACTAGATTCAGACCTTCTTAAACTATTTTGGGCCTTGCCATAAAAATTATAACTGTGTAATAGCTTGCTGATGAAAATTATTCAAACTCGGGCTAGTGATTGTTTATTTTGTTGGTATCATAAAAAATAAAATCAATTTGGGCTTTAGCAAACATGTGGTCTAGTCATAATTCGAGACCACTCTCTCTTTTGGGGATCTGTAGGACCAATCTTAAATAAATGAGGCGAGCTTTGCTTAATTAGAGCTCATAAATTGCGGGGCCCTCAAATAATTGTTAAAAAAAAACATTAGTCTCGGACGAGCCGTTCAGCTGATTTCATGGCCTTTTGCAAAGTAAGTGAAGCTAGTCATTTAGACAAGGTTCTCATAAGCTATTCAACATATTAACGCTAATGGTCAATTGTAGAGTTACAAATGCAGAATCGTTTTATCAATTAAAAAATGAATATGTCATCTCTGTCACAATATATATATAAAAAAAACCTGGATATAATGTCATTTTCTGGAAAAATAAAACAATGAAGATCGTTTTTTTTTTGTTTTAATTCGATATGCAGCTTCACGTTTGTTAGTTCATATGGCCTGTTTCGCTTTAACGCTTGGGCTTGTCTTAGGCCCAACAATTTAAATAGGAGACATTAGGTGTTAGGATTGAATAATAGCAATAAAAATAGAAATTTAGTTACTTTAGGTATGACCTTTTAATAAAAGAATGAGATGAGCCTCGCCGCACAAAATATACAATTGCGGGGCCCTCAATCAATTGTAATATAAATTTAGACTCGGAAGGACCGTTTTAGTGAATTTCACGGTCTTTCCCAAAGTCAACAAAGACGATAGACTTTTTTTTAGGCACGACATGTAAATAAAATTACTTCCCTAAATACGAGTGCGCACTTATGTGACCCAAATCTTACTCTCGGCGAAACTGAAAGATATTAAAGTCACAGGCGTACTGGTTGCGGTGTGACTCGAAATGTGTTTTCGTGACGTTGCAATTCTTCTAAAACTGAAAACCGGAATATAAGAGCACATAAATAAAAAATATATAAAGAAATCAGATAAATACAAAAATTGCAGTTGAGCGACCGTGCTAAAACCATGGAATCCGGGAGTGCCTAACACCTTCTCCCGGGTTAACAGAATTCCTTATCCAGATTTCTAATTTCGCAGACTGTAATACAAAGTCATAAATTTTCTCGGTTCGGTATTAAACTGGTGACTTGGGACACCATTATTTTCCCAAGTGGCGACTCTGAATTAAATAAATAAATCCCGTTTCGATTGTCCTTTAATTGGAAAAAACTCCCTCGCGCTCTCGCGGGTGCGGAAAAAGGAGGTGTGACAGCTCTGGCGACTCTGCTGGGGACAATTAACCCAGAACTTCGGTTCAGGGTTTAAGAATTCGAGCTCAGTTAAATTGATGTTTTTGCTTATATCTGATTTCATTATATATTTTGATTAATGTGCTACATGATTACCGCTTTGATATTGTGTGAACTGTATATATAAAACTGTGCCGAAAACCCTTCTCTTCTTACCCCCGGGGATGTGCTTACTGGTTGAGACTCCCTTTCTGTTAGTGTCAATACCAAAAATAAGAAAAGAGGCAGGATAAGTTACAAAGCCGGACGATCCCGCGGGTCCCCGGTACGTAGCCCCCTCCTCAATCCGAGTTGTCTGCTCGGGTACACAGTCTAGTATCACAAAAAAAAAAATCAGGATATTGAGCCTAAATTAGGACGATTATTTGCATCATGTTTTGACTTAGGGGACTCAACACAGGGGTTGGGTCCCTCTAGGACAGGTAACCAGATATAGTATGACCTCGTATGAGCATTTCGCATTTTGCATTTATTTGTCCTGGACTCGCATGCCGACCTACTTTTAAACGTCGAAGGATATAATAAAAGAAAAATAAAAGAAGGTGTAAATAAAAATAAAAAGAAAATAAAAAAAAATAAAAAAATAATAATAATAATTAAAAAAAAATATTTGTTTTCCATTTTTTGAAAAAAAGGTTTTATAGAAAGGATTGTCTTATTACGAATTCAATTTTGAAAGAATAAAAGAGTGTTGTTTTAAAATAGTTCGTCCATTGATCGAACTACGCTGGTTTGATTCTCACCGGATGTGAGATACATAGGCAGCCTTTAACAGGTCCAACTTCCCTATATTTTCAAAATAAGTTTTTTTTATTATGAAAGAAGAAATAATGACGGAATGCTAGGATGTTTAACTTTGCCTCAACGACCACCTTTTCATCAGTATTAATATTTTGACCAGTCAATTCCTGTGGCCCGTTCTGTTTTTTTTAGATTAAAAAAAAAAAAAAAGATAGCTTTTGTTTGGGTCAAATCGAGATTTGTCTTTCGTCTAAAAACTACCTTAATAAATGTGCAGAATGAGCACGAGTCAGAATTCAACCGAAGCTATCATAAATAAGGTCCCCTTAAGTTTGCATATGTGGTGGAACGACTTGGGCGAGCAAGGACAAGACGCAGTTAAGCTGTACCTGGGAAATCTAGTGGGGCTACTAAATATTCCCCCGAGAGGAGACATCATACGAGCCCCGATCTCATTCTGGGATCCAAGCACACAATGTGTTCCACTTTTTAGACTTTGAACTCACGCCAACATTGGAAGAATTGGCCGGATATATCGGAAGACCAAAAGTCCCTATGAGGGAACAGTATCTCATTGCACCAAGGGTCGTGACAATACATAGGTTTTTGGATACCGTGAAAATCCGCAGAACTGTACACAACCCAGATTTATCAGAAGGGTTCTGCACTTTAGCATTTATATATGACAAATATGGTCATTATGGGGTTTCAACAAACACAAAAGCAAAATCTGCAGTGGAGAAAACCAGTTAAAATGGGAAGAGCATAGACGCATCGCCTTCATGATAGCTTTCTTAGGTTCATTGATATTTCCCAGAAAGGACGGGAATATCAACATACATGTGGCAGGGGTCGTCAGCACTTTGATGAAACAAGACAATAGTACTTTGGCTCCCATGATAATATCAGATATCTCTCGTGCACTCACTATTTGCAAAGCTGGAGGGGTCTTCTTTGAAGCTTGCAATGTATCGCTCCAAATGTGGATGATCGATCACTTATGTCGTCGCCCGCAGTTTATGAGGTATAGTTTATCGGAGAAAACCTGTATAGAAGAATTCCCTACAAGGGTCGAGGGATATGATTTGCCGGAGGGGATTAGCGGATGGATACGACTTTTGCGTTTGATTCCAGCCAGCAAGATAGAATGGACATTTGGTTGGCTACCCGTGGACGAAGTCATATATGCATCGGCCACGAAATCGTATTTATTACTAATGGGCCTCAACAGCATCCAGCCCTACGCGCCATGTCGAGTATTGAGACAGTTGGGACGATGCCAAATAATCCCAAAAGAAGAAGACCTCAGCCCACATGTGGTTGAAATTGGACCGGGAGGACAGTTCCCTGAAGCGTTGGTCCGAAAGATTTGGAGTGAGTGTCAAACATTGAAGATAGACACTCGGGTGCGAGATCGAGCCCGAGGCGAAGTATTGTCAGAATACCCTGCATGGTATAGCAGAGAACTGGAGCATCAAAGGCCCACAAAAAGGCCCCACCTCAGGGAGTTTGCTGAAGCGTCACAAGAACAATGGGACTGGTTGGCCAAGGAAGAAGCTTATAGAACAAAGATTAGCAAGATAGAGCAACGGACCCAAGAGCTCCAATTTGAAAAAGATATGCAAGCTGCCGCCAGCAAAGAAGATAAAAAGAAGTTGGCACAAGAAAATGACTTCTTGAAATCTCAAATCCGGCAAATGCAAATAGATGCTGACAGACAGTTGAGGAGTCGATCAGACGAGAAATTGATAAATGGTTTAAAAAATCAAGTCGCAGATGTCCAAAAAGAATTGGAAGAGTCGAAGGCCCAGACGATGAGGATCCGCGCTAGCTGGAGAAGGGAGGCACATCAACATGCACTTCATCTACAACGAGTGGAAAAAGATTATACTGAGATCATCGCTAATCTAAGGGAAGCGAATGCTACCCTTAGGGAACGGGTTTTCAAACAAGCTCGGGATGCCAGAGAAGACCTCGACCGTTGTTACAATTTGATGGCACGACTGCAAGAACAAGTGGACAGACTCTTAGACCGAGTCACCAACAATGTTCATATATTAGGAGCAAAGAATCAGCGGATAGAACAGCTACTCAGAGAAAGGGACATAATCAAGGACAGAATTGAGGAAATTGGGCATTATGTCACCATGAAGTGCTTAGCTTGTGAACAAATGCCTCGCACTGCCCTTTTTGCTTCGGTTATGGACTATGTTCATCAGATCACGAGAGAGTTAAGGGGACTACACAGGGACCTCACACCAAGGCCCACGACAAGGCCGAACGATGCCTTGCGGGCCCCCAGGAGTTTAAGAGCATTTGACTATTGATTAAAATATGTATTTTGAAATATTGAGTCAAGCTGGTTGGCATTTTTTTTTTTTCGAGTCAAGCATTTCTCTTATTTTGTTGATTATTGTAAGACATGTTTTGTAACTGTAAGGGTTTTTTGATATAAAAATTACCGAATTTCGCCACAATCTTGTTATTAGAACTACGCTCGGTCTGATTCACGCGGGGACGTGATACGTAGGCAATCCACATAAGATTCGACCACCACTAAAAAAAAGGGAAAAGAAAAATGGGGAGGTTAATAACAATAAAGTTTTCAAGGATAAGAGAAGAATAAAAAGAAAAGTTGGAATGACGCATGCGAGGAATACATGTAGAAATGGTTAATTGATTAGGTGCATTACATCCAACATGTGATAACATGCCTGTTAAATTCAGTGAGCTAACAAGTTTGTTGCAATTCCAGAAAAGTTTAGCAGTTGACTTGACAGAGTATACTGGCCGATCACCCTTACCATACCAGATCAAAAGGTCCAATTCCAGCAAGTATGTCTAGTTCCGGTAAAAGTATCGATGGGGAGAAAACAGAGATACAAATCATGAAAGAAGAAGTGGACCGGTTGAGACAGCAAATGACAAAGATGCACCTAGCCTGGGCTAGGGGACAATCATCACCAAACCTTCCTACTCTTCCACCAGCACCAGAGCGTCCGCCCATTGACCCCTCGACAAGTGCCCCGATCTATCCATATTATCAAGGTGAAAACCCTTATACATCCCAGGTTCCACCAGCTAGAAAAAATCCTCCTCCTCCGGTTACCCCTGTTTTTGTGGCACCTCCACCTGCTACTTTACAAAAGTCGTCCAGTGAGCCGCTTTTTCAAATCCATGACAATCATTGTTATTCTCCCGAGCCTACCTTTAAGGCTCCTGAACCGCATTCACACACCCCTCACTGGGATAACATGGTAGAACCGGAAAAGCACATCAAAAGTTCAGAGCATGAGGAAGTTATTCGAAAGGTTAAAAGCCCGGAGCAGTCCTTCAGGAATATGCATGGTTTGGGTAACCAGGTCAGTGTTGCCTACAAAGACCTGTGTCCATTCCCAGATGTCCAGTTGCCAGCCGGGTTCAAAACGCCCAAGTTTGACCTATACGAATGGCATGGTGACCCAGTAGCCCATCTTCAAGGTTAAATGCGAGGAGCCGGAGGGCGAGACGAGATTCTGATAGCTTACTTCGGTCAGAGTTTGGGGGGGTCTGCACTAGAGTGGTACACCAGGCAGGATCCCAGCAGATGGTTTACATGGGATGACTTGGCTCAAGCATTCATCGGCCAGTTCCAGGATAATCTTGAAATAATCCCCGATCGCTTATCATTGCTAAAGTTAGAGAAGAAACCCGCCGAAAGTTTTAGAGAATTTGGTTTCCGCCGGAGGGAACAGGCAGCGAGGGTAGATCTACCGATGAGAGACAATGAAATGGTGGATTACTTTCTACAGACACTGGAGCCGACCTATTTCAGACATCTGGTGACGTCCGTCGGTAAATCATTCACCGAGGTGATAAAGATGAGGGCTATGATCGAGGAAGGCTTGAAAGCCAACAAGATCATGAGCTATTCAGCTTTGAAAGCCACCACTCAAGCTATCCAAAGTGGTACCGGAGGGGTGCTTGGGAAAAAGAGAAAAGAAGAGGTCGCGGCAGTTGATTCCGGAGCATGGTTCAGGAACAGAGGCCCCGCACCCCAATATAATTCGCCACAGCCCCACCAACAAAATTACTCTCACAATCCATATAGCCATCCACAACACTATTACCCAACACCAGATGCTCACTTCACCGTCCATCATGCCCAATCGCATGCTCCACCTCCCGTCCAGGCACCATGGCGTGCGCCAAATCCACAGAATAATTACCCACCCCCAAGAGCCTATAGAAATCCCACGGGTGCGGGCTTTCGTCCGAATCAAGCCTTCAAGAACGACAGAGCACCAAGGACGAAGACCTTCACTCCTTGGGAGAGTCTTACACCAGTTTGTTCCACCGTTTGAAGCAAGTAGGGTTGCTAAATCCGGTCGAGGCTAAGCTACCAAACCCTCTTCCAAAGAATCTGGATCATTCAATAATATGTGCATACTGCTCAGGATGTCCGGGGCACGACACAGAAAAGTGTTGGAGGTTGAAAACAGCTATCCAGGAACTCATCGACACTCGCCGAATTGAGGTCCAGACTCCAGCGGAGCCCAACATCAACCAAAATCCACTTCCAACTCATCATGAGACCAACATGATCGAGTTGGTACGGGTCGAAGAGGGAAAGGAGAAAACCTCTCAGACTGTAATGATGATCAAGTCCAGTGGGGTAGGAATGAAAAAGGGGCCAAGCCTTGATGAGTCACTCATTTGCAAGAAGGACATACAAGGGGGGTTGGAAGCAGAAAAGTGAAGTGTGAACAAAGTGCCGGTGAGGCCGAGGGAAGTAAAAATAATTATGCCAGGGGTGGCAACCAAACCCATTTTGACGGTAGCAGGTGTTCGAGTGGATCCTTTCATCATCAAGACAGCAATACAGTTGCTAATAGCTGATAGCAAAGCTATTCCATGGAATTATGATCGGATCACGACAACTTACAAAGGGAAAGAAGTTAAAGAGGAAGTTTGCGAAGCGCAAGGTTTGACCCGCTCAGGGAGATGTTTTGCCCCTGCGGAATTAAGGAAGACTACTCCGGCAACACTAAAAAAGCCGGTAACTGACGAAGAGGCAGAGGAATTCCTGAAAAGATGAAGATGCATGATTATTCTGTCCTAGAACAGCTGAAGAAGACTCCTGCGCAAATCTCATTGCTGTCCTTGCTGATACATTCCGAAGAACATCGACAAGCTTTGATGAAAGTTTTGAATGAGGCCCATGTGCCTGATAAAATCTCTGTGAGTCATTTGGAAAAGATCACCAATAGGATCTTCGAAGCAAACCGGATCACCTTCACCGATGATGAGTTGCCTGAGGAAGGCACCGAGCACAACAAGGCTTTATATCTTACGGTAAAATGCGAGGAGTCGGTGGTTACCAAAGTCCTAGTCGACAATGGGTCCAGTGCGAACATTTGTCCTCTCTCTACTCTAAACAAGTTGAAAGTGGATACTGGCAGGGTACGCAAGAACAGTATATGTGTCCGAGGGTTTGATGGAGGAGGCAAGGCATCAGTCGGGGACATAATATTAGTCTTGACAATCGGATTTGTGGAGTTCACCATGGAATTCCAGGTGCTGGACATGGTAGTTTCATACAACCTTCTGATAGGACGACCGTGGATCCATGCTGCAAAAGCGGTTCCGTCCAGCCTACACCAACTAGTCAAGTTTGAATGGGATCGACAGGAGATCGTGGTCCATGGAGAGAATGATCTACAACCAGGCACCATCGTCCCCTTTGTCGACACAGAAGAGGATGTTGGGCCATGGGTATACCAGGTATGTGATGCGGTATCCGTCAACCGAGTTCCAAAAGGGGAATGCATTCTTAATGACAGAATAATTGCTGCAGACGTCATGGTTTCTCAAGAAATGTTGAAAAATGGTTTCATACCCGGCAAAGGTTTAGGTGCATCTCTGCAAGGAATCATACAACCGGTATCTATGGTCGAAAATGTAGGAACCTTCGGCTTGGGATTCAAGCCAACACCGGAGGACATCCAACGAGCCAAGAGGAATAAGCAGAAGACATGGGTGCTCCTGAAGCCTGTTCCGCGCCTTTCCCGATCTTTTGTCAGGTCCGGGACAAGAAGACATCCAACGACAAAGGTTCCCAGCCCTATGATCAGGCCAGACGAAGAGTTCTTGAGAAAGTTCGAGGACCTGTTCTCTGATGTATGCATGGTAGAGGATGGCGAAGGACCTAGCCATGCCGAGATACAGTTTGTGGGATCGAAAGCAAAGTTGAATAATTGGAAGGCTACTCCTCTCCCTATCCGGAAGGAGTCTTGGTAGTTTGTTTTGGATTATTTTCTTTCAAATTTTGTGTTGGGGCTGTCCCACGGAATAAAATCCATTTTGTTTTAGTTCATTTGAGTGTGCAAGCATGTTTTTCATTGTACTGCTCCCATTTAATGAAATTTTGTTCCCTTTGTTTCTAATTTTGTTTATTTTCCTTCTTTTTACTTTTCTGAGCAGCTTTCTTTCAACTGATCTTAATGATATGGCGTGCTTAAAGATTAATCAACCCAGCCTAGAAAGTCAATCTGGTTTGGAAATAATAACGCATGAAATAAGAGGTGACGAGAGTGAATCGGAATACGGCGATGATGAAGCCGTAGAAAAAATCAGCGAAGAATTAAGTCACTTCGAGGAAAAGCCCAAACCCAACTTGAATGATACCGAGGCTGTTAATCTGGGGGATACGAATGATGTTAAAGAAACCAGAATAAGCGTCCATATCGAACCCAACCTGAGATAAGAATTGATCAAAACACTCGCGGAGTTTAAAGACATTTTCGCATGGTCGTACGACGACATGCCAGGACTCAGCACCGATTTTGTGGTTCACAAATTACCTACTGACCCGGCGTGCCCTCCCGTCAAACAAAAACTGCGGAAATTTAAGACGGAGATGAGTGTAAAGATCAAGGAGGAAGTAACCAAGCAGTTGCAGGCGAAGGTCATTCGTGTCACTCGATACCCTGATTGGTTGGCTAACGTAGTACCGGTGCCAAAGAAAGACGGGAAGATCAGAGTATGTGTGGACTATCGCAATCTCAACAAGGCGAGCCTTAAGGATAATTTCCCGCTCCCCAATATCCATATCCTGATTGATAATTGTGCCGGGCTTGAGATCGGATCCTTTGTGGACTGCTACGCGGGATATCATCAAATCTTGATGGATGAAGAGGACGCAGAAAAGACGGCTTTTATCACACCGTGGGGAACTTATTGCTATCGGGTAATGCCATTCAGCTTGAAGAACGCAGGGGCAACATACATGAGGGCGATGACTACGGTATTCCATGACATGATACCCAAAGAAATTGAAGTGTACGTGGATGATGTGATCATAAAATCTAGACGTCAAGAAGACCACATTTCCGATCTCATGAAGTTTTTCCAAAGACTTCGAAGATATGACATCAAGCTTAATCCAGCCAAATGTGCATTCGGAGTTTCGTCAGGAAAGTTGCTAGGATTCATCGTCAGCCGACGGGGCATTGAGTTGGACCCATCCAAAATTAAGTCCATTCAAGAGTTACCCCCGCCGAGGAATAAAACAGAGGTAATGAGTTTGTTGGGAAGGTTAAATTACATCGTAGGTTTATTGCTCAGCTTACAGCAACCTGTGAGCCCATATTCCGTCTGTTGAAGAAAGTCGTTGCGATAGAATGGATGACAGAATGTCAGTAAGTGTTTGACCAAATCAAAGGGTATCCGTCAAACCCACCCGTACTAGTTCCGCCTGAACCGGGTAGACCCCTGATTCTTTATCTAACGGTTTTGGAGAATTCGTTCGGCTGCATACTGGGGCAGCATGATCTTACTGGCTGGAAGGAACGGGCCATTTACTATCTCAGTAAGAAATTCACGAACCACGAGGTTAAGTACACTCATTTGGAAAAGACCTGTTGTGCTTTGACTTGGGTAGCCCAAAAGCTGAAACATTATTTGTCTTCTTACACTACTTACCTCATTTCACGTTTGGATCCATTGAAGTATATTTTCTAGAAGCCTATGCCTATAGGGAGGTTAGCAAAATGGCAAATACTACTTACAGAGTTCGACATCATATACGTGACAAGGACGGCTATGAAAGCTCAAGCCCTAACCGATCACTTAGCTTAGAATCCTGTTGATGACGGATACGAACCTTTGAGGACGTACTTTCCGGACGAAGAAGTATTGCAAATTGATGGGCTGGAATTAACTGAGGATCTGGGGTGGAAGCTTTTCTTCGACGGAGCGGCAAACGCAAAAGGAGTCGGAATAGGGGCTATGCTTATCTCTGAAACGGGACATCATTATCCTGTTACTGCTCAACTGCGTTTTCATTGTACCAACAATATGGCTGAATACGAGGCATGCATCTTAGGGTTACGATTAGCGGTAGACATGGATGTACAGGACGTCTTGGTCTTGGGAGACTCGGACCTTCTAGTACATCAGATTCAGGGAGAATGGGAAACCAGAGATTTGAAGCTTATCCCGTATCGTCAATGTTTGCATGATCTGACCAAGCGTTTCCGATCAGTAGAATTCAGGCATATCCCAAGGATGCATAATGAGGTTGCCGATGCTCTGGCTACTTTGGCATCAATGCTACATCACCCGGACAAGGTTCGTGTTGATCCATTACATATTCAGATCCGGAATCAGCATGCTTATTGCAATATGATAGAGGAAGAGATGGATGGCGAGCCATGGTTTCATGACGTCAAAGAATACCTCAGGTTAGGAATATACCCAGAGCAGGCAACTGGAGATCAAAAGAGAGCTATTCGGCGATTGGCGAACGGATTTTTCCTTAGTGGAGGGGTGGTGCTGTACAAAAGAACCCCAGATTTGGGATTGTTGAGATGTATAGATGCAAGTCAAGCCACAACAGTGATGACAGATATACACTCCGGAGTTTGTGGACCACACATGAGCGGGTACGTATTGGCAAAGAAGATTCTTCGAGCAGGATATTATTGGCTCACTATGGAGCGTGATTGTATAAGTTTCGTGCGAAGATGCCATCGGTGTCAGATACACGGAGATTTGATTCATTCTCCACCAACTGAATTGCATACAATGTCAGCACCATGGCCGTTTGTTGCATGGGGTATGGATGTTATCGGACCTATAGAACCTGCGGCTTCCAATGGTCATAGGTTCATTCTGGTAACGATCGATTATTTTACCAAGTGGGTGGAGGCCAAAACCTTCAAATCAGCGACCAAGAAGGCGGTGGTGGACTTCGTACATTCCCACATCATCCGCAGGTTTGGAATTCCAAAGATAATCATCACAGATAACAGTGCCAATCTTAACAGCGGATTGATGAAAGAGGTATGTCAACAGTTCAAGATTACACACCGAAATTCCACACCATATCGTCCCAAAGCAAATGGTGCGGTTGAGGCAACAAACAAGAATATAAAGAAGATATTGAGGAAGATGGTAGAAGGGTCCAGGCAATGGCATGAAAAGTTACCATTCGCACTGTTGGGTTATCGCACTACCGTCCGGAGTTCGGTAGGTGCCACTCCTTACTTGTTGGTGTACGGGACTGAGGCAGTAATACCAGCAGAAGTTGAAATTCCATCCCTCCGAATTGTCGCCGAAGCTGAGATTGACGACGACGAGTGGGTCAAAACCCGATTGGAGCAATTGAGCTTGATCGATGAAAAGAGATTGACAGCAGTATGTCATGGCCAATTGTATCAAAAGAGAATGGCAAGAGCATATAACATGAAGGTACGTCCCAGGAAATTTAAAGTAGGACAGCATGTGCTGAAGAGAGTTCTACCACATCAGGCCGAAGCGAAAGGCAAGTTCGCTCCAAATTGGCAGGGACCATTTGTTGTGACTAGAGTATTATCCAACGGCGCTCTATGTCTAACTGATATCGAAGAAAGGTGCACCGATATGGCTATCAATTCCGATGCAGTCAAGAGATATTACGTGTAATTCTTTAATGTATTTGTCAACGTTTGGTTTCGTTTGTGTGTATTTGGCATTTTTCGGAGAATGAAATGACAGAGGCAATTTTTTCTACTACCCAAACACTTTAACCCTTGTTTTCCCCTTCGAGCCTTAATTATTCTTTCATATACCCTCTTTTGGAATCCTCAAGGAAGATGTATAACAAAATAGAAAAAGAAACAAAGAAAAAAACACAAGAAAAAGTGAACTACGTTCGACCTGATTCCTCAAGAAGGATACGTAGGCGCCACACGGCTCGGTCATAATAAAATAAAAAATCAAAGATTCCCCAAGCAACAAAACTGGGGCAGAAGTCATTGTTTCGTTTGAAAAGATAGTGTGGATTCCGAAAGTTGTAATGAGCTAACCGTCGAGGTTAAACCCCTTTTCTTTAGCCTCACGCACAAAAACCACATTAATGACCAAAAAAAGACCTCTCGATCAGTATTGGAGAAATGCCAAGTCATGCGAATGAAAACTACGAATGACACTTCAATTCTCGACTGAATCTAGGACTCACAAGCTGAAAAGGGATAGCCCTTTAGAGGAAATTTCATGGATAACACCCCAGCCCACCGCATGGAAAGAAAGCGAAATGAGAGAGTCTTAACGGTGAAAACCCTCACGGGCACCTTAAGGCGAAGAAATCTAAGAGAAATAAAATGAGAGAGTCTTACGGTGAAAACCTTTACAGGCACCGTAAGGCGACGGGAGATCGAGAGAAATAAGAGAATCTCATTAGTGAAAACCCTTTGAAGGGCACTATGAGGTGACAAGGCGAGATGGTTACAAGGTGTCTGCATGAGACAAGGTTGGGACATTCGTTTTCCTCTAGCAAAACACAGCCGTCAGAAAGTGATTGACATAAATAGACTGGGTAGATTAATCTCGAAGGCACGACATAACCATTGGATCAGTTATACATTCGGATAAGTTTTTCCCAATTTAAAGTTCAGAAAAGTTTTCCTTTTTGTCTTTGTGCAGTCCACACTCTTTATTGCATTTTTATTTATCATTTTTCTCTCTTTTAAAGATTTTTATATTTATGTCGAAAGTTGACTTTTCAAAGCTTACTACCAAGTTTTCCAAAGCGGTACAATGAAGATGAATAGGCATGGAACAAGGCAATAAGGCAAAAGTCATTCCGATATTAAGATTGGAACGATAGGTTGATTGGAAGGTTCACAGGAATTACGGAGTAGGATGGACACATATTACACACCCGGAAGATAGTTTCTCACAACAGATCACCGACCAAGAGGGTCAGACCACACTGAAGTTTGGAATAAAACAAGAGATAAGAGATCTTGTAGAAAGAGCACCATCCACCAGCAAGTATCAACGTCGTCCCCAAAGTTCGAGGAAAGCAAAGCAGCTAAAAGAGAAAAGGAAAATTGCCCCAGCAAGAGCGGCATGACCACTCACGGTATTTTGAAACTAACAATTTTTCTTTGATTTAAAGCAGGAAAGGAGGGTTCGTCGGCAGAAAAGCATGCCACGTAAAAGGTTATCAAACTGGGGCAGAAAATTTTCTCCCATTGCGAAAATTTTCTTGAAAGCAAATACCCAGTGGATAAGGATAGAAAGCAACACAAGATTTTGGGAAATACCAGCTTCGAGCAGAATAGTTTTGAAAGAGGCCAGACAACACGAGGAAGTGATATTTGAGCCTAATATTATCCCCAGCAGTTCTTGGAGAAATGAAACACTGATTTTCGAGATTTCCCCAGCGACATTATATACCATAAGTTTTCAAGAAAGCAAAGCGCAAGTCCCGAAGGAGGTTAGTGTCACACCTCCCTTTTTACTACCCCAACATGCGTAAGATGTATAAATACACTTGTAGGGTATACCCCGACGCTCAATTACCCGAGACGGATAAAATAACGTAAGGGAAGGAGTTTTTTCCAATTTAAGGACAATCGGTTCGGGATTTATTAGAAATTGATCAGAGTCGCCACTTGGGAATGATCATGGTGTCCCAAGTCACCGGTTAATCCCGAATCCGAGGAATTTTGACTCTTAAAATGTCTGCGAAGCAGAGGTCCGGATAAGGAACTCTGTTAACCCCGGAGAAGGTGTTAGGCACTCCCGGATTCCGTGGTTTTAGCACGGTCGCTCCACTGTCGTTCTTGACTTTTATTTGACTTAATTATGGATTTTAACAACATAATGTGCTTTTACGTTAAATATTATTTTTTAGGAATTTGCGACATTGCGGAAACACGCCTCGAGTCATACCGCAACCAGTACGCCTATGACTTTTGGTGTATTTCGGCTTTGCCGAGATTTGGATTTGAGTCGCACCAAGTGCACACTCGTTCATAGGAAAATATATTAAATCGTGCCCTAAATGATGTCTATCGGCCTTTAATTGTTTTGGGTAAGACCATGGAATTAACTAGTAGTCTTCCCGAATCTAATTATGTTATCTTATTACTAGATGGGGGCCCCGTTGTTATTCGAGCGAGGCTCGTCCCAATTTATTTTATTAAAGTCCAATCCTATTTTGTGTATACTACGTTTTGCTATATTGTTTTTGCCTTAACCGATTTTATTACGAAGGCCACCCGTGGCCTCATATGCTAGATCTGCGCCATCAGAGACACCAAATTGTAAACCGTAAAGCTAAACCCATAAAATATGGCTAACACCGTTTAGTTTATTGTAAAAATGCTGTACTTTACAAACCACCAAGCCTGAAAGAACAAAAATAAGCTTTTGTATCGTGTAACAGTAGTAGTAATTTGAAACGTCCAACTATCTGATTTCGTATTTATACATATTCACGATTTCTATAGAAGATACTTTTATTGAATACATGGATATTTATTACACATGAGTATTCTTAGAACCTTAATAAAACCAATTAATCTCACATAGTGGCAAATTACAGGCGAGAAGAGAGAAAGAAGGAGAGGTTTATACAATCTCTGAAATTGGGGTTCTTATATCAACATTCTTCAAACCATGTGTTATCACCTATTAACGAAGCTGCCACTTGAATCAAAACATAATAATTTTCAACCAAAATGCTACTCCTAAGTTTATTCGGCTATTGGTATCGAGCAACAAATTCAGAAAAGAAGAAAGAAAAACAGTATTCTTTTCCCACATAAACCAAACTTAAACAATTCAATCCATCCAAACCCATAACAGTCCAATCCATAATTAAAATCAGTTACAACTAATATTGCAAACATGATGAAACAAAGTTCATGACATTCCAATTTATTCACTTCATTTCTGTGAGCTCGAGGTTACAAATGTGTACCTGAAATGGTGAACAAGCCCATTAGATCTATAACAGCAACAGTAGAACAGGATTCAACAGAGCAATTTCAGCAGTGACAGTCAATTTTACAGCAACAGCGAGATGAACAGCAGTAACAATTGAACCAAAACAATTAACCCAGAAGATGAATTTCAGAAGATGGATTTCAGAATTCCAAAATTTGCTTTAAGACCCAAATTTCACTCAAAGAAACAGTCTCCTACTGATTTGTAACTGATTCCACTATTGTTTTTGGATTTTTGATATGATTTTGAAGGCCAAATAGAAGAAAAAATCAATCTGAAACATTAATTTCAGATCTGGAACAAATATTTTTTGGGATTTTTCTAGGCTCCTATGGCTTAAAAATACTAAAGAACACTCTAAAATCAGAAGGAGCCCCCCATTATTGAAGCTGAAATTACCTATTTATAGGCCTAAAAGAGAAAAAATCTGAAAATTACTATTTCACTAAAACCCCTTCAATTCTTAGCTTGTTGCACAAGTTAGTGCAATCATTCTAGTGAAAACTACACTATAACCCCTTCTAGAATACTCTACCATGTTCTATTTCCTAGGTATTACCTATTGTGCCCTCATTCCCTTTTATTATCTACCAAAATACCTTTTGTTATGCCCAAACTACCCTAAATGCTCTATATTTATCACAATTATGCCAATTCCCTTTCCTATTGTACCCATTCTCTTTTAATCTTATTACAAGTTTACCAACTTCCTTTTCCCAATTCACCCCTACTTCTTTAAGCTTATTACATTCCCAATTTCTGTATTTTTCCTCTATTTTAGCCCATTTTCAGATTGTATTTAGCAAATAGCCACAATTAAGTGACTATTGCTTAACTAGCCAATTGGCCCTTTAACTAACTTAAATTCACATTAATTCGCTAATTAAAAACATATTTCAACTATAGCCAACCTTAGGCAATCTTACAAATATGGCCACTTATGGTTAATTATCCAATTAACAAGACTCGGGGAAACAATTGATAGATGGTGAGTCTTGTTAATCGAAACAACTAGCCGCAATTGATTCTATTTAGTAAAACCACCCTAGGTTGCTACGAATCAAGTGATTTCAACTATCGACCTAACTTGAATTTAAACTAATCTAAAGTCGAATTCACTAATTAAGCTTAATCGCTTAACTAACAGCTATAACCAATACATCCTAATTGTTAATCAACAGTAAATTACCAATCAACTAATCACCAAACAGTTCTACTAATCAATTAAGCAATCACCTCGAATGTCAAAACAGGATCAAAGTCGATTCCAATAATTCCTAAGATTATAACAAAGCATAACAGCCGACAAATTAACAGAAATCCGAAACTTAATAGAATCCAACAGAAATCTAACAATTTGGAAACAAAACATATAAAATCAGAACATGGCCAAAACTGCAATTAACAGGAATTAACAAAATCTAACAAAATCTAAACAATACTAATAGGAATTAAGACTAACAACAAATCTAACAATCTAACATTGATATTAACGGATAAAGCAAGAAGCAATTCGCCATGTATTTATTCGACTAATCGTCGACATAACAAAAACAGATTTATAGTGTAATTGTCTTAGGAGATTGACAAAAACTAACCATTTATTCAATTAATCCTTAAAGTAACTCAACAGAAACCAATACTGAAAATTGAAGAATCGAAAAACCGAAATAAGATAAAAGAAACAAATAGAGAATGATTAAATATATTTTACCAAATCGGAATCGCAACATATATACAGAAATTAGCAAAGAAGAAAAATAAAATCTAGATGAAGAACTTAGCTCTTTTTTTCGATTTTCTGTTTTTTCCTCAAATTCTTTTCTGTTTTTCTTCCGTTTCTTGTTTCTTTGTTTCTCTTTTCATTGTTTTCTTCATATTCTTGATAGAACTCGAGCCTTTTCTTGATTTTTCTCGGGTAGGCTTTGTTCTTTGAAGATATTGGCGGTTTTGACTCGATTCTTCGCGTAATAGTGTAAAGAATGTTAAGAAGATTGGTGGGTGAGGATATAGGGTAATTTTGAGGCGGCGCCGCCATGGTGATGGGGTGGCGGGCGCGAACTAGGGTTAGGATTTGGAGGAGTTTGGTTGGGTTTTGGAGGTAACTAATGATGGAGAAGTGATGAGGAGAAGGTGGGGATCGTTTTGGGGTTGGTTTCGCCGTGAAATATGGCCGGCCGCCGCCACGGGTGGCGGAACCCTAGCGGCGGCAATGATGGTGAAGAAGAAAGAGATGCGGCTGTTTCAAGACAAAATGTGCGTGTGTGAAATGTGTTTAAGGTTTAAAGTGTTGTATCTCTTTCTTGTATTGTTGTGTAAGAACAATTCGTGGCCGTCCGATTAAAATCATGGACGGTCACGATTGAAGGGAAAGGGGACCGGGTTTGGGTGTTGGGCTGGGTATTTTTGGGCTAGGGGTTTAGCCGATTGGGCTACTGTTCTGGGCTATACATTTCAGCCCAATTCGTCCCCTTTGTCTTAAGTAGTGTATTGTATTTGTTTGTATTTTATTTCCTTTGTATTTTTTGTGTTTTTTTTTTTTTATTTTGTAACTATTTGGAACTAATTAAAAATTAAACTTAATTACTTCTTTTTGACAATTTTCAATTTAAAAGCTAACTAAATTTTTTTTTTTTTATTTTTTCTTTAATTTGCTAGAAAAACGAACGAATTCCCTAAAGATGCAATTTTTTTTTTGTATTTTCATTTATCACACGCAAATAACATGCAAACAACTAACACAAAATTCACACAAAATTTAAAAGTAATGAAAAATCATTTATTTTGAATTTTATAGGAATAACTCATGTGTAGGGTAAAAATCACGTGCTCACAGCTACATCCTCAACACCGGAGTCCCTGCCAGGGTAATCCTCAGTCAATGAAAATTCAACCCCCCGCGAGCTCGGGAGAGAATAAAGGTTAAAGGAAGTAGAAAAAGAGGAAATAAAGAATACTTCCCCAGTAGCATTATCTCCAGCAGGTAAGTAAACAATTCCAAAGATATCCCCAGCAATCGGGAGGGAAACCAACACGACCCAGGAGGAAAGCAGTTCCAGAACAAGGTAATTTAGGAGAAAAGGTGGCCCAAGAGACGATGCAGGAAGAAGAAAATGGTACAGGAAGCAAAGGAAGGCGATATGGATGGGATGGAGTTAGTGAGTTGTAAGTTGAAATCAGGGAGCCCGCCTGAAGAATGGAGTGGCGATTTTTGAAGTTATAGTTGAAGTCAGGGAGCCCGCCTGAAGAATGGAGTGGCGATTTAGTTTTGAGTTGTAGTTGAAGTCAGGGAGCCCGCCTGAAGAATGGAGTGGCGATTTAGTTTTGAAGTTGTAATTGAAGTCAGGGAGCCCGCCTGAAGAATGGAGTGGCGATTTATTTTGAAGTTGTAGTTGAAGTCCGGGAGCCCGCCTGAAGAATGGAGTGGCGATTTAGTTTTGAAGTTGTAATTGAAGTCAGGGAGCCCGCCCGAAGAATGGAGTGGCGATTTAGTTTTGAAGTTGTAATTGAAGTCAGGGAGCCCGCCTGAAGAATGGAGTGGCGATTTATTTTGAAGTTGTAATTGAAGTCGGGGAGCCCGCCTGAAGAATGGAGTGGCGATTTATGGTTTGAAGTTGTAGTTGAAATCAGGGAGCCCGCCTGAAGAATGGAGTGGCGATTTAGTTTTTGAATTTGTAATTGAAGTCAGGGAGCCCGCCTGAAGAATGGAGTGGCATTTTAGTTTTGAAGTTGTAATTGAAGTCAGGGAGCCCGCCTGAAGAATGGAGTGGCGATTTAGTTTTGAAGTTGTAATCGAAGTCAGGGAGCCCGCCCGAAGAATGGAGTGGCGATTTATTTTGAAGTTGTAATTGAAGTCGGGGAGCCCGCCTGGAGACTGGAGTGGCGATTTAATTTCGAAGTTGTAGTTGAAGTCGGGGAGCCCGCCCTGAAGAATGGAGTGGCGATCTAGTTTCGAAGTTGTAGTTGAAGTCGTGGAGCCCGCCCGAAGAATGGAGCGGCGATCTAGTTTCGAAGTTTACGAGTTGAAGTCGTGGAGCCCGCCCGAAAAATAGAGTGGCGATTTAGTTTTGAAGACATAGTTGAAGTCGGGAGCCCGCCCGAAGAACGGAGTGGCGATTTATTTTGAAGTTGTAATCGAAGTCAGGGAACCCGCCCGAAGAATGGAGTGGCGATTTAGTTTTGAAGTTGTAGTCGAAGTCGGGAGCCCGCCCGAAGAATAGAGTGGCGATTTAGTTTTTGAAGTTGTAATCGAAGTTAGTGGAGCCCGCCCGAAGAACGGAGTGGCATTTTAGTTTTGAAGTTGTAATCGAAGTCGTGGAGCCCGCCCGAAGAACGGAGTGGCGATTTAGTTTTGAAGTTGTAATCGAAGTCGGGAGCCCGCCCGAAGAATGGAGTGGCGATTTATTTTGAAGTTGTAATCGAAGTCAGGGAGCCCGCCCGAAGAATGGAGTGGCGATTTAATTTTGAAGTTGTAGTTGAAGTCGGGGAGCCCGCCTGAAGAACGGAGTGGCGATCTAGTTTTGAAGTTGTAGTTGAAGTTAGGGAGCCCGCCCGAAGAATGGAGTGGCGATCTAGTTTCGAAGTTTACGAGTTGAAGTCAGGAAGCCCTGCCTGAAAAATGGAGTGGCGATGAAGATACAGTGGAAGTCAGGGAGCCCGCCTGAAGAATGGAGTGGCGATTTATGATTAAAGTGTGTCGATAAAGTCAAAAGCTCAGCGGAAAAGCAGAACGACGTCTCATTTCCTAAGATTTGATAAGGAAAGTGAACCATCGGAAAGTGACAGAGTGTAAAGGAAATCCCCAGCATGAATCCAAGTTCGTAATCGGAAGGAAGGCAACAAGGATCAGACAGATAGATTCAGACTTCGAAGGATAATAGTTCGAAGATCACAAGAAAGGGACCAATGGTCGGAGTTCGGCAATCAAGATAAGCCGAAATAACAATTGTCAGAAGAGAAGAAGCATGTGAAGAAACATCAGAGCCAGCAGGATGGCAAGGAACGTGACAAGATCAAGTTGAAAAGATAGATAAGAATTTGCACTTCGTTTAGCACGGTGTAATAAGGAGATCAGTTAAGCAGTGGCATCAGCAGCAACAACAGTAACAGAAAGATCACAACAGTCATGGTAGTCCCAGCTACCAAAACTTCCCGAACTACACTGACCCGATTCCTGTTTAGCCCAGGATATGTAGGCAACCTCTGAAGCAGGGTGCGGTCAAAGCTTTTCAAAATGCTTCACAATGGAATAATCGAACGGGTAAAAAATCGTTCATAGTTGCTCACTTATCTTTGCACTGAAACTCTTCGTGTTCCCAAGCAAAGAGGGGCAGTTGTGAGCACGTGATTTTTACCTTACACATGAGTCATTCCTATAAAATTCAAAATAAATGATTTTTCCTTATTTTCTAAATTTTGTGTGAATTTTGTGTTAGTCGGTTTGCATGTTATTTGCGTGTGATAGATGAAAATACAAAAAAATTTGCGTCTTTAGGAAATTAATTCTTTTTCTAACAAATTAAAGAAAAAAATAATAAAAATCTAATTAGTCTTTTAAATTGAAAATTGTCAAAAAAGAGGTAATTAGTTAGTTTTAATTAGTTCCAAAATAATTACAAAGTAGGAAGAATATAAAAAAAAATACAAAAACAATAAAAATAGCACACAAGAAAATACAATACAAGAGTAATAACAAAGAAAACAAGGGAATAACAAAGGAAAAAGAGATTGGGCCAAGATGTCCGAAAATCCCAGCCCAACCGGTCAAAAAAAATCCTGGCCCAATCGGCCAACCCAGCGACCAAGCCCAGCGCCGCAGCCTGCCCAACCCCCCTTTCTCCTTTTGATCACAACCGTCCAAGGTCTTTAATCCAATGGCCAAAATTAAATCTCACATTTTAATTACCCAACCCCCCCCCCCCCCACAAACCCTAATTCACCTTCATTTTCATTCCCCTTCTTCATAGACGAACCGCCGCCCCATCTCCACCGTCCGCCGCCGCCGGAAATCGCCCCACGGCGGTTCCGGTAGGCCAATCACCACCAAATTAACACTGTAGCTTCCCCTTCTCCCCCTCTACATGAATCCATTACCCATCTTACTCGAATCACTGTCGAACTCTTCGAATATTAGATCGAAAGTTCGCCGGAAATTGAGATTCACCCCAAACCACTCCAAATTGATACCACACCCTCACCTCACCTCCCTAACACCCCAATCACCGTTGGTTCGGCTCAAATATAACAGGAAACCGTCGGACCCCAAAACCCATGTCCAAGGACCCTAAAAACCGAAAAGAAATTCAAATTGCCGGATTTCATTGAATTGAGGTCTAATAGACCTTAATTGATATGTTTTCACTTGGAAAACATTTAAATTAAGGTCCTTTCGACCTCGAATGACCCAAGCCCAAGCCGCCGAGTCTCCTTTTCATTTGCTTCGAAGGTATTTCTTATTTCTTCTCTGTTTTTGTTTAATTATACTCATCGCTTTATTAGTTTTGATTGTTGTTGATTTTGTTGTGATTTGGCTGCCAATTTTCTGTTTTTCTTCATCTACATGGGACCTTTTATTTGGTCGATTTGTTTGCTTCTGATTGTTTGTTATAAATGACGAAGTTATAAGATAGGAATTCGATTCGATATTTCGTCGAATAGCTAATTCTTCATTTTTTGATTACTTTGGCCGAGAGTCTTGAACTCACTGTTTTGGCGATTGGTTTGTTATCAATCATACATGTCGTGATTCGACTTAACGAATGTCATCGTTTAAATTCGCGAATTTGTTGTTTGAAATTCCGGGCAGTGGTTCATTGTTGTTTGAATTGAATTATTCTGTTTGTTTGCTTGATTCTGTTGATGGATTAAGAGTTAGCTACAAGATTGGATATAGCTGTCTTAATTTAGAGTTTGAAAGTCAAAAACTAAGCCCTAGAGTGCACTGCACATGGTTTAAGTTGCTGGAACTGCTGGACAGCAGTATATTCCAGTGATTTTTTCCTTTAGTGTTTGTTTAATTGTATAAAGCCCACCTTTAGACAAATCAGGTGGGAATAATCAGAGATATCAGTATTTTCTAACTTTGTTAAGTGTTTTAAAAGCTGGAAATGAAAGCTCACATGGAAAAAATAATTCAAATGTTAAAGGTACCCATGTGTTTGCTGGGAAAGGCAGTAAATCTGAAGTGTAAAGTTCTGTTATGTTTGGCTATAAGATTGGCAGAACATTAGACACTCAAGGGATTGAGAACATTTTTGAGAATCTGGAGAAAAACTAAACTCACAGAAAAACAGCATATACACTCACACAAATACATATAAAACACACACTGATACACACGGGTACACACTGGGAAATAATTTGGAGAGAGTTTGAAACATTGAAGAGAATAGAAAAGTTAAAGAGACATATTTTCTTACTGTTTCATTTGGTTTTCCTGAGCCCATTTCTAAAAGCTTTGTTATCTGTGATTCATTGGGAGTTTGGAAGTGTTGAGTTTCTTTCAAAAACTTGGTTTTAAAGTTTTAATTCCAAATCTGTTCAAGTCTTTCAAGTGAATCCTTTCCTTTGAGGTTGCTGGATATCGGTTATTGATGTTGCTGCACTCATTCTAGTCTGTTTGAGTATGTTCTTTGGTTTGAAATTGGATCTTGCTGCTGTCACTTGATGTTCTTGTTGCTGCCTCTGTTTAGCTGATTGCTCATTTCTTCTTTGTTTTGCTTCACATTCCAGGTACACATCTAAATTCCCAACGATGTAACATCAAATTTGGCATGAAAAAATGAAGCAGTTGTTTCAGTTCTAAATGTATATGACTGCCTCCATCTTGAGTAGCATCACAATGTGTTGTTGTTTACCTCAGTTGTTGGAATTGTATAATTAAATCAGGATTATTTGTATTGATTTAAATTAATTAGGAACTTGTATTGAACCTTTTTATTTTAAAGTATTTGAACTGAAGAGTATCTAGTATTTTAGTATACACATCCCTGTTCTAAAATTAGAATTAGCTATGTGTTTGGAATTATGATTATGAAAGTCATTATTCTAAGTATCCCTTGTATGCCGCAGTAATTGATATTAATTGGTTAAATATTTTAGTTTAGTTAAATCCATAGTTTCAACATAGGGTGGATAGTTTTAGGATATCAATTAAAAGCAGTAATTTGCTTGGAATGAGTAGACATTGTTAAATCAATAATTAGATAAATCAGTTGGCTAGAAGTAGGTGTATTAGCTTCAATAGGTACTTGATCGAAATAATGCAAGTTCAATTGATTTCAATAACTAGATTCAGACCTTCTTAAACTATTTTGGGCCTTGCCATAAAAATTATAACTGTGTAATAGCTTGCTGATGAAAATTATTCAAACTCGGGCTAGTGGTTGTTTATTTTGTTGGTATCATAAAAATAAAATCAATTTGGGCTTTAGCAAACATGTGGTCTAGTCATAATTCGAGACCACTCTCTCTTTTGGGGATCTGTAGGACCAATCTTAAATAAATGAGGCGAGCTTTGCTTAATTAGAGCTCATAAATTGCGGGCCCTCAAATAATTGTTAAAAAAAACATTAGACCCGGACGAGCCGTTCAGCTGATTTCATGGCCTTTTGCAAAGTAAGTGAAGCTAGTCATTTAGATAAGGTTCTCATAAGCTATTCAACATATTAACGCTAATGGTCAATTGTAGAGTTACAAATGCAGAATCGTTTTATCAATTAAAAAATGAATATGTCATCTCTGTCACAATATATATAAAAAAACCTGGATATAATGTCATTTTTCTGGAAAAATAAAACAATGAAGATCGTTTTTTTTTTGTTTTAATTCGATATGCAGCTTCACGTTTGTTAGTTCATATGGCCTGTTTCGCTTTAACGCTTGGGCTTGTCTTAGGCCCAACAATTTAAATAGGAGACATTAGGTGTTAGGATTGAATAATAGCAATAAAAATAGAAATTTAGTTACTTTAGGCATGACCTTTTAATAAAAGAATGAGATGAGCCTCGCCGCACAAAATATACAATTACGGGGCCCTCAATCAATTGTAATATAAATTTAGACTCGGAAGGACCGTTTTAGTGAATTTCACGGTCTTTCCCAAAGTTAACAAAGACGATAGACTTTTTTTTTAGGCACGACTTGTAAATAAAGTTAATTCCCTAAATACGGGTGCGCATTTATGTGACCCAAATCTTACTCTCGGCGAAACTGAAATATATTAAAGTCACAGGCGTACTGGTTGCGGTGTGACTCGAAATGTGTATTCGTGATGTTGCAATTCTTCTAAAACTGAAAAGCGGAATATAAGAGCACATAAATAAAAAATATATAAAGAAATCAGATAAAAACAAAAATTGCAGTTGAGCGACCGTGCTAAAACCATGGAATCCGGGAGTGCCTAACACCTTCTCCCGGGTTAACAGAATTCCTTATCCAGGTTTCTAATTTCGCAGACTGTAATACAAAGTCATAAATTTCCTCGGTTCGGGATTAAACCGGTGACTTGGGACACCATTATTTTCCCAAGTGGCGACTCTGAAATTAAATAAATAAATCCCGTTTCGATTGTCCTTTAATTGGAAAAACTTCCTCGCGCTCTCGCGGGTGCGGAAAAAGGAGGTGTGACAGAGGTCTGCTCAACTGCATTGTTAAAACATGTTAGTATTATGCAACACGGTACTATCTTGTCTTCGAGTCTCATTTTTGTAAGGACTCGAGGGTGGATAATACACGCGCCACTTCCATCTTCTACCATTATTCTTTTCACATCAGTATCTAAAATAGGCAAAGTTATAACAATAGCATCGAGCAAACCGTCAGTATCTGACTTATCGAAGATGATAATGTCTCTGAGGTCGGCGTATCATTCATGAGTGATCGACCACTTCAGTTTGTGTGTAGTGGTAAACTTCACATGGTTGATCGCTACTTCATCGCCTCCACTAATGATCATCTGGATGGTACGAGTAGGGGAGGGTGGCTTTGGAGGCCCCTGGTATTGTTTACGTCCGCGGAAGAAGTTGGCTCATCTATGCTCGCTCATCAGTTACCTCAAGTGCCGTTGGTTTAGCATGTTTACTACCTCTTGTCGTAGAGATATGCAGTCCTTAGTTTTGTGACCCCGCTCTTGGTGAAATTTGTAGAGGACATTTGACTTTCGGGTACTTGGGTCGGACTTCATCTTTTGTGTCCATTTCACCTTGTGCCAAGCTTCTCTAGTGTATATACTATTTTAGATGGGGAAACACAAAAATTGTGAGCATATAAAAATGGAGGCATACCTCTTTCGTTTCGCTGAGTCCTTGTATGCGGTCTGGATGGCCCTTATGCATGTCGAGCATACAGTGGGACGGCTGTCCTGATGTAGGGTTGATGCCTTTTTCGATTGAGACGGGGGCCTGACTGATCTCTCTGACCGTCATGATGTTGATCTTTTATCGACTCTGTTTGAACTAATGTCAACCGTTGGGTCGGACCATTAAGGTCGTCCTCGTCGTCTCTCACCTTGGTGCAGTAGGCATTGTGGAACTCTTCCCAAATGGTGGGAGGGTATTTTATGAGCCTGCTTAATAACTTTCTAGTTTCTCTCGATCCGTTCCTGTTCAACCCATTTTAGAAAGCTGCTACCGCCATCCCTTCTGATACATTTGGTAGGCTCATTCTTACCACGATAAACCGGGCGAGGAAGTCCCCGATTCCCTCACCATGCGATTGACTAACGATGAATATATCATTCACCCTGGCCTCCGTCTTTTTAGCCCCTGCATGGGCGGTGACAAACTTATCAGCCATTTCCTCGAACATTATTATCGACCGTACCGGAAGTTGTGAATACTTGGTTAAGGCTCCTATCGTTAAGGTTTCGCCGAACTTTTTCAGTAACATTGATGGTGCTTGCTTCTTCAAAAGGTCATTTCCCTTCACCGTTGTGATGTAATAGATGATGTAATCTTCGGGATCTATGTTTTGAAGGTTTTGGAAATGGCATATGGGGCTGCTTCCTCTCTATATGGTTGCTCGATAAATCAACCAGCGTCTCGTAATGGTAGCAACTTTGGGGTGCCCGATATCTTATCGACCCTTTCTTGATGCTCCCTTATCTAGTTGTAGAATGCCTTGTTTTCAGTTTCCATGTCTTCCATTTTTTTCAGAATGGCTGCGAGTATATCAATACCTGCACCAACAGTGGTGTAAGTGTTACCTATTTGAGAGACGGGTTGCTCGCTAGTGATCATTGTGATATCTTCTTGCACGGTGTTTCCGCTCTCCCTTTGAATAGGTTTGTCGAGTATGTTGTTTAGAGTGCTCGTCAACCACTCTTCCAGCAATTTTTTTACTGTTGGTGGTGCTTCCTCAGCTGTAGACGTGGAGGCTCCCCTCTCGCGTGAAGCGATTATGCTTTCATGAGGGGGAGGTGAGTCATTCTGTCTGAGTGTAGCATTTGGTGTCACATTCTCGTTGTTTTCTCTGTCATCCTCATTGATGGTGTTCAAAATGTTGGTAGTGTCATCTGCTATGGCTTTCTGCCTTGTCTCGCCTTTCCTGCCATCGTCAGTTTGTACAAGCAAAGAAGAGATGGTTGTCTTGTTATGATCTAGAGAGAACAAAAATTTCAACTTAAAAGTCCCCACAGACGATGCCAAATTGTTTGAGCAAATAATAACTAAACCAATTAATGATGAATTAAAGAGGTGAATCTTAGTTAAATTTAGTAACTTCTAGACCGGATAAAATAGAAGGTTTATGAAACAAGCAGTGTTCATATACATCATATAACGGATTCAATACACTATGATTGACAATAAATAAGGTGGTATAAATATGCAATAAATGTGAGCAATGGCAAATAAATATAATGAAAAGGGATCTACCACCCAACTATAAGGTGATTGGGATGTCCCATTTCTCTGTTTGCGACGTAGAAAAGTATGAAGTTGGGATAGATATGGAATCTCTAGATTTATGGATCCAAATGGAACAATGTGTGCTTTTTAGTATTACCTACAAAATAAGACAAGTTTTGGATATTCTCCTTTGTCAACTCTTACAATATGTCTTTTGTCCAGAAAAAATGAAGGTCCCCTTTTGTACTTTTATCTCTTCTTATTTATATGGGATATTCTCTAAAAGCCCTAAAAAGTACAGCCTATGTCCACTTCTGACATGCTATAGTTACTTTCTGCTCTCGGTTGCCCGCTTTTGACATCAGCCTCCGTGAGAACAATTCATTTGTTATATCATGGTCGACCACGTCCTTTGTAGTGCGTATCCGTTACCGTCGTCACCAAATTTGGACCATACAAAATTAACTTATAAAAAGTGCAGAAACAATGATGTTTTAATGTTTCAAATCCTGTTATAATTGGGATTACTTGTCAAAACCCGAAGTCATCAGTATAGAGTTGCAACATTTCAGTCGCTAAGTTATTCTTCTTTCTAAGAATCACGTGATATACTCAGATTTAAAGTATGTTTGATATGACGGAAGTCCTAATCTTCATAAAAATAATGTTTTCGTGAAATATATTATCCAGTGTTTGGATGGTAATTAAGTGAAGACATGCATGCTCCAAAGAATGTATATAGTTTTAAAGATTAAAAATAAAATTAACAAATTGCAAAGTACTCTGATGAAATTCTTGAATAATAATTAAAGATTAAAAGTAATGCTTAAGTGTTAATTGGAGTAAGTTGTGTGAAGATACTAAAAGTTAAGATAGTTATAATAAAATGACTGCCTTTCATAAGTGAAGGAAGTAATTTGCCCCTTAGAAAACTCAAAAAATTACTTCAGAAGGTAATTTTATGATGAAAAATATATATTTTCCAAGAAATTGACTTCTTTCATATCAAATAGTTACAGAAGTACTTCGCGGAAAAAATTACGGAACAACTTATTATGGAAATAATTTATCGTAGATATTCATATCCATAAACAATAAAGGGTGTATGGTTATCAATCTGACCATACTCTGTGCCTAAACACTAGTGATTTGATACGCACTTGTATCTGTCAAGGCAATGCAGTCATTTTGGAATTGAAATTGCAGTTTAATTATAGGAATTTTTCATAAAGCACTATTTTTTTGGTCTAATTAGTCATTTATAAATACTATTTGCTATATTACGTGTTATAGATACCTGTTATATTTTTATATAATGTATTCATGTATTTAAGTTGTTGTATTCATTAATACAACCAAAAATATAGGCGTAAAATCTGGAATTCCAACTAAGTTTGACATGTACTTAGCTGTATTCAAGCGACATTAACATTAAATACAGTAACGTATCTGCACTAAAAAGGGAAGGAAATAAAATCACATGATATTCTCCTAATTTAACTCAATGAACTAAAACGATCTCTCATTAATCTGTATTTAAAAGATACATAATAAAGATTATAGTTGAACAAAGAGAAATACATATGAATAAACAACAAAACAACTACCCAGTATAGTTCCACAGGGTGAGGTCTGGGGAGGGTAATATGTACGCAGACCTTACCCCTGCCCGATAGAGCAGGGAGGCTGTTTCCAATCGACCCCCGCCGCAAAGACAAGAAGAGAAAAAACAAAACAAAAACAAAAAGGACAAACATTAGTGATGTTAGCATAAATCACATAAATATATGAGTAAACAAAGACCATAAATAAAATATTTGAATACAACAAAAATACAACTGAATGCAGCTGAATAAACTCATGAATATAACAAAATACAACTAACTTCTGCTGAATAAAATAGTTGAATATAACTGAATACAGTTGTATAAAACACTTAAATACAACTAACTAGTGCTGAATAAAATAGTTAAATACAACTGATTAAACCTGAATACAAGTGAATACAAGTGAATACAGCTGAAGAATACATTCGAATACAACAAAAACAAATAGGCGATTTGGGCGATCTAGAGAGAGAAACAGCCCTATGGCAAGCAAAAACGACCCTCCCCTGCCCCTCCGTCAGTGTTCTTCTCCAAGGCGTCAATAGCCATTTGAAAATTTGGGATGTGGTGTCTGAAGTTGGGCTAGCTAAAGCCTGAATATTCCAAGGCTGAAGTTGGCATAGCCAATAAAACTTGGAATTACTACCCGATTCTCTTCCTATATTTCCTTCTATGAAAATTAGTCTTCAGCGTTTCTTATGGCAATCTTTCCTTCCAGTTTCTCAACTTTTTCTGTGATAAACAATTCATACGGACCATTCTATAAAGAAGCAAGAATGGAGATTGATAGAACCATGTTGATAAAGATTGGTTTATTCGTTTACTTGACTCTATCAAAGTCATCCACCATCTGTTCCAAGGCAAAATCGGTCCTTGAATGAAAAATTGAGAATTCGGGTAAGAAACTAGGGTTTGTGGGAGATGAGAGTCTGGTTGTATGCAAACAGAGAGAGATTGTATTGGGGTTTGCAGATACGCGGTAATTATGTGAGAGAAAATACAAAAAGGTAGAGAGAAAAATAATTGTTAGCATATATGGTGCCTTAATTATAGGATGTAACTATGTTTAGATTTTTTGCTATAAAGGATAAAAGGTATTTATAGGATGTAATATTTTAAAATGGTATTTATTATTGATAAATAGGGTACTAAGATTTTCTATAGGGTGTAAAAATTTCTTTAATTATTGTAAATTCGTTCTGCATTATTAGGCGTATGATTCAAATTTTATCTGAATTTTTTCTACCTAATTATCATTCATTAGTTTTACGAGTAGATATATCCACATTAGGGAGCGTTCGGGCAGGTTCGGATTGGATATTAAAATTTTGATTTGGATTTTTGATTATCGGATTGAAGGAATGACAATCCAAATCCAATCCAAATAAGTTCGGATTCGATAAATTCAATTTTGGATTAATCAGTTTGAATATTTTGGATTTTTGATTTTCAGCTTATAAGTTGAGATGTTTCTTCGTTTATAAAAATGAATATATAAATCAAATATTAATGTTAAATTGCCTGAAAATTCTCTCATTTTATCATCCAAATAAAGTATTTAAATAATAAAATTAGTATCAAAGAAATGCAACAAAGACATATTTGGCCGATAAGAAGTAATATGTTTAAATAGAAAGTATTCTGACAGTAACTTAGTTATTAATATTGAATATATGAGATCATATCTAATGGGATTGTAACTAGTATTAAATATATGAATTAGTATTTAATGGATAGGGCATTGAACTTATTTATATTAGCATATGGATAATGGATTAAATAAGAAGTAATTGAACTTATTACTGTTGGCATATGGATAATGGATTAAACAAGAAGTATAAAAAATTTGGATTTTCGAAAATCCAAAAATTCGAAGTATCAAATTCAATATCTAATTCGAAATTCAAAAATTGTCATGCCAACGTTGATTATAGATCAAAAATAGTCTGATTTCAATTTCCAGGGGAGCCTGTTTTGGAGTGGAAAGGTAATACGGCGTCGCCCAAAGATAGATTTATTTTCTATCTCAAGGCAAGGAAGATAATAAAAAGGACAGTATTTATCACTTAGTTCAGGTTCAGGATGTGGAAGTGTAGTCACCAACCATTCAGTCAATTCTATGATTAATAATGAATTTTCCGATGTTTTCTTCGATGAGCTTTCGGGTGTTCCGCCAGAGCGAGAAATTGAGTTTGCTATTGACCTACTACCAGATACTCATCCAATATTCATCCTCTCTATAGAATGGCCCCCACAGAGCAAAATTCAAAAAAATCGGATTTTGAATTTGCCTAAACTGTGCCAACCCCTATCCACAAAGGTCCATTTCTATCATTAAAGTGAATTGACAATACTATAGGCAGATATATCGGACGCATTGAAAATATACAGAGACCGAAGAATCGAGTTTTACGAGTATATAGTTGGCAGCAGTACTCTGCCCCTTAACTCAAACCCCACCACCACCGTGTTTGCCCAAAAATCCAATTACTTAAATGTTCGTTTTGTTTCCTATGTACAAACTTAGAAAAATCAATAAACAATCAATACAAGCGTGAACAACTTCAGGAGGAAGAATGGGAAACATATAGCATGTTAGATTTTAATAGAAACTCGGTTGACTTGATCCTTCTTTCTTTTGTATTCTTCTATGGCCATACACTTGCTTTTAATGTTCATGAAGATGATGTTTTAGCACTTGTTTCTTTAAATGTCTTTTTTTGGGGATATCTATGTGTGAACATGTAGTTTTAAAGTTCTTGTCACAAGATATGTGGTGACTCCCCAAAATAGAAATCATCGAAACAAAGAACTCAGACAAGAGAGACTAGTCTATTTTCATTATGGTTACGTTATGGTACTTGCGCCGACCATGCACTACTGTTTTTCATGTCCATTTTCAGAAGTTAAATTTGTAGGCCATGCATATAATGAGTTTTCCAATCGAAATGTAGCCAGCATATATGTGCATGTACAAAGTACAACCCCCGCCTCAATCTGTGTTCAATGGCGCTTACTTGACTAGCTCAAACGGAATTGGAATGAGTAGAAGAGCATTGAACAAAGTCCAACGATTTAATAATTCTAAAGACGGATGATATTATGGATTAATTGCCCCTAACAAGTTCAAAGCTTGCTTTACATTCTTTTGTTTCGAGAAAGAGGAAAGGGCTTGAAGACAACGATCTCATAAAGGAAAATCACACGACTCGTCAAATATTTATATTATATCTATCATTCGTAGCTATACTTTTCACAAATTTTTCAATCATAATTATATTTAAATTTTATACCAAACTATGAAACAAGAAATTAATTATTTTAAACTGAAACAAGAGAGAAACAAGCTCTCGTAGCTCAGTTGGTTAGAGGGTGCGCTTACTTAGCGAACGTATTGAATTCAACTCTCAACATTAGTGCTGGCCCAAGTTCAGATGAAGTTTTGAAGATTGACAAACGAACTCAATCATGGACCAGATCTATCATGTGAGACACAGTGTTTATCAACCTATACATGTGAGATGCACGTGAAGAAGATAAGTCTCAAGGATCAAGCAACAATATCTTCTGAATTGATCGAAAAGGTTGCATATTGGATGAGGAGAGGAAGTCTCCTTATAGGAAGAGGACACAATCCGGATAAAGGATAGGGTTGGAGTTTGTATTGTTCTAGGACTCAAATTCGACAAAGGATTAGCAATTGAGTCTCAATCAAACTCTGATTATTAACTCATTAAATAACTATGATTGTTCTCTTTTATAGGTATTGCACATACGCAGAAGTTAAACTAAATTAAGAGCAAAAGAGCAAGGCAATTTTGCAAGCAATTTATGTGAGATTTAAGTATGCAATCCTGAAGCAACTTGAACGAGATAGAAGAACCAGTTCCATTGTGTTTATTCTTATTCTAGTTCAATTGTAGTAGGTGGTTTAAAGTTATACCTTTTCAGCTTTCATAGAAACAATTGTATTAGGTACTTTGAGTACTCAAGTTAGAGTTAACTTGAAAGTGTTGCAACAGTTGAGGCTGTGTGCCACACTAGGATTAGAGTTAATCCTTAGGTTTACAAGAGTTTTATAAATGTTATTTCGGCTCAGTGATTTTAGAGGATGTTTGGAAAAATCCTACTGAGCAGTAGGCCATGGTTTTTGTCCACCTTTGAGCCGGGTTTTTTTCACGTAAAAAAAACCTCTGTGTTCGTTATTTTCTGTACTTTTAACTCTGCAACAGTAGTAGTTAGAACACCTAGAAGAACCAGGTTCTTCTAAATCGAAAATTGGATACCATCCAAATCCCCTCCCCTCCCCCTTGTGTTGTATTGTCGTTTAGAATATCAATTAGCATTTTATTTTTTTGTATTTTGTATTTTGCCTTAGTTGTATTCGAAAGTTGTATCATTTGTATACACCCTTATATTTTTCAATGGTTACAGTTGATACATGTTGTATGCATTATACGAATAAACATAATTGCGCGAACGAATACAGTTGATACATGTTGTATTTGTATCCTTTGTATACACTCGTGTATATAGTCGATATAAGTTGTATCCTTCGTATACACCCTTGCATTTCGCATTAGTTACAGTTGATACATGTCATATTCATTGCGCAAATGAATGCAATACAAGTGATTGAAGTTAGTAAATATTGAACAATAGCTACGAATAATAATTAGGCAAACTATTGTTACGAGGCACTAAAATATAGTGCTTTATAAATTTCCTCGTATAATAACAAAGGGAAGACTTATTTGTTTTGGGCTTTTTGTTTCACTATCATTGCTTAGAGTAATCTACACGATACGCCAACTAGAAATGCTAGTTAACTTCACATACTTTTGAAATATTTATTTTACCTTGTATACCTACTTTATAAAAATTTATTACTTTTTAAATTTTAACATCATTATATGCCATTTAATAATTTTACCTTTTCAGGAACTAACTTATCTCTTACTCCCACTTAATTCCTTAAAACACTTTATCATCCCATGTTTTAGGGAATTGGAATTATACATGTTCACCAAAGTCCAAACCCCGATAAATTCTCTATGAAGTCCTCCATAATTTTTTTCCCTCTTTCATCTATGTAATCAAAAGAAAAACAAAAAAAAGGTGAAAATGTTCTTATTAAGAATATAATATCTAAACTAAATAAAATATTAGAATATGCTATTCAAACCAATAAACCATAATATCCCAATGAAAAATACAATATTCAGATCAAACAACAATAATATTCTAATTTAGAATATAATATTTAAATTGAACATAACACAAAATTCTAATTTGGAATACAAATTTCAAATCAAACAAACTATGATATTCTAATTTTGAATATAGTATTCAAATCAAGCATACCACAATATTCTCATTTGGAATGCGATAAACCACAATATCCCAATGAATAATACAATATTCAAATCAAACAACTATAATACTAATTTGGAATACAATACTTAAATCGAACATAACATAATATTTTAATTTGAAATACAATATTCAAATCAAATATACAAGAAATACATTAGTTTGAATAATACAAGTAAGATTTTTCAAATTAATAAATATTATAATATTATAGTATTTGAATAATGTATTACAAATTAAAATATTATGGTATATTTAGTTTGAATAATATATTTTAAATTATAATACTGTGATATGCTTGGTTTAGATATTGTACCTGCTATTAGAATATTACACCATATTTGGTTTGAATTATTTTTTAAATTAGAATATTGTGGTATGTTCAAAATATATATGAAGATTTAAAGGTTTAAAGTATAAAATATCATAAATGAATTTCCAATAAAAAAAATAGGAATATGCTTTAATTAGGAGAGATGTGAACTTTAAAAATCACTGAGTACACATTTCAACAATTAATGCTACATTTAAGAGATATTATCCTCTTACTAATAGTGGTTGATTCACTATCAATGTATGTCATGTAATTTCTTTATGGGTATACAAGGTAACTTTTATAATGGAAAATTTTCATAATGAAGGCATAGTGAGTAAAGAGATTTATAGAGGGATATACTGCACTAAAAGTCACATTGCTTATCACATATGGATGGGGCATTTGCATCTATACCCTCTTTATGTATCTGCTTTTTAAAAAAAATTACAATTGTACTCGCTTTTTCACATAACTTCAACATACGGGGCTGAAGTAGTAAAGGTAATCACGCAAAACTTCAACATTTTAATAGTTGGGCCTGAAGTTTAGGTCTAGAGCTGAAGTTATTATTTTATAACTGGCGAACTTCAGCTCTAGAGTTGAAGTTTTTATTTCATAACCGGCAAACTTTAGCTCCAGAGCTGAAGTTTTAGTTTTGTAACCGGGAAACTTCAGCTCTAGAGCTGAAGTTTTTGTCTTTGTAACAGAGAAACTTCAGCTATTGAGTGTTCAATATAGCAACATGCATAGAATTTTGTCCATTGTTGTTAAGCATTTCTAAGCAATCTGGGCAATGCTTTAATAGATCATTTTGACGAATGAAAAGACTAAGTAAGTCTGAAATAGAATTTCCAAACAAGCAAACTGTTTGACTCAAAAGATGTTAAACTCTTTCTGAGTAAATCAATCAAAATAGATGAAGGGGTAAATCATAATCGAAGATAATAAACCCTAGGATCACTTCAACAATCGAAATAGTAGTAATAATAAAGGAGAGAGAGAAAGATAATAGAAGAGAGATAAAGATTAGAGAGAGAGAGAGAGAGTTTTTATATCAATAATCATCTACCTATTACAAGGCTCGGATCCCCTTTACATAATGGGGGGATCCAAATGGGGGAATCTGAGCTTAGTTATTGGAAAAACAAAATCAGAATACATTCTATAACATGGCCGATAATAGCGCGAGGCCGTTTCTCCTCCTATCCCTAGGTTACTCATAGACGTTCAATGGTTGGTTGTGTTGAATTTGGGATCTGATTGATCAAATTCGACACTATACAATTAGTTTCTCCGCTCATCGAGGTCGCAACGAGATGTGTCCTCGATAGGCGGAATTAATGCTTCCGTCAAGGAGAGTTTGACTTGTTGAAATGTTACGATGTGACAGGTGGGAGACGGTAATCATATCTATCGGAACATTAAAGTAAAACACTCTCCCCTGAGTGACGTAAGCGTTTGCATGCATCATCATTATGCGTATTCTCGAGGCAGAAAAACTGATGCTTTGGCACTTGGTTTCTCGCGTCAATTTAAAATTTGCTGCCTCGATTCTGGCTCCACCCAACCTTATAAATAGGGTAAGGGTTCAATGTCGTTGAAGAACTTTGGTCATTCCTAAGAATTTCCCAACCCTCGACTTTAAATTTTCATATTCCTGAGCTTTCGTTCTTGACGGGGTTTTTTTTCTTCTTTATTTCATGTTGTGTGACTTTCTCCAAACAAAATTATGCCTAAATCTCACCGTGACAACGAAAGGGTTTCTGAGGTTGTTCTATCGAATGCCTCACCCTCCTCCGATGGTGGAGAGGTAGAGGTGGAATACGATGTCAATCCTCTTACGGTGGAAGCATTATTACCGAGACATTCTTCACCTCAGTGTGATTTCAATAAGTGTTCCCCCACATTTTCGGTTCCAGTGCATTTTGATACGGGATAGATTCCATTTGATGACCTCTGCGCAAAATAGGGTATTCTAGCCTACGTAGAGATGATCCTGGCGGGGGGAGACCACGTTGGTGTTCATAGGCCTATTGTGCCTTATACGAATTCCCTTTTTTGATAGGTAACGGCCTTTCTTTTTTTCCTTTGGCGGAAGAGTTCTGCAGATTCTACCACATCTTTCTGGCTCAGCTTACACCATACACGCTTAAAGTGCTTCTGGCATTGACCAGATACGCAGTGTTGGCTGAATGTGACGTCTCAGTTCATCATCGCTTACACTTATTTACAGCCGACCTTCTTAGAGGGACCATGATTTATTTGAGAACCATAGTACAAAGGGGTTGGTTGTCATAACCGATGACTGGGTGAGCCGTAAATTCTAGCACAAATATTTCATTATCAGGACTGATCACGTGGTTTCTAACACTACCGGATTTCCAAAAAGATGGAACAAGACACGTAAATGCTATAGTTCATTAAGTTCTCTATTGCATGCTATTATCGCAGTTCAAATTTTTGTATTACACCCATGGCTTATCCGCCCCATCCCGTTGTCTATCTTAGGAACTGGGTCGCCGGCCTGATACCTCACACGGAGGAGACCCAAACTTGGCCTACGTTCATGTAATGTCACGACCCTCAAGTTTCTTCAGGTAAACTTCCAATTTTGTTATGTTGGTTAGACGACCTTGCTTAACTGTGATTTTGTTGTAATAGGTCGAGGTGCTTCTAGGAAGAGGGCACCAGTCCCTTCTTTCGTGCGACCTACTACCGCTACGGGCGCTCGAGATATTCTGTGCGAGTTTGTCCAAGATGTTCATTCTCCTACATCCTATCAGGGAGCCACGTCCACGGCTGTGACTATGGGGGAGTCGACCTCAATTGGGACCAACCCCACAACCCATCGATGAATCTTCTTATAGTGAAGAGTCGTTCTAAAAGAAAAAGGAGAAGACTAGAGATGGAAATGGGGTTGACTACTGAAGTTGACGGTAGTGGAGCATCTCAGGCGGCCCCGGTGCCTACATTTATGGTTGACCTATCTGATCGGGGAGGCAGGCATGTGAGGAGAGAGTCAGCCCAAGGATTTGTTTGGTATGCCCTACTGAGGGGGGTTTATCGACTAACATCGGAGGGCCCGATATGAAAGTTAATGAGTTTGGTTCCGATGTTGCCCCTGAGGACGTAAATGAATTTTTGGGTTGTCATACCCATGCGGAGGCGGCAACGGATGGGTTTGACTATCATATAACAATCCCTAGAGATTGGAACTTGCTACAGAATAGTGAGCAGGTCGCATCAGCACTTACCCTTTTATGCGCCACCCTTGAGAGTGAGATGCTCAAGACGATAAATAGTATGGAGTTGTCTCAGAAGGTCGTCGGCATGGCCTTACATGTAAGTTTCTTCACCTCACCTCTTTTTTGCTTACCGTAGGATGGACATAGAAAAATGCTTACTTCTATTTTTTCTTCCCAGACCCTCGTCCTTGAGGTGGAGAGAGACCGTCGTGAGCGGAAGAGGATAGACCTCTATAAGAAGAATGTTGATGAAGTATTGAAAATGACACGCTAAGCACCAAGCGGTGACCGATCTCTATTAATAGGACCCTGAGTTCCAAGTGTTCTACGAGAGACTTAAGCAGAAGAGATCCAGTTGGCACGTAGGGGGAGAAGCTAGAGGAGGCGGATAGGGAGATAGTGAGGGTCGTTGCTTGTAGCAGTGATTTGGAGGCTCTCCTTAGAGTGAAGGTGGATGAACTCAAATTGAATCAAGGGGTGGCTGCGGAGAATGTTGACTTGCAGCAGAAGGTTTGACCAGCGAGCTTGGTGCTAAAATGGCGAAAATTGATGGACTTAAAGGTGAGCTAAGTGCTAACGCCGACAAATTAACCGCATTGCAGAGGCCGGTCGCCCCATCGAGGTTAGAGGAAGCGAATCGCCATTCTCAGCCCTCCTCATCTCATCCCTCATCTAGTTGGGGCTTGCATCATAGTACCTATGAGATGTGGGTCTATACGGAGGCTCGGCTTGATATATACAGAGTTTTACATGCAGAGGGCCGAGTGACGGATGTAGAGGTTCAAGCGGTGCGAAATGAAGCACGCACAGCTCGTGAATCATGTGGGTATTACCCTGACTCTCCTAATGGTGAGGATGTTACTTCTAAGGTCGTCAATTGCCTTAACTCATATTCATGGTATGAAGGCGCTTATCCTACAAGGGGTAGTAATTAGTTTAAGTTTGTCTATTTTTGTTTCTGCATCTTTTTTGGCTGTGAGATGTACAAAGATCCGTCCGTATAGACGAATGTAAATGATTTTTGTTTTAGTATAAATTTTTGTTTTTGTCACTTCATCTGTTTGTTGCTTCTCCCTTTTTGGTTTTTTTCTTTTTATAATAGTCTTCGTAGAGATTGCTTTTACTGTTGTTAGAAGATTTCGTTGTGGTTCGAACGAGATCAAACTGATATCGGTAGCCTCATATGTTATGATGTTGCTTCAACTATCGTTGAAGTAGTATCTATCGTGGTTCGAACGAGATCGAATCGATGTCGATGGCCTTGGCCATCAGGATGTTGCTTCGACTGTCATTGAAGTAGTATCTGTTTTGGTTCGAATGAGGTTGAACTAATATCGATGGCCTTGGTCATTAGGATGTTGCTTCGACTGTCATCGAAGTAGTATCCGTAATGGTTCGAACGAGGTCAAACTGATGTCGATGGCCTTGGCCATCAGGATATGCTTAGACTATCGTTGAAGTAGTATCCGTCGTGGTTCCAAAGAGGTTGAACTGATGTCGATGGCCTTGGCTGTTAGGATGTTGCTTTGACTGTCATCGAAGTAGTATCCATCGTGGTTCTAACGAGGTTGAATGATGTCAATGGCCTTGGCCGTTAGGATGTTGCTTCGACTGTCATCGAAGTAGTATCCTTCGTGGTTTGTATGAGGTTAAACTGATATTGGTGGCCTTGGCCATTAGGATGTTGCTTCGATTATCGTCGAAGTAGTATCCATCGTGGTTCGAACAATGTCGAACAGATATCGGTGGCCTTGGTTGTTAGGATATTTCTTCGACTATTGTCAAATTAGTATCCATCGTAGTTCAAACGAGGTTGAACTGATGTCGATGGCCTTAGCCGTTAGTATATTGCTTTGACTGTGTCGAAGTAGTATTCGGCGTGGTTCGAACGAGGTCGAACTGATATTGATGGTCTTGGCTGTTAGGATGTTCATTTGATGGGGGTTTGACACATATAATGGAGATGTCTGTTATACAATGAAGATCGACACTTTCGTTCGTATAATAGAGATTTCTGGTTATACAATGGAGATCAACTTCTATTCATATAATAGAGATTTCTTTGTATTCAATGGAGATTGACAATTTCGTTCGTATAATGGATATATCTATTTATACAATGGAGATCGACTTTTGTAGTCCATTCATTCTTTGGCCTAGAGACAGTGTCGATTGGCTGAGGTGATGAACTCTGTAGATGCGTGATTTTGCCCCTACCCGAGATTTTTTATATTTTTAGCGTAAAATATTTAGTTTAGTTTTAATATAGCTATTTTAGCTAAATTTGACTCTTTTACTTTATTTTTACCTTAAAATAAAAAATAACAAAAATATGATTTTATTAATGTTTCGTAGTCATTTTAAACTTGAAAAATACAAAAATAGTACTTTATATTTTTTATCTTTTTATAAAAACGAAAATAATAAAAAATAGTTTCATTAATATTTTGTAGTTATTTTAAACTTGAAAAAATATAAAAATAGTACTTTATATTTTTATCTTTTTATAAAAACGAAAATAATAAAAAAAATAGTTTCATTAATATTTTGTAGTTATTTCAAACTTGAAAAATATAAAAAAATAGTTTTATTTTAATTATGAGTATTATAGTTATTTTGATTACCTAGGATTAATTAAATAACACCATTCTCGGTTCCGGGCAAAGAATAATATTCGGGTTCAAACTACCCGGTTTTATAATTTTCGGACCTAGCCCGTAATAATCCGAGTCTACTACACTAAGGGGACAATACATAATGGGATGGGGGAATAAGAATAAAAGACAAAAGAAAAATACAAAGGGAAAAAGACAAAAATAAAAAGACAAAAAAAAGGGGCTACAATATAGTGGTCTCTCACGTGAAGTGAGAGACATGTTTTGAACGGAAGAGGGGATACAATTTAAAAGAAGAAGAAAACGATTGGCTAGGGAGATATACAAAAACAAAGAGGAATACTACTATTTGAGGAGGCTAACGTTTTTAACAAAAGAGAGGAGAGACTGTTCGGTCTTGTGGATTTTGAAAAGAAAAAGACAATACACAGGGATCCAATACACAGGAGACTGGCCATTTTTTGTTCTGGAAGAGAAGAAAACGGCAGCAATGGATCTTCACCACACGACCATGAACGACCACCACTAACGCCAGCAACAGCCAACTCCTCACTGTCCCAAACAACCACCAGCATCCCCAACGTCCAACCCATCTCCCTCATCCGCCAGAACCCAGCAACGATATCTGACCCATCGCCGGCGAACACCAAATGACCCTCCATTGAATCCGGCGAAGTAGAGGTTCGAACCAAGCAGCCTCACGACCATCTACAACTCACGCCAAATCACACAACCCCATTTTTGTCGCACAACAACCCTTGAACACCCTTCACCATTGTTAAAAAGCAACGAATCTAGAAACACTCACACATACGGTCACGAGCAGAAAGTCGTGCAGCTGTGTTTAACGAGTTTCCTCAATGGATTTTCAGTGTTGGATCCATGGAATTCGATGAAGGTGTTACTGTTTGAGTTTCATACGTCGAGGCAGTGCATCGAGGTTCCGTTCGAGTTTGTGTCTTTCAGTCAAGCATCAAAAACAGTGTTATCATTCGACGTCGGATCAAGAAGCAGTGTTTTGTTTCTTTGGAGTTTCGTTTTCACTGTGTGTAACGGAGCAAGACAGTGCAGTAGTAAAGATTCATTGAGGTTCTCTTCTTACTTTGTCTCTGACTTTTTCATTATCAGCCTATATTGCTTTATTGGATTTTGTTTACTTATTTTGAGTTGATTTTTATTGATTTTACATAGCCATCGATTAAGTTTAGTTTCAGATGGACATTAATGAGGTGCCGTTTTCAAACAAAATATACAAGTTTGCTTATGTTCGACAAGAGGACCTTTTCTTTTCCCAGTTGACTGTTCGAGAAACACTCTCTCTTGCTGCTGAACTGCAGCTACAGGATGTATCTTCAATAGAAGAGAGAGATGAATATGTGAACAATCTATTGTTTAAACTGGGTTTGGTCAGTTTTGCTGATTCACGCATTGGTAATGCAAAAGTTCGTGGGATTAGTGGAGGTATGGCTTTAACAGGGAGTGTAATGGCCCTCACTTTATTAATATTAAATCTTTAGAGATTGAGGTGCGCCATGAGAATCAAAAATGACAAATGCATGACCCTCGCTTAGTTAATATATTGGCCTTTGGAATTCGAAGTGTGCCATTTAGCAAATTTTCATGGCCCTCGCAAAGTTGTAAACACGTGGAATCTTTAGGCGCGTTAGTTAATAATAATACCTTCCTAATCACGGGTGCGCATTTATGTGACCCAAATCTTACTCTCGGCGAAACTGAAATACATTAAAGTCACAGGCGTACTGGTTGCGGTGTGGCTCGAAATGTATTTTCGTGACGTCGCAATTCTTCTAAAATTAAAAAGCGGAACATTGAAAGCACCTAATTAAAATATATAAGAAATCAGATAAAAACAAAAATCGCAGTTGAGCGACCGTGCTAAAACCACGGAATCCGGGAGTGCCTAACACCTTCTCTCGGGTTAACAGAATTCCTTATCCAGATTTCTAGTTTCGCAGACTGTATTACCGAGTCATAAATTTCCTCGGTTCGGGATTAAACCGGTGACTTGGGACACCATTATTTTCCCAAGTGGCGACTCTGAATTAAATAAACAAATCCCGTTTCGATTGTCCTTTAATTGAAAAAACTCCATCGCGCCCGCGCGGGTTAGCGGAAAAAGGAGGTGTGACAGCTCTGGCGACTCCACTGGGGATGAAACCCAGAACTTCGGTTCAGGGTTTAAGAATTTGAGCTCAGTTAAATTGTTGTTTTTTTCTATATCTGAGCTTTGAATAATTGTTGTATTTGGTTTATTATTATCTTGGGTTTAAATGTGCAAAATGATATTTTTATCGCTTTGATATTTTTTTGAACTGTATATATATAAACCGTGCCGAAACCCTTCTCTTCTCACCTATGGGGATGTGCTTACCGGTTGAGACTCCCTATTCTGTTAGTGTCATACCCCGAAATAATAAAGAGGCTCGGAAAGTTTCTAAGCCGGTTGGCCTTTTGGTTCCCGGAAAGGAGCTCCTTCCTCAGCCCGAGTTGTCCGCTTGGGTACACAGTCTAGATCCCATACCGAGGTTCTGAGCTTAGAATAACGTGACTTCATGCCGGATCCCCAGTAGGAAACGCTTATTTGCATCACGTTGCATTTGACTTAGGGGACTCAACACAGGGGTTGGGTCCGTCTAGGACAGGTGACCCAGTAATCAAAGACCGAGCATATTCTATGTTGCATTTATTTATCATGTATTATTATGATGATTGGTTAAATTCCTGAAAAAAAAAAAGAAATAGAATTTTGGAATAGAAAAATATCAAAAATATTGACGAAATGCTGTCGAAAATTTGAAAATTTGAAAAATAGGAAGAGCAATTTTGTTGAAATAATTGGTCATAAAATAATCCGACCGAACTACGCAGGTTTGATTCTCGCCATTAGGTGGGATACGTAGGCAACCCTCATCGGGTCCAACCACCCCTTCAAAAATTTAAAAAAAATGTCGAAGTTTTAGTTTTCAATAAAATCAACGTAACACTGTTTTTGAAAATAGCCGAATGTTCCGAAAGGACACCGGAAGGCTATTTTTGCAAAAATGGCCACTTTGAAGTCTTTTCTTTTTCTTTTGAATAATAGCCTTGAAATATTCCATGTGGAAATGTTGAAAGGCCGTAGCCTCAAAATAAAGTTTGGACTACCACCCCTTTTTAAAAAAAAATCAAAAAAAAATGTGTTTAATTTTGTCAATAAAATCAAAGTGATGCCGTTTTTGAAAATAGCCGAATGTTTCGAAAGGACGTCGGAAGGCTATTTTTGCAAAAATATCCGCTTTGAGTCATTTTAGATAATTTACGAGCATAGTCTTGAAATATTCCTTGTGGAAATGTTGCAAGGTCATTGCCGCAAAATCAAGTTCGGGTTCACACCCCTTTTGTAAAAATAACAAAAAAAAATGTCAAATTTTTTGATTTTATTATAAATAAATCGGGTGATGCTATTCTTGTTTAAAATAAGCCGAATGTTCCCCAAAAGGACGCTGGAAGGCTATTTTTGCAAGAATAGCCACTTTGAGTCTTTGTAAATAATTTTTGGGCACGACCTTGAAATATTCCCTCGGGGAAATGTTGAAAGGCCGTATCCGCAAAATTAAGTTTGAGTCATCACTCAACTTTGCAAAAAAAAAAAAAACAACAACAACAACAACATATGGTTTTGCTGAAATGGCCACTTTTGGCATTTAAACTTTCTCAGTCTTGTGTTGGCCTGTGTCGGTGCTGAACGATGCCCCATGGGCCCTAAGATGAAAAATTTTGAATTTGTAGTCTCTTAAATAAAATTTTGCAAAAATAGTCGCTTTGTCAAATAAGTCATTACATGGCCAATTTTGTAAAAATAGTCAATTGACATTAGAAACTTCTCAGTCTTGTGTTGGCTTATGGCGATGCCGAACGATGCCCCATGAGCCACAGGAGGTTTTTTTCAAGTTTATCTTTTTGGAGTCGGCTTTTACAATTTTTCTTCAAAAAAGAAAAAAAAATCAAATAAACATCTCTTTATTTCTTGCATTAATTTGCAAAAACTATGCTCGGTCTGATTCATGCGGGGTCATGATACGTAGGCAATCTCCATAAGATTCGACCACAACTGTATATATATATAAAAATAAAAAAAAAAATAAAAAAAAATGGAAGTTAATAACAAGAGAGGTTTTCAAGGATAATGGAAAAGGAAAAGCTGGAATGATGCATGTAGCGAATACATATATGGTTAACTAACTAGGTGCATTACATCCAATGTGTGATAACATATCTGTTAAACTCTGTGAGCTTACAAGTTTGTTGCATTTCAGAAAGTTTAGCGGTTGGCTTGACAGAATATTCTGGCCAATCACCATTACCATACTAGATCAAAAGGGCCAATTCTAGCAAGCATGTCTAGTTCCAGCAAAAGTCTCGATGGAGAGAAAACAGAGATACAGATAATGAAAGATGAGGTGGACCGGTTAAGACAGCAAATAACAGAGATGCACCTAGCCTGGGCTAGGGGACAATCACCACCAAACCTTCCTACTCTTACACCAGCTCCAGAGCGTCCGCCTATTGATCCCTCGACAAGTGCACCAATCTATCCATATTATCAAGGGGAAAACCCTTATACATCCCAGGTTCCACCAGCTAGACAAAATACTCCTCCTCCGGTCACCCCTGTTTTCGTGGTACCTCCACCTGCTACTTTACAGAAGTCGTCCGGTGAACCGCTTTTTCAAATACATGACAATCATTGTTATGATCCTGAGCCTACCTTTAAGGCTCCCGAACCGCATTCACACACCCCTCACTGGGATAACCCGGCAGAACCGGAAAAGCACTTCAAAAGTTTGGAGCATGAGGAAGTTATTCGGAAAGTCAAAAGCCTGGAGCAATCCTTCAGGAATATGCATGGTTTAGGCAACCAAGTCAGCGTTGCTTTCAAAGATCTGTGCCCATTTCCAGATGTCCAGTTGCTCGCCGGGTTCAAAATGCCCAAGTTTGATCTATACGAGGGGCATGGTGACCCAGTAGCCCATCTCCGAGGTTTCTGCAGCAAAATGCGAGGAGCCGGAGGGCGAGATGAAATTCGATAGCTTACTTCGGTCAGAGTTTGGGAGAGTCCGCATTAGAATGGTACACCAGGCAGGATCCCAGCAGATGGTTTACATGGGATGACCTGGCCCAAGCATTCATCGGCCAGTTTCCAATATAATCTTGAAATAATCCCTGATCGCTTATCATTGCTAAAGCTAGAGAAGAAACCCGCCGAAAGCTTCAGAGAATTTGGGTTCCGCTGGAGGGAACAGGCAGCAAGGGTAGATCCCCCGATGAGAGAGAACGAGATGGTGGATTACTTCTTGCAGACACTGGAGCCAACTTACTTTAGTCACCTGGTGACATCGGTTGGTAAATCTTTCAACGAGGTGGTCAAAATGGGCGGAATGATAGAAGAGGGACTTAAGTCCAATAAGATCTTGAGCTATTCCGCGTTAAAAGCAACAACTCAAGCTATTCAGAATGGCACAGGGGTTACATTCGGGAAGAAGAGAAAAGAAGAAGTTGCAACAGTAGAGGAGGGTACTTGGTCCAGATCGAAAGGTCCTTCACCTCATTACCAAGCCAGACCCTACCACCCAAATCACCCTAATCACCCTCCCCGAAACACATATCCACCACCAAGGGCTTACAATAACCCTCCAGGACCAGGTTTCCGAGGGAATCATGCCTTCAGAAAGGAAAAGACACAAAGAACCTTCACCGAGTTGGGAGAAACTTATACTGCTCTGTTCCACAAATTGAAGCAGATAGGTTTGTTAAGTCCTGTTGAGACAAGATTGCCAAATCCCCTACCCCCAAATGTGGATCGCTCAGTAAGCTGTGAGTATTGTTCAGGAGCTCCCGGACATGATACCGAGAAATGTTGGAAACTGAAACATGTAGTGCAAAATCTTATCGACACCAATAAGATCGAGGTTCACACACCAGAGGCACCCAACATTAATCAGAATCCATTGCCAGCTCACCCTTAGACCCAACATATAAGAAGTCATGCTTGGTAATCAGGAGGAGTTTTGGTGGTTTGTTTTGTTTTCATTTCTTTTGTCCGAGTCGTTTTCGGGGTTGTGACCCGATCTTGTTTTGAAGTAAAACCCTCTTATCTTTCCATTTTGGTCATTGCAGTTTGCTTAGTCGTTTCAAGTTTCGTTTTAGTTTTGTATTTTGGTTTGCTTGTTTGTAGTTGAACCAATTCTCCATTTAGTGAAACGTTTGGTCTTTTATTACCCAGTTCGTCTTTTTGTTTAGTTTTTCTATCTTTAAATTTGTCATTTGTTCGAACGTGACTCTAATGAAATGACATCGCACATAATTTTGGCCTAATATTAAGGGTTAATCATGAAGCAATTGGAAGATAATCAGGTCATTTTTAAAAAAAATGATTTGAGATTATTTGGAGCCCGAATCATGTGAGACTGGGGAGGTAAAACATGAAGAAACCCTTAAAGGAAAATTGGCCATGCTAAGACGGGGTTCGCTCGTGATACTGAAATAAAAGTATCGTCCAGCAGTACTTTAAAATGATAGATGAAAAGGCGAATGGATGATATGGTTATCAATCAGGGCACAAACAGAAGATGTCGTGAATATGTTGTTTGAACTTGGCATGTTTTGAAAATTGGAATGACGAAGGCATTTTGTTCTGCTATCCAAACACTTTATCCATCGTCAACCCTTTGAGCTTTATTTTAAAATCTTTCACACCCCTCCTTCGGAGTTAGTTGCAAAGACTGGAAACACAGGTTTGAAAGACAAGAGAAAAAGGGGAAGAAAAGAAAACAACAAAAGGAGATAAAGAAAAGAAAAGAAAAAGAAAAATGTGTGAAAAAAAAGAAATTTGAAAAAGAGGAATTGGGAACTACGTTTGACCTGATTCCTTAAAGAGGATACGTAGGCGCTTCACAGCTCGGTCATAGTGTAAATAAAGAAATAAAAATCCCCAAGTAAAAAACTGGGGCAAAGAAAAATTGTGTTGATTATAAATAAATTTAGGTCCGAAGGTTATAAATTTTGAACCCAAAATTGATTTTGTTTTGAGCCTTCAATACCCTTTCTTTCTAGCCCTATCAAAATCCCACATTACGGTCCAAAGAAAGACCTTCCGATCAGTCTTCAAAATAGGCCAAGTCAAACAAACACGAGAGTCTCATCAGAATATGACACTCTGATTCCCAGCAGAAAAAGACTCTGATTCCCAGCAGAAAGGAACAACGAGAGAGTCTTGGCAATGACACCCCAATCCCCAGTTAAAAGTAATACAAATGAGATAGTCTTACCGGTGAAAACCTTCACAGGCACCATAAGGCGACGAAAGCCGAGAGAAAATCAAAATGAGAGAGGCTTGAAAGTGAAAACCCTTCGGGCATTACAAGTCGAACAAAGGTGATAATCAGATGGAAATCACGAGACATAAATCGTGAAAGGCAATTAACGACGGAGGATAGGCCATATATGCATGTCATGACCAGTAGAGTTGGTATCCGCGTTTGATAAGTTTTTATAGTTGTTTCTGGTTAGAGAGTCAGTCCTCCCTTGCCTTCTATTTGTTGTTTCTTTTTATCTTTCTCCTTTTGTCAAAATTCTCCATCAAAGTCAGTCTAGTCAAAACACAGTGAGAAAGGACTTCAAAACTTGCCACCAACTTTCCAATTATTATGCAAGGCAAGGAAATGCCATTGACTGCAGAGAAGTATGGTGCAAAGAAGATTATTAAACTGGGCAGAAAATTTTCTTTTCAGTTTGAAAATTTTCTGGAAGTCAATACCCACTGGGGAAGAAGGAAAGTCTTAAGGGAAATGATCTTCGAACCAGTGTCATCCTCAACAGCCTTCAAGAAGAGTGAAACACCAATTTTGAGGAAATGAAAATCCCCCAGCAATGTTATCTACAACAAGTTTCGAGGTGGTCGGACAACATAGAGTGGTAAAGGAAGAAAGGAAATCCCATCTTCAACAAAATAACCCCCAGCAAGTTGAGAACAGGGAAGGGATAAATGGAAAAAACCCATCCCCAGCAGGAATATCATCTCCAGCAAATGAAATCATTCCCCAACAAGTTTTGGGAACCCCGAGCGAGGGAAAGGGGAAGAGGAAAAACCACCCTACAGGAGCGGCACAACCGCTCACAATGTTTTGAACTAACAAATTTTCTTTGATTTGAAACAGAGAAAGAAAGTGCTATTGATAGCAGAAAGTCATGCCACAAGGAAGAACACCAATACTGGGGCAGAAAATTTTCTGCCGTTGTTGAAAATTTTCTCGGAGAAACGAGGAAGGCAATTCAAGATGACGTATCAGGTTTGTCCACCTTCAAATAGGATGTTTCTGGTTTGTCCACCTTCGAACAGGACGTCTCAGGTTTGTTCACTCTCAAACATTGATACAATGGGAGTATTCGCCCTCGAGTAGGATACAATGGGAGTATTCGCCCTCGAATAGGATACATTGGGAGTATTCGCCCTCGAATAGAATACGATGGGAGTATTCGCCCTCGAATAGGATACAATGGGAGTATTCGCCCTCGAATAGAATACAATGGGAGTATTCGCCCTCGAATAGGATACAATGGGAGTATTCGCCCTCGAATAGGATACGATGGGAGTATTCGCCCTCGAATAGGATACAATGGGAGTATTCGCCCTCGAATAGAATACGATGAGAGTATTCGCCCTCGAATAGGATACAATGGGAGTATTCGCCCTCGAATAGGATACAATGGGAGTATTCGCCCTCGAATAGGATACATTGGGAGTATTCGCCCTCGAATAGGATACGACGGGACCATCCGCCCTCGAATAGGATATTTTACGTATGTTTTATCTTACATCGTCCTATGCATATTTTGTAAATTATTGCCAGCATGCATTTTAAATTCAAAAGTTGCTACTAAAAGCAGGCGCCTACCTGTATAACAAAAGGCAAGTCTTCAGTCTTTACATTGCAGGTCTTGAAACCAGTAACCCACCATAAAGCATAGGGTTACAACAAGAGATCCCAGCGCAAATTCAAGCGCATGAGTCAAAGGAAATGAGGGAACGAAGGAAAATATTCCCAGCATCATTATCCTCAGCCGGCAAGTAAATAGTTCTAAAGATATCCCCAGCAGTCAGGAGGGAAAGCAACACGACCCAGGAAGAAAGCAATTCCGAAACAAGGAAATTTAGGAGAAATGATGGTTCAAGAGTCGATGCAGCAAGAATAAAATGGTACAAAAAGTAAAGGAAGGCGATCTTATTTTGAAGTTGTAGTTGAAGTCAGGGAGCCCGCCTGAAGAATGGAGTGGCAATTTATTTTCAAAGTTTGTAATTGAAGTCAGGGAGCCCGCCTGAAGAATCGAGTGGCGATTTAGTTGTGAGTCGTAGATGAAGTCAGGGAGCCCGCCTGAAGAATGGAGTGGCGATTTATTTTGAAGTTATAGTTGAAGTCAGGGAGCCCGCCTAAAGAATGGAGTGGCGATTTATTTTCAAAAGATGTTGTTGAAGTCAGGAGCCCGCCTAAAGAATGGAGTGGCGATTTATTTTCAAAGGATGTTTTTGAAGTCAGGAGCCCGCCTGAAGAATGGAGTGGCGATTTATTTTCAAAAGATGTTGTTAAAGTCAGGAGCCCGCCTGAAGAATGGAGTGACGATTTATTTTCAAAGGATTTTGTTGAAGTCATGAGCCCGCCTGAAGAATGGAGTGGCGATTTATTTTCAAAAGTTGATGTTGAAGTCAGGAGCCCGCCTGAAGAGAGGAATGGCGATTTATTTTCAAAAGATGTTGTTGACGTCAGGAGCCCGCCTGAAGAGAGGAATGGCGTTTTAATTTGCTAAGATATTAAAGTCAGGAGCCCGCCTGAAGAGAGGAATGGCGATTTATGATTAGAGTTTGTCGATAAAGTCAGAAGCCCACCAGAAAAGCAGAACGGTGTCTCAGTTTCCAAGATTTGATAAGGATAGTGAACAATCGAAAAGTGACAGAGTGTAACGGAAATCCCCAGCATGAATCAGAAGGAAGGCAACAGGGATAAGAAAAGATAGATTCAGACGTCGAAGGAGAATAGCTCGAAGATCACAAGTAAGAGAATTCACTTCGGAGTGCAATGCAAGTAAGCAACAAAAGAAGCTTGCAACCAGAATGCGAGTCAACAGTCCGAGATAATCAACAGAAGTTAGTCACAATGAAAAAAAAAGGCAAGGAGTTAATCCAAGTGCAGAAGTTGATGAAAGATGTGGCGTGCTCAAGACATGGCCGAGGTCACAAGCACTGCATACCTGGTCTTGATCCGAAAAGCAGCACCTGCAACTAGCAAGTATCAAGGTTCAAATTTAGAGTCCGCATGAAGCACCAACCAATACTCAAGATCAAGCTTCAGAAGACTTATAGATAGGAATCTTGTAACTAGTAGTTGATAGGCTTAGTTAGTCTTCCTCATGTTTTGATTTTCGATGTAATAGCAGGACCACGGACCGGAACTTCGATGGAACGGAACCTCGGCGGAACGGCACCTCGACTGGCTCTCCACTTCGGTTACTCCATATTCTTACTCACTTTCGAACTACACGTGGCTTGATTCCTTTATAGCCAAGGATATGTAGGCAGCTCAGATACAAGGGCTCGGTCACATCCTTTTCTTTTAGTTTAGTCTCTCCGAATAAGGGTCGGGTCAAAACACTTGTCTAGTCGTTCTTTGTCCAACTCTGTCCCCAGTAACCTAGCCTCACTGTAGATGCGTGATTTTGCCCCTACCCGAGATTTTTTATATTTTTAGCGTAAAATATTTAGTTTAGTTTTAATATAGCTATTTTAGCTAAATTTGACTCTTTTACTTTATTTTTACCTTAAAATGAAAAATAACAAAAATATGGTTTTATTAATGTTTCGTAGTCATTTTAAACTTGAAAAATACAAAAATAGTACTTTATATTTTTTATCTTTTTATAAAAATGAAAATAATAAAAAATAGTTTCGTTAATATTTTGTAGTTATTTTAAACTTGAAAAAATATAAAAATAGTACTTTATATTTTTATCTTTTTATAAAAACGAAAATAATAAAAAAATAGTTTCATTAATATTTTGTAGTTATTTTAAACTTGAAAAATATAAAAAAATAGTTTTATTTTAATTATGAGTATTATAGTTATTTTGATTACCTAGGATTAATTAAATAACACCATTCTCTGTTCCGGGCGAAGAATAATATTCGGGTTCAAACTACCCGGTTTTATAATTTTCGGACCTAGCCCGTAATAATCCGAGTCTACTACACTAAGGGGGACAATACATAATGGGATGGGGGAATAAGAATAAAAGACAAAAGAAAAATACAAAGGGAAAAAGACAAAAATAAAAAGACAAAAAAAAGGGGTTACAATATAGTGGTCTCTCACGTGAAGTGAGAGACATGTTTTGAACGGAAGAGGGGATACAATTTAAAAGAAGAAGAAAACGATTGGCTAGGGAGATATACAAAAACAAAGAGGAATACTACTATTTGAGGAGGCTAACGTTTTTAACAAAAGAGAGGAGAGACTGTTCGGTCTTGTGGATTTTGAAAAGAAAAAGACATTACACAGGGATCCAATACACAGGAGACTGGCCATTTTTTGTTCTGGAAGAGAAGAAAACGGCAGCAATGGATCTTCACCACACGACCATGAACGACCACCACTAACGCTAGCAACAGCCAACTCCTCACTGTCCCAAACAACCACCAGCATCCCCAACGTCCAACCCATCTCCCTCATCCGCTAGAACCCAGCAACGATATCTGACCCATCGCCGGCAAACACCAAATGACCCTCCATTGAATCCGGCGAAGTAGAGGTTCGAACCAAGCAGCCTCACGACCATCTACAACTCACGCCAAATCACACAGCCCCATTTTTGTCGCACAACAACCCTTGAACACCCTTCACCATTGTTAAAAAGCAACGAATCTAGAAACACTCACACATACGGTCATGAGCAGAAAGTCGTGCAGCTGTGTTTAACGAGTTTCCTCAATGGATTTTCAGTGTTGGATCCATGGAATTCGATGAATGTGTTACTGTTTGAGTTTCATACGTCGAGGCAGTGCATCGAGGTTCCGTTCGAGTTTGTGTCTTTCAGTCAAGCATCAAAAATAGTGTTATCATTCGACGTCGGATCAAGAAGCAGTGTTTTGTTTCTTTGGAGTTTCGTTTTCACTGTGTGTAACGGAGCAAGACAGTGCAGTAGTAAAGATTCATTGAGGTTCTCTTCTTACTTTGTCTCTGACTTTTTCATTATCAGCCTATATTGCTTTATTGGATTTTGTTTACTTATTTTGAGTTGATTTTTATTGATTTTACATAGCCATCGATTAAGTTTAGTTTCAGATGGACATTAATGAGGTGCCGTTTTCAAACAAAATATACAAGTTTGCTTATGTTCGACAAGAGGACCTTTTCTTTTCCCAGTTGACTGTTCGAGAAACACTCTCTCTTGCTGCTGAACTGCAGCTACAGGATGTATCTTCAATAGAAGAGAGAGATGAATATGTGAACAATCTATTGTTTAAACTGGGTTTGGTCAGTTTTGCTGATTCACGCATTGGTAATGCAAAAGTTCGTGGGATTAGTGGAGGTATGGCTTTAACAGGGAGTGTAATGGCCCTCACTTTATTAATATTAAATCTTTAGAGATTGAGGTGCGCCATGAGAATCAAAAATGACAAATGCATGACCCTCGCTTAGTTAATATATTGGCCTTTGGAATTCGAAGTGTGCCATTTAGCAAATTTTCATGGCCCTCGCAAAGTTGTAAACACGTGAAATCTTTAGGCGCGTTAGTTAATAATAATACCTTCCTAATCACGGGTGCGCATTTATGTGACCCAAATCTTACTCTCGGCGAAACTGAAATACATTAAAGTCACAGGCGTACTGGTTGTGGTGTGGCTCGAAATGTATTTTCGTGACGTCGCAATTCTTCTAAAATTAAAAAGTGGAACATTGAAAGCACCTAATTAAAATATATAAGAAAATCAGATAAAAACAAAAATCGCAGTTGAGCGACCGTGCTAAAACCACGGAATCCGGGAGTGCCTAACACCTTCTCCCGGGTTAACAGAATTCCTTATCCAGGTTTCTAGTTTCGCAGACTGTATTACAGAGTCATAAATTTCCTCGGTTCGGAATTAAACCGGTGACTTGGGACACCATTATTTTCCCAAGTGGCGACTCTGAATTAAATAAACAAATCCCGTTTCGATTGTCCTTTAATTGGAAAAACTCCATCGCGCCCGCGCGGGTTAGCGGAAAAAGGAGGTGTGACAAACTCCATTTTGATCCACATGGTATCTCCTTCGTCGCCTCGTTAAAAACCTTCCCGAGAAAGCCCAATTGGGATAAAACTCGGGTGAGGGAAAAAGAGTAAAACTCGGGAGACGTCTTTCAGAAGTTGAAGTACTTGAGGTGGGCGACGTTCCAGTTATTTTGGAGTGGTTTTTCGTCTATTATCTCCAGTTGGAACGCTCCTTTATTTGTGGTTGCTATGATTTTGTATGATCCGTCCCAGTTGATTCCAAACTTTCCCTCCTTTGGGTCTTTTAATGCTAGTGTTTTGGCCTTGAGGATGTAGTTGCCGACTTTGAGTGATCTTACTTTGGCTTTTTGGTTGTAGTATCTCTTTACCTATTGTTTTTTAGCTACCATTCTTATATGGTCCATATCTCTTCGCTTTTCAACTTCATCTAGGTCTTGCAACCTACTTTCATCGTTATCCGCCCACTGACATGGGAGAATCTCAGGCTTGGTTCTGCGACCTTGATCGATATGACTACATCGATCCCGTAGACCAGTGAGTATGGCGTTTCTCCCATGCTGGACTTTGGCATAGTTAGATATGCCTATAGTACTTCGGGTAGAAATTCGGGCCATAGCCTTTTGGCTTCCTCAAGCTTCTTTTTTAGTATGTTTAATATTACCTTATTGGAAGTCCTGGCTTGGCCGTTGGTGGCAGGGTGATACGAGGTGGAAAGTATTCGCTTGATGTGCCATTTTTCGAACAACTCAGTCATTTTCTTTTGGACGAACTAAGGCCCATTATCGCAGCTAATTTTTTTGGGGATGCCGAAACGACATATAACATTTTTCCATATAAAATCAATGACCTCTTGTTTACGTATTTGGGCATACGCACCTGCTTCCACCCATTTAGAGAAATAGTCAGTTCAAACTAAAAGGAATCGTACCTTTCCTCGTCCAGCTGGCAGCGGGCCAATTATGTCCATCCCCCATATAATGAAGGGTCGTGGCGAAGTGACTGAATGGAGGAGTTCTCCGGCTTGATGTATCATGGGGACATATTTTTTCCCTACTCGCATCTCTGGACATAGTCTGCTGCTTTTTTTTCATAGTAAGCCAGTAATAGCCGCACAGATGAGGCATCGAACGAGGGCGTGATTCTTGTATGGGCGTTGTAATGGCCCCCGTGCACCTTTTCCAGTACTTGTCTTATTTTGTGTGGTCCGAGGCATTTAGCAAAGGGTCCACCAAACATTCTTTTGTAGAGGTCATGATTTAAGAGGTAGTATCGGGCAGCCTACACTTGGAGTTTCTTGGCTTCTTTTTTCTCTTATAGGAGTGTTCCATCATGTAGATAGGATACAAGGCGGTTGCGCCAGTCCTAGGTTAAGTTAAAAGAGAATACATTGACGTGATCTATGGTTGAATAGAGAAGGGTGACCACATTTTCTTTGTTGATATTCTTGGTGGCCACGGCTATCTTGGCTAGGCCATCTGCTTCAATGTTTTGTGCCCCAGGGATCTGCTCGAGGCGGCATTTATTGAATTCTGGCATCCGCTTTTGGATATCTGATTGATACTTCAGTAGTCTTTTTTCTTTGATTGGAAAGTCTTGGTGACTTGATTTACAATGAGTTGAGAGTTGTAGTGGAGGATGAGTCATCGGACTCCATACTTGAGTATTAACTTCATGCCTACAATCACAGTCTCATACTCTGCCTCGTTGTTAGTCATCTTGTGACATCGTATGGATTGGAAAATTACTTCACCAGTAGGGACTTCGAGAACGAATCCCAGTCCCGATCCTAAGGCTCGGTATAGAGGGTTTAGAGGTCGGTATGGGTGGAGGCACGAAGTGCTTCCTTTTTTGCCTCTGGCAAAATTTTTGCATTGAAGTCGATGACAAAGTCAGCGAGTACCTGCGACTTAATGGCAGTTCACGGGTGATAAGTTATGTCGTGCTAGCTGAGCTCTATGGCCCATTTGACGAGTCTACATAAGAGCTCGGTCTTATGCAAGATGCCTCTTAGGGGAAATGTTGTTACAACCTTTATGGGGTGACATTGAAAGTAAGTTCTAAGCTTTCGTGAAGCTACGACTAGCGCTAGATCCAATTTTTCAAGGTGTAGGTACCTTGTCTCGGCAGCTATCAAGGTCTTTCTAATGTAGTAAATGGGGGATAGAGCACCTTTATTTTTTGTGTACTAGGACTGCGCTAACAGCGACTTCGGATACTGCTAGTTATACGAGAAGACATTCGCCTAGGTCTGCCTTGACGAGTAGTGGTGGTGAGGATAGATATGCTTTCAGTTTCCTCAGGGTTTCGATGCACTCCTCGTTCTATTGTAGCCCCTAATCTTTTCTCAGTACATTGTAAAACTTATGGAACCTATCCAAGGATCGTGAAATGAACCTCGATCGAGCTGCTATTTCAATTTTTGTACCTGTTTCCTACTATTCAGTACCTCAGGTATTGCGTTTATGGTCGTGATCTGATTCGGGTTGACTTTGATACCTCATTGTGACACAAGGAAACCCATAAATTTTCCTGAAGCCACGCCGAAGGCATATTTTTTTGGATTCAATTTCATCCCACATCGCTTCAATATCTCGAAGGCCTATTCCAAATGACCGATGTAGTCCTCTTTCTTTGCCATCTTTACCAGCATGTCATCGATATAAACCTCTATTGTCTTGCCAAGCTGCTCCTAGAACATCTTGGTAACTGACCTCTATTATGTGGCCCCTCCGGTCTTGAGTCTGCATGGCATCACTTTTTAGCAGTAAGTCCCTGGGTGGGTGATGAAATTTGTTAGGATTTGGTTGTAGCTGGAGTAGGCATCCAAGAAATTTAGTAGCTCGTGTCCGGCTGTTGCGTTGATCAGCTGGTCGATATGGGGAAATGGGAAAACGTCCTTTGGACATGCCTTGTTAAGATCGGTGAAGTCCACACACATTCTCCACTTCCTATTTTTCTCTTTTACCATGACCACATTGGCGACCCATTGGGGGTATTTCGATTCTCTGATGGAGCCGTTGGCTAATAATTTCTCCACTTCTTCACTGACCGCCTCGATAATTGCAGCATTGAATTTCCTCATCATCTGCCATTCGGGCGTATAAAGTTGATTGACATTCAGCCTATGAGCGGCAATGTATTTTGGGATCCCCAGCATATCTGTGTGTGAGAAAGAGAATAAGTCGGCATTGTTAGTCAAAAATTCACGATACTTACCTGGCTTGGAAAGGTTGTATCCGATATAAGCCTTTTTTATATTGTCGGCATCATCCAGATGGACCGGGTTGAGATTTTCAATAGTCGCTTTGCAAGCTTCTACAATGTCTGGGTCAATGATGGCTTCTGTTGGCGGGTCAATTTTAGCTCTCATCATGGCTGATTGGTATGCCTCTGTGCTTGCTCCTTTTAACTGTTTGGTATGCGTGCAATCTTGCGCACTCTGGTAGCATTCATAGGTGGTACGTGGCTCGCTTGAATGCTAAAAATTCCTCACGTGGTGGGAAACTTGATTACCTGATAGAAGCTTGAAGGGACGACTTGCATGGCGTGTATCCATGGGCGTCCTATGATGGTATTATAAGATGTTTCCTTGTCCATGACATGGAATGTGGTTTCCAATGTGACTCCCCTCGCTAGGACTGGCAGTGCTATTTCTCTGGATGTCCGTTCTACGGCATTATTAAAACCCGTTAGTGTTATGCAACCGGTATTATCTTATCCTCGAGCTTTATTCACATGAGAACTCTCGGGTGGATAATACATGTGCCGCTTCCATCATCTACTATGATTCTTTTCACATCTGTATTAGTGATGCATAATGTTATGACTAAATCATCATAATTAGGGAAAGACAAACCTTCAGCATCTGACTTTTCGAAGGTGATACTGTCTTCGAAGTCATCATTTCATTCATGAGCGATCGTATGCTTCAGCTTATGCATGGTGGTGAATTTCACGTGGTTGATCACCGAGTCATCGCCACCACCGATAATCATTTGTATGGTACGTCCCGACTATAGTGGTCTTGGTTGTCCTTGACATGGGTTGCGTCCTCTAGCAAAATTAACCCTCCCTTTATTACTCAGTAGTACTTTCAGGTATCCTGCTTCAACATTCTGACCACCTACTGTCGTAAACCTATGCATTCTTCAGTCTTGGGCCTTCTTTCCTGATGGAATTCACAGAGGACATTTGACCTTTTGCACTTGGGTCCAATTTCATTTTTGGTAGCCACTGTACCTTCATGCCCAGCTTCTCTAGTGCGTACACTATTTATGAAGGGGAAACACTAAAGTTATGAGCATATAGAAATTAAGGCATACCTCTTTCATTACGAATGGGTGCGATGTGTCGTGGCACGACATCTGCATGCCTTAAGGGAGGAGGATTGGAAGTCCTGACACAGGGCTAATGCATTTCTTTGTTGAGGTGTAGAGGCTGATCTCTTCATCCGTCGTTGTGTCGATCCCTCCTTACCTCAGGCCGTATTAACGTTAGTCACCGGATCAGACCATTAAGATCATCTTCATCTGCTCTTACTTCAGTGCAGTAGGCATTATGAATCTCTTCCAATGTGGTGGGGGTACTTTATGTGTCTGTTGAGCAACTTCTTGGTTGCCTTTGTCCATTTTTGCTCAGCCCATTTTGGAAGGCTATGACTGTCATTCTTTCTGACACATTTGGCAGTCCCATTCTTACCATGTTGAATTGGGCCAGAAAGTCTTGAAGTCCTTTGCCCATCGTTCTCCTGATGGCGAAGATGTCGTTGACCCTAGCTTTAGCATTCTTTGCTTCTGCATGAGTGGTGGAGAATCTGTCTGCCATCTCTTCAAATGTTGAATTGAACCGTGCTGGTAGCTGAGAGTACCATGTTAATGCTCCTCCTGCCAAAGTCTCACCGAACGTTTTCAACAGTACAGATGACACATGTTCTATTGACAAAGTCATTTCCTTTTACTATGGTGATGTAATGGATCAGATGATCTTCTGGATCCGTAGTCCCATTGTATATTTTCAAGTATGGTGGGATTTTGAAGATTTTCGGGATGGGGTGGGGAGCAGCTTCCTCACTGTACGGTTGTTCGACGAACCTTCCCACAGTGTGTTTAGGTAGTAACTTAGGGGCGCCAGGGATCTTGTCAACCCTTTCCTAGTGTTCTTTCATTTGATCACGAAGCACTTTGTTTTCGTTTTTCATTTCTTCCATTTTCTTTAGGATGGTTGCGAGTTCACCATCACTTGCATCGATGCCAGTGCGGGTGTTTCTTGTTCGTACAGCAGGCTCACCGGTGATAGTAGTAATTTTCGCCATCGAGGAATCTTCGGTATTTCCTTGAGGGGTTTTTTGAGCATGCTGCTTAGAGTTCTTGTAAACCACTCCTCTAGCAGCTTATTGAGTGCTGGTGGTGTTGCTTTCGCCGTGGACGTTGAAACTCCTCTTTCGTTCAAGATCGTCAGATTCTCGAGTGGAAAGGGTGAAATCTCCCCCTCCGGTATACCTCTTGGTGTTATGTTCTTGGTATCTTCTCTACCGGCTTCGTTGAGGGAGTCCAAGAGGTTGTTCGAGACATTTGCTATTGCCTTCAACCTTGATTCTTTCTTTGCAATCGTTGATTTCTATGGAGTGCGTGATTGATCAAATTCGACCCCATACACAAACATCCTTTGAACACAAGTTCTAAGAAATTCCTTATCTAACTTAGTCTTTAATTGGAATATGGCTTTCCAATATCCACTAGAAAACTTCCTTAAGAATATATTGCATACATGCTATAAATATCCACTCACTAACTCGATATACAATAAGCACAACGTCTGGATTTTGTCATTGAGCTAGAATGGAAGAAGGAAAAGCAACGATGGTGCATTCAGAATTTCAAGATCTGCTACCAATTATGGCTAGAAATCTAGGAGGAGATGGACTGATGAACGAGCTATGCAATACCGAAGTTTAATGGATGGTGACATAGGAGTGATCACACTTGATAGCCTAAAGAAGAACTTTGTGTTATTGGGTTTGCAAGATAGAAAATAGCAGCAGAAGAAAAAAGAAAAAGAAGAAGAGTGTAACCTTTTGGTTTAATAAACCCCACACACTCAGCTCTCGCAGGCGAACACATAAGTAGATGAAGGGAGAAGTATAATGATGAGCAAATATCATTTATGCCACTCGGGCCAAATCTACAACATCCAATAGCCCAAAATTACAATACACATTTTATAGCCCAAAATAATTCCAATGGCTAGCCCAAATGTACTATTTTCTGCTTTTTTCTTTAGCAATTCGAATTTTTATTCTGTGATTCCTCGATTGAGCTCTTCAGTTTCTCGATTCTCTGTTTGATCACATCTTTCTCGTTAAGAAGCTGTGATTGATCTTGCTCCAAAACCGCTATCTTTTGTTTTAGTGTAGGGGTTTTCGATGCAACATTAGATGTTTCGTCGACAGTGATCTCCACCGGCGCATCGTCATAAGCCTCACTGTTGGTAATGTTTTTATCTGCCATAGTCAAACCTAAAAATAGTAAGCAAAATTACTGAAAATGGAGAATAAATAAAGTTGCAGTTTACTTCAGCAACCAAAAATGCAAAAATTCTACTCAGAATTTGAAAAAATAATCCGAAAATGAGTAGATGTGTAACAGCGCCATGGAAACAGCTTCTTCTCAAGTCCCTCATCTCCAATTTCCATCTACCTACTTTCAACTAGTAAAATCTCTTCTTTTTTGTTCCAATTTTTATAAATTTTATTAAAAAGAATTTTTGAAATATTAAAAATTAGTTTTTTCTGATCTAATTTTTCTTTGGATTGTTGGATCCAATGGCACGCTATTTTGTCACTTCTATTGCCAACTAAGTGAGTTATTTCTCACAGTTTTCTTTCATCTTTTTGACTATTTTCCCCTTTTGTTTTGTGAAATCACAAGAAGTTAAAAAAGTACTTTCTTCTCACAAAATTTAAAGAGGAAAGACCACGTGGTAATTCCATTTGAATATTCAGAAATTGCATTTTAATTTTATCCACAAAAAATGATGATATTGTTTGCTGATGATCTTTCGCTTACTCTCATTTCGACATATTCTATCACAGAAATGCTTTCTTTTAGGCTTATACTAATACTAAATTCAGAAAAAAATTCATTTTCATTTTGGGTATTTTGCTTTTTTTTTTTTTGCAGCACGTTTAAAAATGGTACTAACAAGATTCAAATTAATACATTAAATTATATAAAATTTATACATTGTAGAACAGTCTATACACTCTGGATACATAAAAGCGCTCGGAATACATTAATGATATATTATGAATACACTATAAGATGTATGATACACTCTATATATAATTGTTATGCAATGTATATACTAAATAGAATGTCATTATACAAAACATATACTAAAATAGAATGTCACTATATAAAATTTAACTGTCATTATACAAACAATATAACAAATAGACTGTCACTATACAAAATATATACAAAATAGACTGTCATTATACAAAAAAATGCACAAAATATATTATGGTATACAAAATAGATTGTAACCGTACAAAAAATATACAAAATAGATATAACTATACAAAATATACACAAGCAAGACTGTTACTATACAAAAATACATGATACACTCTAAATACATAGTGTGCATATATTACACATACAAAATATGTATATATTTTATATACATTGTGTTTACATATTAGAAAATGCACATGTATATACAATTTTGATACATTGTTCAAACAGATTATACATTCACGATACAAAATGCACTTGGGGTACACAAATATATACACTTTAGATACACAAGATAGGCTCAATATACACTAAGGATATACTGTCTAACTTAGGATACAATATATATATATATATATATAATACTAGTATTTACAACTTTATACATACATATATATGCACACACATACTTTATACTTGTATATATGACTGAATTTTTCTCAACTATTATTTTTCCACTTATATAATTGAAAAAGACTAAGTTGATCTCGGAAATTAACTAAAGAAAGGAGATGAAAATCACCACTAATTATGTGTGAGAACTCCTATGAACGAAAACATTTTGGAGGGAAGGGAAAAAAGGATCGTCGTATGGTTTCTTGTAAAAAGAAGCTTCATTCCTTTGTTTGGTTATGGAGCAACGCTTGATATATTTTAATGCTAATGTAAGAAGTCTTGGGGTGTGTTTGGTATAAAGGAATATGTTTTTCATGGAAAATGTTTTCATGAAAAATGAGTGGTTTTATCACTTATTTTCTCTTGTTTGGTTGGTAAGTAGAAAATATTTTCCGGAAAATATTTTCTATTGTTTGGTTAGAGAGTAGAAAATAGTTTTTTTTAGAAAAATATTTATCACCCCTCCCCTCCCACCTCCCCCACCCCTTCCCTAAGTCTCTAAAAATTGACACAATCCAAAGGAACTAGTGGTGATGCTTTACTTTTTAACGCAAAAATCGTATATTTTCGAACCCGTAAACTTTATCATTTTTAGACCCGTAAACTTCCAAACACATAAACCTCCAAACTCATAATTTTGGAACTTGTAAAATTTTTAGTCTTTAAATCGATTAATAATAAAATTAAAAACTGAAAAATATATTTTAATTTTAGGGGGGGCAGAAGGCAGGAGCGGGGCTGGGAGCAGTAAAACGAAAAAAAATAGAAATTTTAATTTTCAAAAAAAAAAATTGAGGTAAAAAAATACTTTTTTGTGGGGGGAGCTGGGTGGTGTAGAAAAATAAAAAGAAAAAATAATTGCAAAAAAAAAAAAAAATTGAGGTAAAAAAATGATTTTTAGGGGTAGGGGTAGGGTGGGGGCTGGGTGATGTAGAAAAATAAAAATATAGAAATTTGAAATTGAAAGAAAAAATTAAGGTAAAAAAATACATTTTTTTTCGGGTAGGGGTGGGGGCTGAGTGGTGCAGAAAAATAAAAAAATCGAAATTTGAAATTGCAAAAAAAAAAATTAAGGTAAAAAAATATTTTTTTTCGGTGGGGGGGTAGGGGTAGAGGTGGGGGCAGCGTGGTGCAGAAAAATGAAAAAATAAAAATTTGAAATTGCAAAAAAAAAAAAAAAAATTAAGGTAAAAAAATATTTTTCTTCGGTGGGTGGTGGTGGAGGTGTAGTAGAGTGGATGGGAAAACTGAAATTTAAAAAAAAAATCTTTTTTTGAAGAGGGGTTGTGGTGGATTGGTGCGGGTGATAAAGGTTGAGAAGGAGCTTTGAAAAATATTTCCCCCTCTTTTACAGGAAAATGAATTGATAAGGAAAATATTTTCCAAAACATTTAAGCCAACCAAACATGGAAAAATTGGAAAACATTTTCCACCTTCATACCAAACACACCCTTGATTATTATTATTTTTCATTGAATCAAAGACTTAGTTGTAGTGTAATAAGGTATTACTGTTGGGAAAATAGTAAAATAATTGTTGGTTGATGGAAAAACAGTAACAATGTTTTATGTTCAATCAAAAAAATTTAATTGTACTGTTAACAGGAATAAAGTGTGAAAAAGGTGTTAGAATTAAAAGAATTGAAGAAAAGAAGTAAAAAACTATAGAAAAAGTAAAACAGTCAAGTTTGATACGTAATAAAAAGAAAAGAAATTTGGTATTGGAAAGGAAAAATATCTAGGAAAGATATAAATGTAGTGCCAAAATTTACTTTTGTGTTTTGTCTTTTGTCTAATGGGCTACAATTTGATATTAGTTTTATCAATTTGGATATTTTGTGTGCTTGCAAAACTTTGGGCTAATATTTTTTTCAACGGCCATAAACGGTAGTTTTTTCTTGAGAATTTTTCATAAAGAGCATTCATAAAGACCTAATTAGCAATAAATAGAAACCATTTCTAATATTACATGATATAGAAATGTTTTATGGTATTCTATAATGTATTTAGTGTATTAAACAAGTTGTATTTAATAATACAACATTAAGATCCGCCGCATAATTTGGGATTGCTATAAATGCCAAACTGTATTTAAGTGTATTAATATGTATTTAGCGTGAAAATAGTAACGGGAGTTATACTGGATTGAGAAAAATAAGGCTTAAATATAGGAAATCATTAAATTTTGATTTTTTGCTACAAAAATGGAAAAGGTTATTATATTATGTAAAATTTTGAAAAGGTATTTATATGTTATAATTAGGTCTTAACCTATTCTATAGGTGGTAAAATTTCCTTTTTTCTATAATGATACAAAATCTTAAGGGGCCTCTTGGCCCATGATGGAGCAACCCCATACAACTTACACTAAGGGTACGTTTAGTATGAAGAAAAACATTTTCTGGAAAATATTTTCCAATTTTTTCATATTTGGTTGGCTTAAATGTTTTGGAAAATATTTTTCTTATCAATTCATTTTCCTCCAATTGGAGGAAAATGTTTTCCTTATCAAAAGAAGGGAAAACATTTTCCAAAGCTCCTTCTCAACCATTCTCACCCTCACCAACCCAACCCACCCCCTCTCCAAAAAACAGTTTTTTTTAAAAAAAAAATCAGTTTTTCCGTTACCATCCACCCTACTACCCCTCCACCCCACACCGCAAAAAAAAATTCTTTTACCTTAAATTTTTTTCTATAATTTTAAATTTCTGTTTTCTTATTTTTCTCCCCCCCCCCCCCCCCCCCCCCCCCCCCCCCGCACAAAAAAAATTACTTTTTTTTTGTAATTTAAATTTTTATTTTTTTTCGATTTATTTTTTTTTTCGATTTACTGCCCCCCTCCTCCCCGGAAAAAAATTTTAAAATATATTTTTCAGTTTTTAATTTTATTATTTATCATTTAAAGGCTCAATATTTTACAAGTTCCAAAATTATGAGTTCGGAAGTTTACGTGTTTAGAAATTATAAATTTACCGATTCGAAAATACGCGATTTTTACGTTAAAAAGTAAAGCATCACATTAGTTCCTTTAGATTGTGTCAATTTTTAGAGACTTCGGGAAGGGGAGGGGTGGGGGAGGTGAGGGGGAGGGGTAGGAGAGTTACAAAAAAAATATTTTTCTAAAAAAACTATTTTTTACTCTCTAATCAAGCATAGAAAATATTTTCCGGATAATGTTTTCCACTTACCAACCAAACAAGAAAAAATAAGTGATAAAATCACTCATTTTCCATGAAAACATTTTATAGGAAAACATTTTCCATGGAAAACATTTTCCTTCGTACCAAACACACCCTAAGTCCCAAACTGCAATTCGATGTATAAAACTCCAGATACGTTTGAAGTACGAATCACAGTTGTAGTTTATTTAATTTTGTAAGATGATTTTTCAATTTTATACAAGTGACCTCTTAATTACATATGATAACCTGTACTATTGCGTTAGGTTTCCCTTCTAAAGAGTTGCCTAGAGCAGACCATTCTTCCTTAACCAATAATACCTTCTTATCCCGTGGTAGGCAGGGCCAAATTTAGGCTACATTTATGGTCCAGGCGGACACATGGTCTGCTACCAAATTAGTTATCTTATTTAAATACTTTATAAAATTGATCTAATATATTATACATTATAGAACAGTATATACATTTTGGATACACAAAAGCAGTCGGGATACATTAATAATATATTATGGATACACTACAAGATGCATGATATACCATATATACAAATTTTATGCAATGTATATACTAAATAGAATGTCACTATATAAAAATATACTAAAATAGACTGTCACTATACAAAATATATATAAGATTTGACTGTCATTAAACAATAAATATATAAAATAGACTGTCATTATACAACATTTATACAAAATAGACTGTCATTATAGAAAAAATATACAAAATAGATGTCACTATATAAAATATATATAAAATAGACTGTCATCGTACAAAAATATATAAAATAGATGTAACTATACAAAATATACACAAGCAATAATGTCACTATATATATAAATATTATACACTCTAAATACACAGTGTGCATATATTACACAGACAAAATGTGTATATAATTTATATACACTGTGTATAAATGTTAGAAAATAGTCACGGGCCAATTTAGTATCGTGACTGGCGCTTATAGAAAGTTCTCCCAAGTAAGCCTCATCAATAATTTTACAAAAAATCGGACAGAGTTTTCCCTATTTTTGGACCATTCCAAAAACATTTCTATCTCAAATCAACAACCAAACATCCTAATATCATACCAAATAATTGACAACTTGTCAATTAACCAATAGAAGTCTCCACCATAACTAAACCACAGCCTAACCACTAGAAAATACTAATTTATCTCTAACTTTGATAAATGAGAACGATTCTCAACATAAGACTATAATAACTAAAGAATACTCGTGACACTAAAATAATGACTATGGAGCGACTCTAAGAGTTGAGTAAAAAGACCATAACAATAAAAGAATCCTGCCCACGTGAACAAATGCGAGGCTCACCGGGAATTATCAACTTATGCTCTTTAATTAACGAAATCCTCACATGCGTCAACTATTGTCTCTGTAAAAGAAAATTGCGGGGAATGAGTCTCTAGCTTAGTGAGTGATAACACTTAACCACAACCATTTTTATTGGGGACAAATCAGAAATATGCTAGTATCTCAAACATAAGATAACATAAAAATGCCCTTTCAGAAATAATAAATAATTTTCAGTCTCATCATGTTCTTCTTATAGTATAATACAAATAATAATTTCTCAGTAACCACCGTACAATATCAATATTTATTTTTGGGAGGTTTCAATGCAAGGATCTTGTAATCAGTATAACTGTGGACTTCTTCGTAAGTAGTCAAATATAACGGTAGTCCCTACTAAAGGAAAATCAGTAACTGTATGCTAGTTCAACCTTTCCACTAGCGAGGGCAATAATGGTAATCTGTAATTACAAGGTGAACCAGGTCTAACAAACCCGCCTTTAGCTACGGGATCCTTCAAAGCCTAGTCCCCATTATACTTGTCTCTGTAATCCGTATATACTCATAGAAAATACTTTAAAATAATATAGGATATTTCGGTTCTTATCAAATCATATAATTTCTTTTTTATAACAGTAAATTCAAGTAATGGTACAACAGATCTAGTGACAATGAAAATATTTAAAATTACGGTATTCATCTCAAATAACTATTTCGGTAGCATATCGAGTAAAAGACTTGTCCCATATACAAGTTAAAATAAACGGTAACATATTCATATTAGAAATCATGTGTAAATCATGCAAGTTATGAAATATAAATTGCGGTAAGATTACTACTCACATTACTCATGGCGAAATACCAACTGCTTCACCTCAAGCAACTCGTACAAATTTCTCCAATCAATCTATAACTACATAATATCAATCTCATGTTAATTTTCTTATTTAGGCTAATTCATAGCTATTTTAGAATATCCACCCCTCGAGATTTCATGTTTGACTCTTAATTTGCCCAGAATAATTCTTATTTGTATTTAATTTCTTATACCTTGTGAAACCCTTCAAATATATGAACTGAGATAAAAAAAAGACTTACTAGAAGAAAAGAACCCAAATGAGAAATTCGAGTATTACCCCGTAAAAACCAGTGCGTATTTAAATTTTCTCAAGGTTTTATTCCTGCCCTTTTTTTCTCCTCTTCTTCTCTCTTTTTGAAATTCTTTTTCTGCATCCTGCGTTTTGAAGCAGAAGCTTTTTTTTTCATTTTTCCTTTCTTTCATTTGTGTTGATATAGTTTATTTTATGGGCTTGGGCCCATTTTTTGAAATCCTTATAATTATTATTATTATTATTATAGTTAGTTTCTTATTTTTTTGTTATTATTATTATTATGCTAATGACCAATAAACCCTTATAAAAAATATTGATTATCACATCCTCCCCACCTTATGAAATTTGGTACCTGAATTTAACTTAAGTACATACATGTAGACTAAAACAAATGGAGATGCTTTGCTTGCATATCTTTTTCTATTTCCCAAGTAGCTTCTTCAACTATATGATTTTTCCATAAGACTTTTACGAATTCAATTTCTTTTGACCGTAGCTTTCTTACTTGTCTATCAACAATTGACATCGGCTCCTCATCGTAAGACATCTTTTCATAAAGCGATATAGCACGTGCTTCAATCACCTGAGATGAGTCTGATATATATTTTCTTAGCATTTAGTCGTGAAACACTGGATGAATGAAGGACAACTCGGGAGGAAGTGCCAAACGATAAGCCACAACTCCCACTCGGTCTAGTATCTCATGTGATCCTATAAACATGGGACTCAACTTGCCTCTTTTCCCAAATCGCATCACACCTTTCATGTGGGAGACTCGTAGGAACACTTTGTTATTGTGAAAACTAAATCTCTTCTTCTCTTATCAGCACAAGACTTTTGTCTACTTTGAGCTGCAAGTAATCTCCGTCTGATCAACTGAACCTTGTCCATAGCTTCTTGTGCTAGGTTGGGTCCAATAAGTTAGTCTCACCAGCTTCAAACCATCCGATAGGAGAACAACATCTTCTACCATACAATGCTTTGTACGATGCCATTTGAATACTGGACTGGAAGCTATTATTGTAAGCGAATTCAACTAAAGGTAGGTAAGTGTCCCAACTACCCCCAAACTCAAGAATGCAAGCTCTCAACATATCCTCCAATATCTGTATAGTACGTTCAGACTGCCCGTCTGTCTGCGGATGAAATATAGTACTAAGATCTACTCGTGTACCCAATGCTTCTTGAAAAGATTTCCAAAAGCGTGAAGTGAACTGTGATCCTCTATCAGAGATGATGGATACTAGAACTTCGTGAAGTCAAAAAATTTCATTCATAAATATATGTGCATACCAGACTCCACCATATATAGTCTTCACCGGTAAAAAGTGCTCATTTTGTCAGTCGATCTATAATCACCCATACCGAGGCATAACCTCTAAGGGTTCATGGTAGCCCGGTGACAAAATCCATAGTAATTCTTTCCCATTTCCACTTTGGAATCTCAATTTGTTGTAGTAGTCTTGCGGGTCGCTGATGCTCAGCTTTGACCTGCTGACAAGTCAAACAACTAGAAATAAAGTTAGCAACATCTTTCGTCATACCTTAGCACCAATAAAATTTCTTCAGGTCATGATACATTTGTCACGTCCCCAAACCCGATCGTGATGGCGCCCAACACAACTGCTAGGCAATCCCGGCCATTTACACTCTCAACCCGAGCATAAAGCTCAAAATCAATTATTCGATAATTATTTAACACCAATGAAGCTAAAAGATTAAACTGATAGATAAATATAAGGTGATGTCACGATAATACGAAATATACTCCCAAAGGCCTAGGGGTCATGAGTCTAGAGCCTCTACCAAATACAGAGTGATAAGACTTCAGTAATACAATGTTTAAAGTTGTGGAAAGATAACAAAAGGGATAGGGGGATTCCGGTCTTGCGGGCGTTAGGTAACTACCTCGATAACTCCGAAAATACTCTAAAGATAGCAAAAGCTCAGCTAAACTCTCGAGGTACCTGGATCTGCACACATGGTGCAAGGAATAAAGTGAGTACTTCCAACTCAGTGGTAATAGACATGTATAATGACTGATAGTAAGAAATCCCAATCTATAACAATGTGAAGCTAAAACCTGTACTTCTACACATTTAATAGTGGAATAGCAACAAGTAAAGACAGATAAAGTAGTAGATATCGATGCATGAATGTAATGCAATGCATATGAGCGTTGCAGCGTGCAACCCTATCCATTTGGGTACCCGCACTCACTCTAGGGGTTCAGACTCCGGAAGGGCTCCTACAGCCCAAGCACAATATCGTAGTAGCATTCGCTGCGGTGTGCAGCCCGATCCACTATTAGTCCAGCTATATGCATGCAAGTCACACGGGCACAGTCAAACTTACCCTTTTTTAGTTCCAATTATCATAAATTACAAATTAGGTGTTTAAAACCTTAGAATTTTACTAGCCTTTTCGAGACAGTGTGTAAATTAGGACTGATATCATGATAACATGCCAAACATCATAGAAACAGTGAACAATAATCCCCACGGGATCCAAATAACCGGCATATAGCCCAAATATATCCATAACCATCCAAGTAAGAGGTTCACTAGCTAATTTCTAGCCAACAACCCAGTACAAAACATCATTCGAGCAGACTAAGCCATAGTACCCAATCACAATCGATCCCACACTCACCGTAGAGTATGTGTCTCACCTCAATATAGCGTCGCAGTGTGATATACCGGGGTTTCAAACCCTCAGGTCATCATCTATATCTATTACTCACCTCAAACTCGCCACAAGACTAGTCCGCTAATCCTTTCCCTCTTGAATCAACCTCCTCATGCGCCGAATCTGATCAAAACCACAAGGAATATGTTATAATATGCTAATAGAACATAACCCAATTGAAAGAACTCTAAAAACACCCAAAAATATAAAGTTGGCAAAACCCGAGCCCCGGGACCACTTCTCAAAAAATTGCGAAATTTACATATTTGGAATTCTCATCTCGCCACGAGTCCGTACATATAGAATACATAAGAATCGAAGTTCATTTGACCCCTCAAATCATCAATTTAAACCTTCTTAGACTTCAAACCCTAACCTCCATTTTTACCCTTAAATTCCTTGAAGTTTTAATGATTATTTAATGTTTTTACACCATAATATCATAATCCGAGTCCAAATATTCATACTTGAAGAAACCCCTTCGAATCCTCTTCAAAATCAACCAAAACCCCGCTTTGCTCGAAGTCCAAAATGTTTTCTTCCTTTCCAAGTTCGTGAACACTGTTCACTATAACAGAGTCCCGTTTTCGCTTCTGCGGTCCCCTGACTGCTTCTGCGGTCTACAATCCGCTTATGCGGACCCGCTTTAGAGCTCAACCTTCCGCTTATGCAGAAACTTCCTAGGCTCCTCTTGGTCGCTTCAGCGACTTCCCCCACCACATCAGCGGAACTACTTAAGCGGCTCTTTTTCCGTAGATGCGTGAATACCAGCAGCCTGAAAAATCTGACTGCAACAAAAGCCTAAAACCACGTTTAACCATCCGAAATTACCCCGAGGACCCCGGGACCTCAACCAAAGCACACATCCAACAGCCTTATTCAGACTTGTTTCAATCCTCAAAACACGTCAAACAATGCTAACACCAATAAAATACATCGGATTCAAGCCTAATTTTCATCAAAACTTCCGAAATACGCATTCAATCAAAAACCCGACCAAACGACGTCCGAATGACCTAAAAATTTGCAGACAGATCCAAAATCACCTAACGAAGCTACTTCAACCCTCAGAATTCCATTCCGACCCTCGAATCAAAATCTCATCTATCAATCGGAATTCGCCAAAATTCAAACTTCACCAATTCAAGCCTAATTCTACACCGGACCTCCAAATTCGATTATGATCGCACTCCTAAGTCACAAATCATCCCACGAAGCTAACTGAACCACCAGAATTTACATCCGAGCCCTCTAACCACATAGTTAACCTCCGGTTTACTTTTCTAAAGCAAGCTTTCTTCTAAGAGGCTAAGTGCCTCATTTCTAACTAAAACCAACTCAATTACAACCGATCAACTCTACTACCAATGTCGAAACATAAAGCAACTAATATGGGGGAAATGTGGCGGTAACTCACGTGATGATGGGCTGGGTCGTCACATCCTCCCCAACTAAAACGAATGCTCGTTCTTGAGCGGGTCAAGAAACATGCCTGGAGTTTCAAACAAGTGAAGATATCTGCTCCGCATCTCCCGCTCGGTCTCCCAAGTAGCCTTCTCCACGGGCCGACCTCTCCACTGCACCTTCACCAAAGCTATATATTTATACCTTAATCTCCGAACTTGTCGACCCAAAATAGCTACAGGCTCTACATCATAAGTCAAGTCATCATCCAACTGAACTGTACTAAAGTCCAACACATGAGATGGGTCCCCAACATACTTCTGGAGCATAAATACGTGAAATATCGAATGAACTCCTGACAGGCTGGTTGGCAAAGCAAGCATGTAGGCCACCTCTCTAATCCTCCTGAGTATCTCAAAAGGGCCAATAAATCTCGGAGTCACCTTTCCTTTCTTTCCAAATCTCATGACGCCCTTCATAGGCGAAACCTTCAGCAAGACCTTCTCACCCACCGATTATGATACATCTCGAACCTTCCGGTCCGCATAACTCGTCTGGCGCAACTGAGCTGTATGAAGTCTCTCCTAAATCACCTTTACCTTATCTAAGGCATCCTGGACCAACTCTGTCCCCAACAACCTAGTCTCGCCGAGCTCAAACCAACCAATCGAAGATCTACACCGTCTCCCATAAAAAGCCTCATACAGTGCCATATGAATGCTGGATTGGTAGTTGTTATTGTAAGCAAACTCTACAAGAGGCAAGTAATCAGCCCAAGAACCTCCAAAGTCAATAACACAAGCACGCAACATGTCCTCCAATATCTGAATGGTACGCTAGGACTGCCCATCCGTCTAAGGATAAAATGTTGTGCTCAACTCTACCTGTGAACCTAACTCTCGTTGAAAAGTCCTCCAGAACTGAGAAATCAACTGAGTATCTCTATCTGATATAATAGAAACTGAGACCCCATGCAATCGCACAATCTCTCGGATGAAAATCTTTGCTAGTCGCTCTGAAGAATAGGTAGTACATACAGGAATGAAGTGCGCGGACTTGGTCATTCAATCCACAATCACCCAAACTTAATCAAACTTCGTCATTGTCCGAGGGAGACCCACTCATGAAGTCCATAGTAATCCTCTACCATTTCCACTCAGGAATATCTATACACTGAAGCACACTACCGGGCCTCTGATGCTCATACTTGACCTGCTGACAGTTGAGGCACCAAGCTACATGACTCACAATATCCTTCTTCATTCTTCTCCACCAGTAATGCTGCCTTAAATCCTAATACATCTTCGCGGCACCGGGATGAATAGAATACAGCGAGCTGTGTGCCTCCTCCAATATCAACTCCCTAAGACCATCCACATTGGGCACGGAAATCCGGCCCTACATCCTCAACACACCATCACTATCAATTGTCACATCCCTAGAATCATCATGCTGAACTCTGTCCTTAATTACAAGAAAATGTGGATCATCATATTAACGCTCACAAATGCAGACGTATAAGGAAGACCAAGATACCACACAAGCCAACACTCGGCTAGGATCCGAAATATCCAAACTCACCATCCGATTGGCCAAAGCTTGAACATCAACTACGAAGGGCCTCTCCCCAACTGGAATATACGCCAAACTACCCATATTAACCGTCTTTCGGCTCAAGGCATTGGCCACTACATTGGCCTTCCCCGGATGATATAAAATGGTAATGTCATAATCCTTAAGAAACTCAAGCCACCTCCGCTACCTCAAATTTAGATCCTTCTTTTTGAACAAGTGCTGAAGACTGCGGTGATCAGTATATACCTCACAAGACATGCCATATAAATAGTGTCTCCAAATCTTCAAAGCATGAACTATGGCAGCCAACTCTAAATCAAGAATAGGATAGTTCTTCTCATGAGGCTTCAATTGACGTGAAGCATAAGCAATAACTCTACCCTCCTACTTCAAAACATATCCAATACCAACTCTCAAAGCATTACAATACACGGTGTAAGAACCTAAAGTTGATGGCAGGACTAACACTGGAGCTGTGGTCAAAGTTGTTTTGAGCTTTAAAAAGCTCTCCTCGCACTCATCCGACCATACGAATGGTGCACCCTTCTGCATCAACTTGGTCAAGGAAGAAGAAATAGATGAAAAATCCCTGGACAAACCGATGGTAATACCCTGCCAAATCGAGGAAACTCCATATCTCTGTAGCTGAGGACGATCTAGGCCAACTCTGCACTGCCTCTATCTTCTCTGGGTCAACCTGAATACTATCACTAGACACCACGTGCCCCAGAAAAGCCACAGACCCAAGCCCGAACTCACACTTGGAGAACTTTCCATAAAGAGTATCCTCCCTCAGTCTCTGCAATACTACTCTCAAATGTTAAGCATGCTCCTTCTGGCTACGCGAGTACACCAGGATGTCATCAATAAACACAATTGCAAATGAATCTAGATACGGCTGGAACACACTATTCATCAAATGCATGAATGCGGCTGGGGCATTAGTCAGCCTAAAAGACATAACTAGAAATTCATAATGCCCATATCTCATCCTGAAAGCTGTTTTCTTAATATCAGAATCCCTAATCTTCAGCTGGTGATAGCCTGAACGAAGATTAATCTTCGAGAACACCCTCGCTCCCTGGAGCTGATCGAACAAATCATCAATGCATGGTAAAGGATACTTGTTTTTCACTATTACCTTGTTCAATTGCCTGTAATCAATAAACATCCTCATTGAGCCATCTTTCTTCTTGACAAACAACACCGGTGCACCCCACGGTGACACACTCGAGCGAATGAACCCCTTATCTAGGAGTTCCTGAAGCTGCTCCTTTAATTCTTTAATTCAGTTGGTGCCATACAATAGGGAGGAATAGAGATGGACTGATTGCCCGGCACCGGATCAATACCAAAATCAATATCCTTGTCTGGCGGCATGCCCGACAGGTCTGCTGGAAATACATCTGGGAAATCCATCACAACGGGCATAAAATCAATACTAGGAGTCTCAGCTCCAACATCTCTCACAAATTCTAAATATGATAAACATCCTTTCCCAACCATCCAATGGGCCTTTAAGAAAGAGATCACCCGGCTGGGAACATAATCAGTCGAACCTCGCCACTCAATTCTCGGAACACCCGGAATGCCCAACGTAACTGTCTTGGCATGACAGTCCAGAATAGAATGGTACGGGGATAGTCAATCCATACCCATAATCATATCAAAGTCCACCATACCCAACAATAAATTAACTCGGGTCTCCACACCCCCAATAGTAACAAGACAAGATGGATATACGTGATCCAAAATAATAGTATCACCCATTGGGGTAGATACATACACAGAAAAGGCAAGACAACCACGGGTTGTACCCAAATGATGGGCAAAATATGAAGACACATAGGAGTATGTAGAACCGGGATCAAATAAAATAGAAGCATTTCCTGTCTGGAAGCGCATAGAACCGAGCCTGACCACCACCAGGTCGATCTCCACCTCTAGGGCGACCCCTAGATGACTGACCCTCACCCCTACCTAACTGAGATGGTGCTGAAGTAAATGGAGTAGAAGATAAGGGTTGATCCCTCTACTGAGACCGACCACTACGAAGCCGAGGACACTGTCTCCTCATGTGGCCAAACTCACCACACTCATAAGAACTACCCGGAGATAGAGAAGGGGACTGAAGGGAACCCCTCAATGCAAATGAGCCTTGGGTTGAAGAGGCAGGAGTAGAACTCTAAGCTAGAAGGACACTAAGTGAAGACTGGCCCTGCTGATATCCCTGATGGCCACGGCTGGAAGAAGCCCCACTGTACTCTAGGCGACCTGTCTGAGGAGGCCTAAAAGAACGACCTCTGCCTTGCTGGAACTGGCCCCTTGACGGAGCGCCATTGTAGCTACCTAAACCTCGAGGCCTCTTGGCCTTCCTCTCTTCTCACTCCCAACGATGATCTATCTCAATTTGGTGAGCCATATCAGCTACCTCCTTAAACGAAGCTGCCTCCACGCTCTCCCTAGTCATCAAAATGCGAATCGGATAGTTGAGGCCATCCACAAACCTTCTGATCCTCTCCCGATCTGTCGGGATAATCCAAGTAGCATGTCTTGCCAACTGCGTGAACCTCAACTCATACTGGGTCATTGTCATGTCACCCTGGATCAACCATTCATATTGTCGGTGCAGCTCCTCTCTGTGAGACTGCGGCACATACTTCTCTAAAAAGAGAATGGAGAATTGCTTCCAAGTAAGGGGTGCTGCTCTTGCAGGCCTACGCCTCTCAAACACCTCCCACCATGTAAATGATGGCCCTGAGAACTGGAAGGTAGTAAAATCCACCCCACTCGACTCTAAGATCCCTGCAGTGCGAAGCACCCGCTGACATTTGTGCAGAAATTCCTAGGCATCCTCTCCTTCAGTACCGTTGAATGTCGGAGGCTGAAGTCTACCAAAACTCTCTAGCCGACGCTGCTCGTCGTCTGGCATCACTGGAAGAACATACCCTGGATCTGGTATGACTAGCGCAACTGGAGCAACCGATGCAACTGGCTTAGCTGGGGCTGTCTCTGGTGTTTGTAATCCATGCACAACCTGCTCAGGTGTGCGAGCTGCGGGGGTCTAATGACCACCCCCGGTCTGAGAAGTGGTTGCGGTAGTAGAGGCTGAAACTGCCTGAGCCAGACTAGTGTAGAATGATAGCATCTGAGCTAAAGCCTCCAGAAGACCAGAAATCACGATGGGCACTGCCGGTGCCTGAATGGGTGATGCTGGAGCATCAATAGCTAGAGGCTAATCCCGAATAGGAGCAACTGGTGGGTCAACTGGTACTACCCCTGCTGCTCTGCCTCGACCACGACCACGGTCGCGTCCACGACCTCTAGCAGGTGTCAATGGTGGTCATCCGCCACGTCTGGTAGCATGTGTTCTCACCATCTGCGAGAGAATAGAATACAAAAGTTTAAATCTTGGAATAAAAAAGATGCACGACAAGAGTTCAAGAATATGAAATGTTTCCTAAAGGTTGTACAGCCTCTCGAATATAAATAAAGATATCTATGTATCGATCCGTGAGACTCTACTAACCGGCTCATGACTCGTGAGGCCTAGTAACCTAAGCAATGATACCAACTTGTCACAATCCCAAACCTGGTCGTGATGGCGCCTAGCACAACTGCTAGGCAAGCCCGACCATTTACACTCTCAACCCGAGCATAAAGCTCAAAACCAATTATTCGAAAATCATTTAACAGCAATGAAGCTAAAAGATTAAAGTGATAGATAAATATAAGCTGGATTTCAAGATAATACAGAATTTACTCCCAAAGGCCTGGAGGTCATGAGTCTAGAGCCTCTACCAAATACAGAGTGATAAGATTTCAGTAATACAATGTTTAAAGCTGTGGGAAGATAATAAAAGGGATAGGGGAGGAGTCGGGTCCCGCGGACGTTAGGCAGCTACCTCGACAACTCCAAAAATGCTCTGAAGACAGCAAAAGCTCAGCTAAACTCCCGATGTACCTGGATCTGCACACATGGTCCAGGGAGTAAAGTGAGTACCTCCAACTCAGTAGTAATAGACATGTATACTTACTGATAGTAAGAAATCCCAATATATAATAATGTGATGCTAAAATCAGTACTTCTACACATTTAATAGTGGAATAACAAGAAGTAATGACAGATAAAGTAGTAGATATCGATGCATGAATGCAATGAAATGCATATGACCAATGCGGCGTGGAACCCGATCCATTTGGGTACCCGCGTTCACTGTGGGGGTTCAGACTTCGGAGGGTCTCCTACAGCCTAAGCGCAATATCATAGTAGCATTCGCTGCGGCGTGCAGCCCGATCCACTATCAGTCCAGCTATATGCATGCAAGCCATACATGCACAACCAAACTTACCATTTTTAGATCCAATTATCAGAAATTACAAATTAGGCGTTTAAAACCTTAGAATTTTACTAGCCATTTCGAGACAGTGTTTAACTCAGGACTGATATTATGATAACATGCCAAAACATCATAGAAACAGTGAACAATAATCCCTACGGGATCCAAATAACTGGCATACAGCCCAAAGATATCCATAACCATCCAAGTAGGAGGTTCATCAACTAATTTCTAGCCAACATAGTACGAACATCATTCGGTCGGGACTATGCCATATTCCCAAATCACAATCGACCATGCACTTACCGTAGAGTACGTGTCTTGCCTGAATATAGCATCACAGTGTGATATACCTGGGTTTCAAACCCTCAGGTCATCATTTACATCTATTACTCACCTCAAACTGGTCACATGACTAGTCTTCTAGGCCTTTCCCTCTTGAATCAACCTCCTCACGCGCCGAATATGATCAAAACCACAAGGAATACGTTATAATATGCTAATAGAACATAACCCAATCGAAAGAACTCAAAAAACACCCAAAAATACGAAGTTGGAAAAAACTAAGCCCTGGGCCGACTTCTCAAAAAATTATAAAGTTCATATCTTCGTAATCCTCGTCTTGCCACGAGTCCATACATATAAAATTTATCAAAATCGGAGTCCAATAGCCCCTTCAAATTCCAAATTTTCAATACCGAAAACCAAGCCCTAATTTTTCCAATTTTCAGAGATTTAGATGATGATTCTTCAATAATATCTCATAATTAGCTCATAAAACTTACCTCCAATCAAACCTTGTTGAAATCCTCTTACTCCCTCGTCCAATAGCTCCAAAATGTGCTCAACAATGGTGGAAAATGATAGTTGCTCGCAGATGTTATGTTATAAAACCCTTCTGTCCGCCCAAGTTTTTCTTCATTGCGTTCGCGACACTACCCGTGTGAACGCGATGAGCAATATTTTAAATTTTCAAATTTCTCTTAACCGAACGTGGCCTGCCATTCGCAATCGTGATGCCCAAAGACCATAACCCACGCGAACGCGATCTCACCTCACGCGAACGCGTACAACAAAAAATCACTGATCCCAATTCCTTCATCATGAACGTGCAACACTTATCGCGAACGCGATCATCCAGCTCCCTCCACTACGCGTTCGCATCAACACCTTCGCGAATGCGAAGGATAAAATCCCAAACTTCCAATTTCCTCTACGCATTCGTGTCCACTAACAAGTGAACGTGATGCCTTAATTTCTGCAACATTTATGACAGCAAATTTGATCTCGTAGCCAACCAAAAATGATCTGTTTGAACCCCCAAAATCACCCCGAGGCCCCCGGGACCCCAACTAAAACCACCAACCTACTCCAAAATATCATATGAACATGTTTCAATCATAAAAACTTGACCTTTAATACAAAAATCATCAAATCACGACGGATTCAAGCCTAAGTTTCAACTATAACTTCTGAAACTAACATTCGATCAAAAACCCGACCAACGACGTCCGAATGACCTGAAAATTTGCAAATATATCCAAAATCACCTAACAAAGCTACTGCAACTCTCTAAATTCCATTCTGATTGCCGGATCAAAATCTCACATGTCAACCGGATTCCGCCAAAAATTCCAATTACGCCAATTCAAGCCTATTTCTACACCGGACCTCCAAATTCGATTCCGATCGCTCTCATAAGTCACATATCATCCTTCGAAGCTAACCGAACCACCGGAATTCACATCCGAGCTCTCTAACCACATAGTCAACTTTCGGTTGATTTTTCTAATACAAACTCCCTTCTAAGAGGCTATGTGCCATATTTTTAACCAGAACCAATTTAACTATACACGATCGAATCTAACACTGATATAGAAACATGAAACAACAGAATAAGGGAAAAACGGGCGGTAACTCAAGTGGCGACGGGCTAGGTCGTCACAACATCTCAAAACAGCACCAGCCTCTTGGGCTCACTCTCAAAATAGTATCATATAGTAACCGTTGTTCCGTGCAGCCCCATCCACATCTTACTGCGGCGTGCAGCCCGCTCTATTTATTTATTGTTGACGGTGCTCACTGGGGGTGTGCACACTCCGGGAGGGGCCCTTACGTCTCAAACACAATATCAAGCCACCCCGTGGCATATAAAACAAGGCTTGAAAGCCTTATCACATCATACTCGAGGCCTGAAAGCCTCTTCACACAAGACTCGAGGGCAGAAAGCCTCCTCACAATACTCTCGTGGACTGAAAGGCTCCTCACCATACACTCGATGCCTGAAAGCCTCCTCACAATACACTAAAGGCCAGAAAGCCTCCTCAAATCACTCAACATATCCTTATATATGGCCCTCAACCTCACTCAGTCCAGAAAACATCATAAGCTCGAGCATCAAAATAGCAATGCTCAACCCAAATAACATTAGAAATATCATTTAAGTCTCAAAGTTCAGTTAAAATGGCTGAGTTTGTAAAATAGTATAATAAATAGGACTGAGTTCAAGTAGTATATCAAATAGTGAGGAAACAATGATAAAATTCTCGAAGGATTCAAATAATTGGCACGAAGCCCAACTTTGGCAATCAGTCCAAATTATGATAATATCAAATAAGTTTCAGTCAAATACAAGGTAAAATTATCAATCGAGGCGGACCAAGTCACAATCCCCATTGGTGCTCTACCCCACGCTCGCTATCCGGCATATCACTATGATGTACAAATTTGGGGTTTCAAACCCTCAGGATATCATTTACAATCATTACTTACCTAGAACCGATGAAATCTCTAGATCGTGACACCTTTGCCTCTCAAATAACACTCCACGCACGTCGAATCCATCCAAAATCACAACGAATACATCACAATAGGCTAAGGGAACATAACCCAATAAAAAAAATCAAAAAACATCAAAAATCACGAAATTTGCCAAAACTCGAGCCCCAGACCCACTTCTCAAAAATCAAAAAATTTAACATCAATGGATTTTCTGTCTCGCCACGAGTCTATACATATAAAATTTACCAAAATTGGAGTCCAAATGACCCCTCAAATCCCCATTTTAACTCTCTTAAGTTTCAAGGCCTAATCACCATTTTTGACTATTAATTCCTTGAGTTTTAAGTCTAAATTCATGTATTTGCACAATAAAATCGTGGTTTAAGTTCAAGAATCCTTACCTTATCGAAACCTTTGAAACCCTATTCAAAATCGCCCAAAATCTCTCCAAATCCAAAGTGAAATATGTTACTTTTTCAAAATTTCGCGAAGATGAATTAAATATTTCTATCCAGCAGATATCGTTTCTGCGGTCAAAATGTCGCTTCTGCACCTTCCGCTTTTGCGGAAATTCCCATAATCCAAAAACCCGCTTTTGCAACCTAAATCATGTATCTGCAGCTTCGCAGATGCGGCTTCCCCAACCGCTTCTGTGGAAATAACGCCCAGGTCCCATCATCGCTTCTGTGGTCCAATCTTCGCACAAGCGAGACCGCTTCTGCGGTCCAAGCTTCGCAAAAGCAAAAACACCAGTTGCAGCAGACTTAGTAACATGTAAAATTCCAAAACTCTCTGTTTAACCATCCCAACTCACCCCGAGGCCCCGGGGACCTCAACCAAAAATACCAATGGATTCTACAATGTTATTAAAACTCGTTCCAATCATACAAACCCATCCAACAACACTAAAATCTTCAATTCTCATCGATTCAAGCCTAAGTTATTCTAAAACTTCCAAAATACTCATTCGATAAAAAACCCAACTAAATCGACTCCGAATCACTTGAAAGTTTACACGCACATCCCAAATCACCTAACGAAGCTACTGCAGCTCTCAGAATTCCATCCGACCCTCGGATCAAATTCTTACCTATCAACCAAAATTCGCCAAAATACAAACTTCACCAATTCAAGCCTAATTCTACACAGGACCTCCAAAGTCACTTTCGGTCATGCTCCTAAGTCACAAATGATCCACCGAAGCTAACCGAATTGTCGAAATCCACATCCGATCTCTCTAACTCATAGGTCAATATTCGATTGGATTTTCCAAAATAAGTCTTCCTTAAAGAGACTACATGTCTCATTTCCTTCCAAAAATCAACCCAATTCAACTCGTTCACACAAGACACTGATAATAAAGCATAACGAAGCAGGAAATGGGCGAAATGGAGTGATTCTCATGAGACGGCGGGTCGGGTCATCATATCCTCCCCAACTTAAACAAACGCTTGTCCTCGAGCGTACCCAAAGTTGCTCTAGAAGTCACCAATATCTGAATAACTTTGCCATGCATGTACCCAGGGGTGATCCCACGTCACCTATCTCGCATAGGTCCAATAACACAACATAGCTGAAATTTCATAATCCATCTAGTCCATAAAATATAGAACTACATTGCACTTTTCAAAATCATATACAAAATTAGAACCTCACATCTATACTCAAAATAAGCCCGAACTAGCTGTAATAACCCGTATCTATAACCTCAGGTGCAATCCTATGATATACCACATAAACCAAACATTCGAAATGATAATTTCTATTCACAGCAGTTGCCCATAACACCTGACTACCGGTAGAAAATCTCTTATCAAGTAAGGTCTTATTCAACACTTTCATATACTGCCAACGATAAATGAAACACGCAATAAACCATAACCATTTCTCAGATCAACTATTCATGAAGCCACTTCCCTTTTGACTAATACCACATCAAATTCTGAGCCAAACCTCGATATTATCCTTCCAACAAGCTGAAATCAAAACCATTTGTATTTATTAGTGACTCCAATGATCACTTCAAATCCAACACACCACTCCGGTAATATGACACCTCAATACAGGCCTAAGCCACAACTTGCATAATACGCGCACCAATAAGAAATGGTCTAAACATACTCAAACCGTGAAAAATGACTCAAAAGAATTGTACCTCAAGCTCATCGGTAACATCACAACACAAGGCTGAGACCCCGTCTCACATCATAAAAATAGAATACCTGAATCAACCCCAAAAGGTCATATCTCCACGTGGCCTTACTACAATGCGTGATCATATCCAAACATTGTTACACATGAAACACCTCAAATCACTATGCTCAAAATCGGCAGCCAAGCACAATTTGATGTGTGGAACCCAAGCAACTCATTACACCTATGGTGAAACAAATAACATATGCCACACAAGCATGATAGAACATAACCGGTACATCAATCACCGAGCAAAACCCAATTACTCATCCCCCTCTACTTTCACTATGAATCCCCAATAGAACCGCACCACATGTGTACATAACCAACAAATCATAATGTCTCGCAGCAAAATAGCAACTCATAGATCTCCCCATATCACTAACAAGCTGACTAACGATCGAATCAACCTATCCCCAAACAATAAAATTTCGGGGACAACCAAGCCGACTCAAGCTAGAAAATGCATCCATATTGACCTGCCAACGAACCAATCATCAAGGAAGCCTGAAGCTGCTCTTTCCACTACTACAACTCCTACCGAGGCCATACAATACAACCCGACACCAAATTGATACTATAATACACAACCTCATCTGGCGACATGTCCGTCCACAAGAAATACATTCGAAAAGTTCCTCAACTCTAAAACTGAATGAATGATAGAAACCTTAGCACTGACATCCATCAAGAAGGCCCAATTAAGAAAAACAACCCTTCCCAACCGTCCGCCGGTCTTTGAAATATAAGCCACTCTGCTAGAACATAATCCGATGGACCTCGCCACTCAACTCGTGGCATTTCTAGCATAGCCCATAGCGCAATAGTCCAGAATAACCCAACACTGAGACAACCAGTCTATACCCCAACATCATATTCAAATCAAATATACCAAATCATAGCCTGAATATGAGAATATCTATCTCCATATACACTCAGCACATGAATCATCATATCCGACCCCAATTTTGCCGTCCGAACCCATGCCACATCTTTAATACCCAATCATCCCATGATAGATAGTCTAAAATTTCACTGTGCCACCAAGAAACTCAAATGTCACCAGTCGACCCAACAAGAAAGTGCCGCAATACTACCGGAGTATTATCAGTTTAATCATATTACCCTTTTCCGAGACAAATACTCTCGTCAAATCACTTCCAAATAGCAGTACCATTTCCTTGACTACCTGAGGCTACTCATTGCTTAAGAATTTTATGAACTTCTTTTCAGAACTGAACAGTAACTCATCTAGCCAAGAACTTCCACTAACCCCATTTGGAAGAAAATCATTACACATCCCATGCTTCGCATGCCCATAGAAAATATCCATCAACAAACCACGGTAAAAACCCACAAGAACTCTCTCCCAATTCCATTTGCACAAGCTAAATAGCCAGGACTAAGTCCTTCTATCCAAACCAAGTTAAGCAAGTTGTCATAACTCAAGAGCCTTGCTGCAAAATACATGTAAGGGCTCATTACCTCGAACACATACAAAGAAATTAATCACATCCTTACCATACCGATTTGGTCTACTATCAAGCTATTCTATCTATCTAGTTTCCCTTCTGATTCATCATCCACTTGATGTTACCTCTTGCTATAGCACCACAATGCCTCAATCCGGGATTACCACATGAGATCCAAGCATAAGAACACACTGTCTAAGACCCATGAGCCACTGAATACTCTCTCAAATATTCCAGATACACCACATTCCAGAATACTTTTCTCTGAAGAACTTCCTACGAATTCTGAATCTGTTACCTTTAATTTTCAGATACCATTATAGAGGAGACCATAAATAAATCATAAAAATGACACAAGTCTTAACCTTTTTCCAAGGAAAACACAGTCTCTAACCACATACCCAACCTTGACATACCCGATTGTTTCTGTAGAATCTGAACACATTATAACCATTCTCGAAAGTCATTCACTCTTATTCAAACTGCAAATTACTTGACCTATCGAACAGAATCACATGTGCCTCATTGGCACTCGGATACTACAAAAATGAAGTCCTCATCCCAATACAACCGAGAAACTTCCTGCTCTATATGCTGAGCATCCTTTACCAATAACGCTTTAGACATTCCGTGGTTCTCACACTCTATGAGGCATAACGCAACCTTTGTCAAAATTTTCCTTTACTCTAGTCATAGCTAACTCACCCGCATGCCCCAACTGAAGCCAACATAGCACCCTACCGCTCAATCAACTGCTCACAGCACACTCCCCCACTTGGCTCGAAGCCATGGATCGAGATAAACTCAATAACTCATACACTTTTTAATCTATTGATGCCACAATACCATAGTGAGATTATACTCAAATCATTTATAAGTTTGCAAAATCACAGATCATCTAGTGTTGTAATCTTATACAAATCTTGCATTCATCCCCGCATCAGTTGAGTCCACTCTCTTAAGTGACCCGAAATTTCAAATTTAAACACGTACCCTTCTATAACACATGAGAACTTCTAACATTCACATAAGTATCATACCACTTAAGAACACTCCGCAGGAGATAACCCACAAACTTCGCCTCAATTTAATATATTTGCATACCTTCCACCGTCATACACACTACATATTCATTTAGTCTTCCTGGGTCTGAAATGCACTTCACTCCCCAATCGAACACTTAATAGTTCATCTATTATCCAGCAGATCGTCACTACCAAGTCATATCGATATATCTCGCAGTAGTAACATACTCATCACATGGACAGGGTCGGGCGAACCCAGTGACTTTTGCGCACACCCTATATTTGTTTTGAAAATATTATTATTTCTATATGTATTTGGTACGCCGAACCTAGTACCAAAAGAGATTTGGGTTCAGTGATAAAGTGTCTAGGTTTGTCATGAGAATACTCGGGTTCGAATCTCCTTGAAAGCAATGCTGCATTTTGTTAAATTTTCTTTTTTTTCTTTGAAAGAATAAATAACAAATAAAAGAAAGAACAAAACGACAAAGTTCCTTTTAAGTCTTTAACAAAACATAAGCTTTACGCTTCAAAACTCGAGGCCTCAAAGCCTCCTTACAATACACTCGAGGCTTGAAAGCCTCCTCATAATACATTCGAGGCCTGAAAGCCTTATCACAATACACTCGAGGCCTGAAAGCCTCCTCACATCACTCAATATATCCTCACATATGGCCATCGGCCTCACTCAGTCCAAAAAATATCATAAGCCCCTCGCGCATCAATAAAATAGTAGTGCTCGGCTCAAATAACAGTGAAACATATCATTTAAGTCTCAAAGTTCAGTTAAAACGGCTAAGTTTGTAAAACAGTATAATCAACGGGACTGAGTTCAAGTAGTATGTCAAATAATGAGTAAACAGTAATAAAATCCCCGAAGGGTTCAAATAATTGGCACGAAGCCCAACTTTGGCAATCAACCCAAATCATGATATATCAAATAAGTTTCGATCAAACACACGGTAAAATCATCAATCGGGACAGATCAAGTCATAATCCCCAACAGTGCTCTACTCCACGCTCACTATCCGGCATGCAAGTCACCTCAATATAGCGCTGTGGTGTATACATCCGACGTTTCAAACCCTCAGAATATCATTTACGATAATTACTCACCTCGAACCGGTAAAATCTCTAGCTCGCAGCGCCTTTGCCCCTCAAATCAGCCTCCACGCATGTCGAATCTATCCAAAATCAGAGCGAATAATAGGCTAAGGGAACATAACTCAATCGAAAAGAATCGAAAATCACGAAATTTGGCAAAACCCGAGCCCCGGTACCACTTCTTGAAAATTCTAAAATTTAACATCAATGGATTCTTTATCTCGCCACGAGTCTATACATATAAAATTTACCAAAATCTTAGTCCAACTGGCCCCTCAAATCCCCATTTTAACTCTCTTAAGTTTCAAGTCCTAATCACCATTTATGCCTATTAATTCCTTGAGTTTTCAGTCTAAATTCATATATTTGCACCATAAAATCGTGGTTTAAGTTCAAGAATCCTTACGTTATCGAAACCTTTGAAACCCTATTCAAAATCGCCGAGAAACTCTCCAAGTCTTAAGTGAAATGTGTTACTCTTTCAAAATTTCGCGAAGATGAATTAAATATTACTGTCCAGCAGATACTGCTTCAGTAGTCAAAATGTAGCTTCTGCAACTTCCGCTTCTGCAGAAATTCCCATAATCCAAAAAACCGCTTTTGCGAGCTAAATCACGCATCTGCGGAAACAGAACCCTGGCCACGTCATCGCTTCTGCGGTCTAATCTTCGCACAAGCGAGACTGCATCTGCGGTCAAGCTTCGCAGAAGCAAAAACACCAGTTGTTGAAGACTTAACAACATGCAAAATTCCAAAACTCTCCGTCTAACCATCCCAACTCACCCTGAGGCCCCCGGGACCTCAACCAAAAATACCAATGCATCTTACAACATTATTCAAACTTGTTCCAATCATAAAAACCCATCCAACAACACTAAAATCAATAATTCTCATCGGATTCAAGCCTAAGTTGTTCTAAAACATCCGAAACACGCATTCGATCAAAAATCCAACCAAATCACCTCCGAATCACCTGAAATTTTATGCGCACATCCCAAATCACCTAACGAAGCTACTGAAACTCTCGGAATTCCATTTAGACACTCGGATCAAATTCTCACCTATCAACTAGAATTCGCCAAAATACGAACTTTGCCAATTCAAGCCTAATTCTATACCGGACCTCCAAAATTACTTCCGATCACGCACCTAAGTCACAAATCACCCCCTGAAGCTAATCGGATCGTCGGAATCCACATCCAAGCCCTCTAACTCATAGGTCAAGATCCGATTGACTTTTCCAAAACAAGCCTTTCTTAAAGAAACTATGTGTCTCATTTCCTTCCAAAAATCAACCCAATTCAACTCGTTTACACAAGACACTTATAATGAAGCATAACAAAGCAGGGGAAATGGAGCGGTTCTCATGAGACGATGGGTCGGATCGTCACAAATGATGAGTTATTTACCCAAATAATAGGGGATTTTAGTGCTTTTTTCTTTTCTTTTTTAATGGAACATCCATATTTAAAAAGCTTAGATCCTCCGCCTCCAGCGATAGGTGTGATGAGCGACTCTTTAAGCGTAGGACGGCCTTGTTTCATGAGTGGTTGGTGAGACTATGAAAATAACGAGGGACAATGGAAAACATGTTTTAAATAACAATAATAAAATACTAGTATTTTTTTTGTCCAAGAAAAATAAAATAGTTACCATCAATAGGCACCATTCAGAAACCTGCAGGATTGTAGGTGCCCTACCAACCCATTTTCGGTTACAAAATCCTCCTATAAGATTTTATGCTTCTGACTAGAAAAGTTTTACCCTTCAAGAATGAGGTAAAAGGATATATGAATCATTTGCTAAGCTTCTTCTTTATTAAGTGAAAAAAAAAAAAGTAGTTTTCTTTAACAGAAAAGTTTGATATTCTTATCAAGAACCAAATTCTATATTCCAAAAGATTAGATTCTTTTTAAGATGGAGAGCTCTATCTACGTCAAAGGACTATAGTCAATTTCAATTATGAATAGTTAAGTGAGAACGTTTTAGTAGGTTGATTACCGAACAAGATCGAGATCAGACAAGACCGAGAGAGATTTTCCATGCCGAATAAAAGAAGGACGATATATAGCAAAAATTCTCGGCACGTATCAAAGAGTGGCCTGTTAATTAGCTAATCATGAGATTACTTACCACATATAAAACTATATCAAGAATAGCACTCCCCTAATATATAAAGGGTGTCTCATCATTTGTAAAAGACATCATGTATATGCTACATAAAGTAATATACTGTCATTTTCTAGTTTTTATTAATTTGTTCGTACTTTAGTTGGAACACCTTTGGTTCTAGGACGTTTGAACCCGAGGGCCGAGACAACTCGACTTGTATGGTTTGCATTTATTCTTTTATCATCAATCTCAATATTAATTCATTTTCTCAATTTGTTCCAAGTTATATCATGTATCCTTGAAACCACACATAAATTAATTATTATCAGATTTTTGGGTAAACAAATTATTATTTAAGAAAATAAGAATAAATTATGAAGGGAAACCTTGGAAAAATATGTTCTAGTTGTACAAGCAGTCACTAGTGATTGCATTAGGATTGATGATCTATATTTCCCCGGATCTTACGTGAAGGAAGGATACAATACATTCGACTGCCTTTTTCTTTTAAATTAAGGACATGGTTGGTCATAGATTGTGCCAAAATTTTTATGGCAAATACATGTTTGTTCATAAATTTTATCCATATTTTGGCAAAATTTTAAGTCCTAAACCAGCTCAAGAGCTGGTTTTGGCCCAAAATTTTTCTATTAATTTTTTAAAAATTATCGCAAACTTTGTATTTAATAAAAGATCCCACTATTTATTATTTAACGATAATATCATTTCGTTTTCTCGGTCATCTGATAGTGTATTATAAAAATAATAATTTTGTATTAAACTTATTTATGTTCAGAATTATAATTTATGATAATGATAATGAATATTATTGATAAAGATATTATTGGATATTTGTAATAGTTTAGTGTCAAACGGTAGCTAAGAGTAAATCGATCTTTACAAAATATATAGCGACTAGTTGATTGATTTGAAGTAGCGTGGAAATTGTGCAGAAGAAGTCAATTTGCTTTATTTATATATATATATATATATATATATAAAAAAAATAAAAATAAAATAAAAATAAAAAGAGGAAGATTGTGTAGGCATAAAATATCAGCAAAAATAAAGAGAGGGCACCAAAATCCACGGCAAAAAGACATACTCCTACAAAGGCAGCAGACAGGCCGCGCCTCTCTCCGCCTTCGCTCTCTCTCTCTCTCTCTCTCTCAACTCGCGGCAAAAGTGAGAGAACACTTTGACTGTAACGATGGAGAATGGTGCGCCGACGAAGAAGCAAGTGCTTCTCTACCACTGTGTTGAGATGGAGGAAGTTGCTCGCAAAATTGCTTCTGAATCCGACTGCATTCACCTCCACTCTATTAACTGGAGGTAACCCCCCAATTAACCTTTTCTATGTATCTTCCACTGCTTTTTGGATTCTTTTTCATGTCTTTGTTTCAGTCAACTATATAAATGTTGAATTGCGCCTCATTTAAAAGCTTAAATTTTTTTTAGAAATGAACACATTTATTCATTTGTTATAAGTCTGTCACATGTTGAAGCAAACAACTGAAAAATATAGTTGTTGATAGATGGCTTGTGATGGCATGCATACATTTTAACGGTGTAAACCCCATCCAAATGTTTAACACCTTCAACTTTATTATTTCTCTTGAAAAGATTTAAGTATTTGATGGGAGTAAATTGAACCAAAATCCCCCCCTTTTATGTTTGAAGCTTTTCTTTGTTAATTGGAGTACAGTTTTTTAGATGAAGGATTCTGCCGTATTAAATGTGTAAGTGAGTAAAACACGACTAATGCACTTGACTAAAGACTATCTTTTAACATTTTTATATAGCATTTGGAAAACAGAAAGTCAATTTTCAATTACATTTTCTAATGGAACATTGACACATGACTAGTAAAGTCTCACCGAGGAATGACCTACCAAAGACCAAATGAAAAATAAATTTGCACAGATCATTGTATGTGATAACTGATATGTATCAAGTATCAACTATGCCTCAATTCCGAATTAGTTGGGGTAAGTTGTAGCTGTAAGCATAAACTTTTATTCTACCAGGATCTTGAACATGATAATCTTACATATAATCGTCGTAGAAAACATACCTGAATCGTGAGCCATCATCTTTAAGCGGAAGCGTTAATCGGCAATTGGTTTCTCGCCCCTTGCCGTAGCTTTCGTTACCGCCGACTTTAGGGATGGAAGAGAGGAAAAAGCAGTAACCCTAATGGGTGGGGAGAGGACCAATTTATAAAGATTTTCATTTAATCTGGTACGTCCATCAAGTAACCAATCGGACGGATGAGATTTATTAATTAATTAAATATTAATTATGGGCCTTAACTTATTGGGCCACATTATTTATAAGAAATAACTTACATTCTCCCACTTGGCCCAATAATCACATAATATTAATATTTAATATAGGAACATTAGTTGCGCATAAACAAATCTCTTCTATAATGTCCATCATAAATACCACTATACGATAAACTAGTAAATGTGAGTTATGGCGGTTATACATAATTTGTCTACATACTCCCTTCCATATACTACAACATTAGTAATTTATCGTATCGGGTTCATAAGCTATAAAATTTTTATGGTCCACAATAATGTCTCCTTGAGACTTATCCTGTAATATCTCAAAACAATAATGTGCACACCATTATGAGAAACAGGAAATCACTAATGTATATCAGAAACATATAAATGAGCTCAGAGTGTCAAAACATCATAAATACATCAATCATAAATACAACCAAGACCCATTCTATGTACATGTTCTTTAAATATCTTTGGTTGTAAGCCTTTCGTTAACGGATCTGCAATCATGAGATCTGTTCTAATATGCTCAAGTGACACTCTTTGTTTCTGAACTTCCTCCTTGACGGTAAAGTACTTTAATTTCATATGTTTGGCACCTTTGGAGTGCTTATCGTTCTTGGAGAAGAATATTGTTGCAGAATTATCACAGTAAATTTTCAGTGGCTTGGTAATGGTGTCAACAACCCCAAGTTCTAAAATAAAATTTCGCAGCCATAATGCATGAATTGTGGCCTCAAAACATGCCACAAATTCTGCTTCCATCGTGGATGTAGCAATGACAGATTGTTTGGCACTCTTCCACGATATTGCTCCTTCAGCTAATTGGAACAAATAACCAAACGTGGATTTTCTAGTGTCAATACATCCAGCGAAATCTGAATCCGAGTATCCAACAACTTCCAAATGCTTGGATCTCCTATACATGAGCATGTAATCCTTCGTTCCTTTCAGGTACCTCAAAACTTTCTTTGCAGCTTTCCAGTGATCAATTCCTGGGTTACTCTGATATCTTCCTAACATTCCGACCGCAAAGCTAATATCCGGTCTTGTGAAAGTCTGAGCATACATCAGACTGCCAACAATAGAAGAGTAAGGAATTGATTCCATTTCTTTTCGCTCTACATCATTATTAGGACATTGCATGAGACTAAATTTGTCCCCTTTTTGAATTGGAACAATTCCTGCTGAACAATTGTTCATGTTAAATCTCTCGAGAATTCTTTTGATATAGCCTTTCTGAGACAATCCCAATAATCCTTGTGATCTATCACGGAATATTTCTATTCCTATCACATAGGATGCCTCACCCATATCTTTCATTTCAAAATTCTTAGAGAGAAAATCTTTAGTCTCACGCAATATACCTAAGTCATTAGCAGCGAGTAGAATATCATCAACATATAGGACTAAAAATATAAACTTGCTCCCACTGATCTTTTGGTATATACACTTATCAACGGTATTTTTCATAAATCCAAAAGATGTTATGGTATCATTGAACTTTATATACCATTGTCGTGAGGCTTGTTTAAGTCCATATATTGACTTTTTCGGTTTACACACCATTTGACCTTTTCCTTTAGTTTCGAAACCCTCTGGTTGGTCCATATACACTTCCTCCTCGAGATCTCCATTAAGAAAGGCAGTTTTCACATCCATTTGGTGTAACTCTAAATCATAATGAGCCACCAAAGCCATAATAATTCTTAATGAGTCTTTCTTTGAGACAGGTGAAAAGGTCTCTTTATAATCAATGCCTCCTTTCTGAGTATAACCCTTGGCAACAAGTCTGGCTTTGTATCTCTCAACATTGCCATTTGAATCGCGTTTGGTCTTAAAGACCCATCTACACCCGATTCTTTTAGAACTTTCAGGCAATTCAACGAGATCCCAGACTTTATTGTATTCCATGGATTTTAACTCTTCCTTCATGGCATCAATCCATTTGTCGGACTCATTACTTTCTATGGCTTGTGAAAATGAAACCGGATCCTTATTAAGACCAATATCAAAATCTGACTCTTGCAAATAAACCACGTAATCATCCGAAATAGCCGATTTTCTAACTCTTTGAGATTTTCTTAATGGCATTTCTTGTGGTTCATTCGTGTCAGATATTTGTGAGTTAGTTTCTTCATGAAGTGTTTCATCCAAATATTGTTCGGCGTTGTCAAAGTGTTCTTCAACAACTGGAACAATATTTGGCATTTGTGTGGAAGTAGGCATATTTCTGGGTAATAGAATATTGACCCTTACCTCTTTAATTTCCACACTTTGCTTTTCAACACTCCCACTAACTTCACCATTCTCAATGAATCTTGCATTACGGGTTTCAACAATTCTTGAACTATGGTTTGGACAGTAAAACACATACCCTTTAGATTTCTCTGGGTAACCAATAAAGTAACCACTTACTGTTCGAGAATCTAATTTCTTTTCTTGTGGATTATAAACTCTAGCTTCCGCTGGGCAACCCCAAACATGCAGGTGCCTTAAACTAGGTTTCCTTCCTGTCCACAGTTCAAAAGGGGTCTTTGGAACTGACTTACTAGGAACCCTATTTAATAAATATACAGCGGTTTTAAGAGCATACATCCACAATGATTTGGGTAATGAAGGAATTACTTATCATGCTCCTAACCATGTCCATAAGTTTCGATTGCGCCTTTCTGCAACACCATTTTGTTGAGGTGTTCCTGGCATAGTATACTGTGCACATATGCCACGTTCCTCGAGGAACTTTGCAAATGGACCTGGACATTGTCCTGACTCATTATATTTTCCATAATATTCACCACCTCTATCCGACCTAATAATTTTCACCTTTTTATCTAATTGCCTTTCAACCTCATTAACAAACACCTTGAGAGCATCTGCTGCTTGAGATTTTTCTTTCAACAAATAGATGTATCCATAACGTGAAAAATCATCGATAAAGGTGATAAAATATTTTTCTCCACCAAAAGATGGAACATCAAAGGGTCCACAAATATCGGTGTGTATAATTTCAAGAAGCTGGGTGCTTCTTGTGGCACCTTTCTTACTATGCTTGGTTTGCTTTCCTTTAATGCAATCCAAACATATAGTAAGATCAGTAAAATTTAGATTCGGAAGAATCTCATTCTTTACTAATCTCTCTAACCTTTCTTTGGATATATGACCCAAACGTCTGTGCCACAAGTAAGCAGAACTTTCATCTAGTGAACTACGTTTAATTCCAACATTATGTTGAACATTAAGAAGGGATTCAGAAAAACCAATATCGAGTTTCAATTTATATAAACCATCACTAAGAAAACCAGAACCATAAAAAATAGCATTTTTATATAAATTGAGACATCCATTTCCAAACTTAAAATCAAATCCATAAACATCAAGTCTTGAAAGAGAAATCAAATTCCTAGAAACTGAAGGTACATAAAGAGTCCTGTAATAGATCAAGGTGACGTCCAGTCTCCATGATCAAACGATAAGTCCATATGCCTTCAATTGGAGCCTTCATACGATTTCCCATGAACAAGAAATCCTTATTTGGATTTGTGGTTTGGATCGTAAGGAATCCCTGCAACGTAGTAGATACATGAGCAGTTGCACCGGAATCAAGCCACCAAGTATTATTAGGAACTTCTACTAAATTTGATTCGAAACATACAAAAGCACTAATTGTACCTTTCTTTTCGAACCAAGCTTTACGTTTCGGGCAATCTTTCTGATAGTGTCCTTCTTTGTGACAG
>JASVEL010002210.1:0-61139 GCA_032618575.1 Nicotiana noctiflora
GCAGCAACAGTAGCAGTAGCCCAGCAACAAACACAGAACAGCAATACCAACAGCAGCAACAGGAGACGAACAATAACCAAAACACAGCAACAAATACACCCAGGCACAGCACCAGCAGTGGTAACCAAACTAAGCACCAGTGACACAATCCTCAACAATATCCAAAACAAAAACACAACCAACAGCAAACCAGTGACACTATCTTCAGCAGTAGCCAAACTTAGCACTAGCAGTAACCAAACTTAGCACTATCAGTAACCAAACTTAGCACTATCAATGGCCAAACACAACACTAACAATGGCCAAACAGAAGCAATCGACCAAGAACTAGAGGCAGGGAATTTGGGTGAACTTCCAATAGGAATCTAATGAAAACAATGAGCATGAATCAAATGGTCACTCCAGAAGGATTCAAACTCTCCCTATCTGCTCTTTAAAGTTTCTGCCTATAGGAATATCTATCTGTTTCAGAATTATATTTCTCCTAAGCCCAGTATCCCTATTTTTTCTTAGCTGTGTATGTATGTTTTTTTCTCTGTAATCCGTGTATCCCTACTGTTTCAGATTGCTCCTATACTTATAGCTAAAAACACTCCCCCCTAATGGTACAAAGACCTTAAATTAAACCCCCTTGCCCATCCTTCTCTCTGCCCAGCCCATTGTCCCTGAACTCCCACTATCCCTTGTCCATGTATGGGCTTTACTAATGAATAATTTCTGGTTCCAACAGGACAGTCAGTGGCCTGCTGTACAGCAGGTTCCACTACTCAAAGGGCATATTATTATGGGCTAACATGTGCTCACATGGTGGCAGTCCACTAGTTGCTAATGAGACTGAGCTTAATTCAGCTATAACCAATCTTATTACTACTTCAAACACAGGCAATTCAAACTCCCATTCCACAGTGATTCAAATAAGAAATTAGTCCACAGTGATTCAAATAAGACATCAGTCAGTAACAAAGGAATCACTGCTCTGTTGTTTCTAACAAACAGACCTACGAAGGTACATCGACGACATTCGATTAACTACAACACATAATCATGGATAACCAATTAATCAACCAAACAGTGATTCTGAAATCTCGGCCAAAGTGAAACTTAGGTATTCGACGACGCTAATCAAAACGAATAACTATCCTATGACAAACACATTAGAACAAATAACAGAAAACAATTTGACCAAATAAAAGGTCTTTGAGGGGAGGACAGATAGGGACGGACAACGAGAAGAAAATTAAACAAATTGAACTAAACAAACACATAAACAACACATACCTAATAAAAATAGATAGGAAAAGGGAGATTACCTTGAACGAAATCGAAATCAAAGCAAAAAACCGGACTGTTTTGAGCTTGGCCTTGGATTTGAAGTCTAAAAGACTTTAATTGAGATGTTTTCAAGTGAAAACATCCCAATTAAACTCTATTAGGCTTCAACTTCTCTCGAATCCAAACGAAGAATCTAATTTGAAATCTAGGGTTCATAGGCTCAAATTTGGGGCTCGGGGCTTTGGGTTTGATTCGAGCAAAACCAAAGCCGGTGGGGGTATGAGGGAGGTCATGGGAGGCTATGGTGTGATTTTGGTGAGGTTTGGCGTTAGTTCGAGTTTAACTCGAATCTTCAAATGAAGATTCGAGAATTTCCTGATTGATTCGAGATTAGGGGTTGCCAGGTTCTTGTAGAGGGGGTTGAGGTGGTCGTGTGGTGTTATTTTGGTGGCCGGCGGCGTTGTTGCCGCCGGGTTTCCGTCGATGGGGTGTAAGGGCGGCGCTAGGGTTTTGCTTCGCCTCTGATGAGAGACGATGAATAGGGGTGTGGGGTATGAGACTGATTAACGGGTTTGGGGGGTGTTAGGTTATTAAAATGATGCAATTAATCACGGCCGTTGGATGATAAAGATCCAACGGCTCAGACCAATCTCTTCGATTTAAACGGCGTCGTTTGGTTGGGTGAAGGGTGGGTTAAGACGGGCCGGGTATGGTATAAACGGAAATGGGTAAGGAAACTTATGATCTTGGCCGTTGGATTGATTAATCCAACGGTTCATATCAACCGTTACACAAACTGATGCTTGGGTGGGGATTTGGGCTGGGAGACTTGTTTGGATCGGCTGGGCTGGGGCGTTTTTGCGTTTGGGCCACTGAAGGGTTATGGATTTTGGCCCAATTCGTCCCATTTATTAAGTAGGGCATTGTATTTTCCTTTGTATTCTTGGTATTTTATTGTATTTCGATTTTGCTTTTGTATTTTCTATATTTTCCTATCTTGTGATTATTTGGATTTTATTAAAACTATTAAACTAATTTCCCTTTATTTTCAATTAAAAGCTAACTAATTTTTTGATTTTTTTTTCTTTAATTTGTTAGAAAACGAATTAATTTCCTAAAGATGCAAATTTTGTATTTTCATTTATCACATGCAGATAACATGCAAAACAACTAACACAAAATTCACACAAAAATTTAAGAAATAAGGAAAAATCATTTATTTTGAATTTTATAGGAATAACTCATGTGTAGGGTAAAAATCACGTGCTCACAACTGCCCCTCTTTGCTCGGGAACACGAAGAGTTTCAGCGCAAAGATAAGTGAGCAACTATGAACGATTTTTACCCGTTCGAGTATTCCATTGTGAAGAATTTTGAAAAGCTTTGACCGCACCCTGCTTCAGAGGTTGCCTACATATCTGAGGCTAAACAGGAATCAGGTCAGTGTAGTTCGGGAAGTTTTGGTAGCTGGCACTACCATGACTGTTGCGATCTTGCTATTGCTGTTGTTACTGCTATTACTGCTGTTGCCACTGCTTGACATGATCCCCTTATTACACCGTGCTAAGAAAAAATAAGAAGCTAGACTAAGTTACAGTACTACAAATTCTTATCCATCCTTTTTAACTTGATCTTGTCATGCTCCTTGCCATCCTGCCGGCTCTGATGTTTCCTCACGTGCTTCTTCTCCTCTGACAATTGTTGTCTCAGCCTATCTTGATTGCCGACCTCTCCGACCATTGGTTCCTTCTTTGTGGTCTTCGAACTATTCTCCTTCGAAATCTGAATCTATCTTTTCTGATCCTTGTTGCCTTCCTTCTGCTTACGAACTTGGATTCATGCCGGGGATTTCTGTTACATTCAACCGCTTTCCTCGACCAAATTAAAATAAATTGCCACTCCATTCTTCAGGCGGGCTCCCTCACTTCAACTACAACTTCAAAATAAAATCGCCACTCCATTCTCCAGGCGGGCTCCCCGACTTCAACTACAACATCGCCACTCCATTCTCCAGGCGGGCTCCCCGACTTCAACTACAACTTCAACACTAAATCGCCACTCCATTCTTCAAGGCGGGCTCCCCGACTTCAACTACAACTTCAACACTAAATCGCCACTCCATTCTCCAGGCGGGCTCCCGACTTCAACTACAACTTCAAAACTAAATCGCCACTCCATTCTCCGAGCGGGCTCCCTGACTTCAACCACTACTTCAAAATACAATCGCCACTCCATTCTCCAGCGGGCTCCCTAACTTCAACTACAACTTCAACACTAAATCGCCACTCCATTCTTCAAGGCGGGCTCCCCGACTTCAACTACAACTTCAACACTAAATCGCCACTCCATTCTCCAGGCGGCTCCCTGACTTCAGCCACTACTTCAAAATAAAATCGCCACTCCATTCTTCAGCGGGCTCCCCGACTTCAACTACAACTTCAACACTAAATCGCCACTCCATTCTTCAGGCGGGCTCCCCGACTTCAACCACTACTTCAAAATAAAATCGCCACTCCATTCTTCGGGCGGGCTCCCCGACTTCAACCACTACTTCAAAATAAAATCGCCACTCCATTCTCCAGAGGCGGGCTCCCCGACTTCAACTACAACTTCAACACTAAATCGCCACTCCATTCTTCAGCGGGCTCCCCGACTTCAACTACAACTTCAACACTAAATCGCCACTCCATTCTTCAAGGCGGGCTCCCCGACTTCAACTACAACTTCAACACTAAATCGCCACTCCATTCTCCAGCGGGCTCCCCGACTTCAACCACTACTTCAAAATAAAATCGCCACTCCATTCTTCGGGCGGGCTCCCCGACTTCAACCACTACTTCAAAATAAAATCGCCACTCCATTCTTCAGACGGGCTCCCCGACTTCAACCACTACTTCAAAATAAAATCGCCACTCCATTCTCCAGGCGGGCTCCCCGACTTCAACTACAACTTCAACACTAAATCGCCACTCCATTCTTCAAGCGGGCTCCCTGACTTCAACCACTAATTCAAAATAAAATCGCCACTCCATTCTTCAGGCGGGCTCCCCGACTTCAACCACTACTTCAAAATAAAATCGCCACTCCATTCTCCAGGCGGGCTCCCTGACTTCAACTACAACCTCAACACTAAATCGCCACTCCATTCTTCAGGCGGGCTCCCTAACTTCAACTACAACTTCAACACTAAATCGCCACTCCATTCTCCAGGCGGGCTCCCTGACTTCAACCACTACTTCAAAATAAAATCGCCACTCCATTCTTCAGGCGGGCTCCCTGACTTCAACTACTACTTCACTAATTTCATCCTATCCTGATTACATTCCTTTGGCTTTTGTACCATTTCCTTCTTCCTGCATTGCCTCTCGGGCCACCTTCTCTTCGGAATTATCTTGTCTTGGAATTGCCTTCCCCTTGAACCGTGCTACTTTTCCTTTGGCTGCTGGAGATATCTTCGGAACTGCCTATTTACCTGCTAGTGATGACGCTGCTGGGGAAGTATTCTTTATTTCCTTCTCCCCTCATCCTCTCTCGGACTCACACCTCTGCTTCTTTGAAAACTTATGGGATATAATGCTGCCGCGGGAATCTCGAAGTCGGTGTTTCATTTTCCCAACAATTTTCGGGGATGATACCGGCTCGAAGATCACTTTCTTGCATTGTCGGGCCTCTGTCCAAACTATTCTGCTCGGAACGGGTATTTTCCCAAAATCTTGTGTTACTTTCTATCCTTATCTACTGGGTATTTGCTCAAGAAAATTTTCACAACATGAGAAAATTTTCTGCCCCAGTTTGATAAACTTCTAGGTGGTATGCTTTTTCCGCCGACGGACCCTCCTTTCCTGCTTTAAATCAAAGAAAAATTGTTAGTTTCAAAACGCAGTGAGTGGTCATGCCACTCTTGTTGGGGCCATTTTCTTTTCTCTTTCAGCTGCTTGGCCTCCCTCGAACTTTGAGGACGACGTTGACGCTTGTTGGGGACGATGCTCTTTCCACGAACGGTTTCTCATCTTTCCCTTTTATTCCAATCTTTGGTTTGATCCGACTCTTTTTAGCCGGTGATCTGTTGCGTGAAATCATCTTTCGGACGTGCCACATGTGTCCATCATACTCCCTAATTCCTGCGAACCTTCCAATCAACCTGTCGTTCCAATCTTACTATCGGAACGACTTCTGCCTTATTGCTTCGTTCCACGCCTATTCATTTTCATTATACTACTTTGGGAGACTTGGTAGTAAGCTTTGGAAAATCAATTTTCGAAAATGAAAGAAAAGACAAAGAATGCTGACCGCAAATGACAAAAGAAAAGGAAAACTTTTCTGAACTCAAAAATAGGAAAACTTATCTGAATGTGTGACTGATCCAATGGTTATGCCGCGCCTTCGAGATTAAACTACCCAGTCTATTCATGTCAATCACTTTCTGATGCCGCGTTCTGCTAGAGGTAAACGGGTGTCCAAACCTTGTCTCATGCAGACACCTTGTAACCATCTCGCCCTGTCACCTCACAGTGCCCTTCAAAGGGTTTTCACTAATGAGATTCTCTCATTTCTCTCTATCTCCCGTCGCCTTAAGGTGCCCGTAAAGGTTTTCACCGTAAGACTCTCTCATTTTACTCCTCTTAACTTCCTTCGCCTTAAGGTGCCCGCGAGGGTTTTCACCGTTAAGACTCTCTCATTTTCGCTTTCTTTCCTTGCGGTGGGCTGGGGTATTATCCATAGAACTTCCTCTAAAGGGGCCATCCCTTTTCAGCTTGTAAGTCCTAAATTCAGTCGAGGATTGAAGTGTCACTCGTTGTCTTTCATTCGCATGACTTGGCATTTCTCAAATACTGATCGAGAGGTCTTTTTCGGTCATTAATGTGGTTTCTGCACGTGAGGCGAAAGAAAAGGGGTTTAACCCCAACGGTTAGCTCATTACAACTTTCGGAATCCACACTATCTTTCAAACGAAACAATGACTTCTGCCCCAGTTTTGTTGCTTGGGGAATCTTTGATTTTTATTTTATTATGACCGAGCCGTGTGGCGCCTACGTATCCTTCTTGAGGAATCATGTCGAACGTAGTTCACTTTTTCTTGTGTCTTTTCTTTGTTTTTTTATTTTTTGTTACACATCTTCCTTGATGATTCCGAAAGAGGGTATATGAAAGAATAATTAAGGCTCAAAGGGGAAAACAAGGGTTAAAGTGTCTGGGTAGTAGAAAAATTGCCTCTGTCATTTCATTCTCCGAAAAATGCCAAATACACACAAACGAAACCAAACGTTGGCAAATGCATTAAAGAATTACACGTAATATCTCTTGACTGCATCGGAATTGATAGCCATATCGGTGCATCTTCCCTCAACATCAGTTAGACCTAGAGCGCCGTTGGATAATACTCTAGTCACCACAAATGGTCCCCTGCCAATTTGGAGCGAACTTGCCTTTCGCTTCGGCCTGATGTGGTAGAACTCTCTTCAGCACATGCTGTCCCACTTCAAATTTCCTGGGACGTACCTTCTTGTTATATTCTCTCGCCATTCTCTTTTGATACAATTGGCCGTGACATACCGCTGTCAATCTCTTTTCATCGATTAAGCTCAATTGCTCTAATCGGGTTTTGACCCACTCGTCGTCATCAATCTCAGCTTCAGCGACAATTCGGAGGGATGGGATTTCAACTTCTGCTGGTATTACTGCTTCAGTTCCGTACACCAACAGGTAAGGAGTTGCACCTACCGAAGTTCGGACGGTAGTGCGATAACCTAACAGTGCAAACGGTAACTTTTCATGCCATTGCCTAGACCCTTCTACCATCCTCCTCAATATCTTCTTTATATTCTTGTTTGCCGCCTCAACCGCACCATTTGTTTTGGGACGATATGGTGTGGAATTTTGGTGTGTAATCTTGAACTGTTGACATACCTCCTTCATCAATCCGCTGTTAAGATTGGCACCGTTATCCTGTGATGATTATCTTTGGAATTCCAAACCTGCAGATGATGTGGGAATGTACGAAGTCCACCACCGCCTTCTTGGTCACTGATTTGAAGGTTTTGGCCTCCACCCACTTGGTAAAATAATCAATCGTTACCAGAATGAACCTATGACCATTGGAAGCCGCAGGCTCAATAGGTCCAATAACATCCATACCCCATGCGACAAACGGCCATGGTGCCGACATTGTATGCAATTCAGTCGGCGGAGAATGAATCAAATCTCCGTGTATCTGACACTGATGGCATCTTCGCACGAAACTTATACAATCCCGCTCCATAGTGAGCCAATAGTATCCTGCTCGAAGAATCTTTTTCGCCAATACGTATCCGCTCATGTGTGGTCCGCAAACTCCCGAGTGTATATCCGTCATCACTGTTGTGGCTTGACTTGCATCTATACATCTCAACAATCCCAAATCTGGGGTTCTTTTGTAAAGCACCCCTCCACTAAGGAAAAATCCGTTTGCCAACCGCCGAATAGCTCGCTTTTGATCTCCAGTTGCTTGCTCTGGGTATACTCCTAACCCGAGGTATTCCTTGACATCATGAAACCATGGCTCACCATCCACCTCTTCCTCTATCACATTACAATAAGCATGTTGATTCCGGACCTGGATATGTAACGGATCGACACGAACCTTGTCCGGGTGATGTAGCATTGACGCTAAAGTAGCCAACGCGTCGGCAACCTCATTATGCATCCTTGGGATGTGCCTGAATTCTACCGATCGAAAGCGTTTGGTCAAATCATGCAAACACTGACAATACGGGATAAGCTTTAAATCTCTGGTTTCCCATTCTCCCTGAATCTGATGTACCAGACGGTCCGAGTCTCCCAAGACCAAAACGTCATGTACATCCATGTCCACCGCTAATCGCAACCCCAAGATACATGCCTCGTACTCAGCCATATTATTGGTACAATGAAAACGCAATTGAGCAGTAACAGGATAATGATGTCCTGTTTCAGATATGAGCACAGCCCCTACTCCGACTCCTTTTGCGTTTGCCGCTCCATCGAAGAAGAGCTTCCACCCTGGATCCTTGGTTAGTTCTAACCCCTCAATTTGCAATACTTCTTCGTCTGGAAAATACGTCCTCAAAGGTTCGTATTCGTCATCAACAGGATTTTCAGCTAAGTGATCGGCCAGGGCTTGAGCTTTCATAGTCGTCCTTGTCACGTATATGATGTCGAACTCTGTAAGTAATATTTGCCATTTTTCCAACCTCCCCGTAGGCATAGGTTTTTGGAAAATATACTTCAACGGATCTAAACGCGAAATGAGGTAAGTGGTGTAAGAAGACAAATAATGTTTCAACTTTTGGGCTACCCAAGTCAAAGCGCAACACGTCTTTTCTAGATGAGTGTACTTGACCTCGTGGACCGTGAATTTCTTACTGAGGTAGTAAATGGCCCGTTCCTTCCTGCCAAGAAGATCATGCTGCCCCAGTACGCATCCGAATGAATTTTCCAAAACCGTCAGATAAAGAATCAGGGGTCTGCCCGGTTCAGGCGGAACTAGTACGGGTGGGTTTGACAGATACCCTTTGATTTGGTCGAACGCTTCCTGACATTCTGTCGTCCATTCTATCGCCGCGTCTTTCTTCAACAGACGGAATATGGGCTCACAGGTTGCTGTAAGCTGAGCAATAAACCTACTGATGTAATTTAACCTTCCCAATAAGCTCATTACCTCTGTTTTATTCTTTGGCGGGGGTAACTCCCGGATGGACTTGATTTTGGATGGGTCCAACTCAATGCCCCGTCGGCTGACGATGAATCCTAGCAACTTTCCTGATGGAACTCCGAATGCGCATTTGGCTGGATTGAGCTTGATGTCGTATCTTCGAAGTCTTTGAAAGAACTTCCCGAGGTCGGCAACGTGGTCTTCTCGACGTCTAGATTTTATGATCACATCATCCACGTACACTTCAATTTCCTTGTGTATCATGTCATGGAATACCGTAGTCATCGCCCTCATATATGTTGCCCCTGCATTCTTCAAACCAAACGGCATCACCCGGTAGCAATAAGTCCCCCACGGTGTGATAAAAGCCGTCTTTTCTGCGTCCTCTTCATCCATCAAGATCTGATGATATCCCGCATAACAGTCCACAAAGGATCCGATTTCACGTCCAGCGCAATTATCAATCAGGATATGGATATTGGGAAGCGGGAAATTATCCTTAGGACTTGCCTTGTTGAGATTGTGGTAGTCCACGCATACTCTGATCTTTCCGTCTTTCTTTGGCACCGGTACTACGTTAGCCAACCATTCGGGATATCGGGTGACACGAATGACTTTCTCCTGCAACTGCTTGGTTACTTCCTCTTTGATCTTTACACTCATCTCCGTCTTGAATTTCCGTAGTTTTTGCTTGACGGGAGGATATGTCGGATCAGTGGGTAATTTATGAACCACTAGATCAGTGCTGAGTCCTGGCATGTCGTCGTACGACCATGCGAAAATGTCTTTAAACTCCATGAGTGTTTTGATCAACTCTTCTCTCAAGTTGGGTTCAATATGGATAGTTATTCTGGTTTCTTTGATGTCATCCGCGTTCCCCATATTCACGGCCTCAGTATCATTTAAATTTGGTTTGGGTTTTTCCTCGAAGTGACTTAATTCTTCACCGATTTCTTCCACGGCTTCATCATCGCCGTACTCCGACTCACTCTCGTCACTTCTTATTTCATGCGTTATTATTTCCAAACCCGATTGACTTTCTAGACTGGGTTGATTAATCTTTAAGCACGCCATATCATTAAGATCAGTTGAAAGAAGGCTGTTCAGAAAAGTAAAAAGAAGGAAAATAAACAAAATTAGACACGAAAGGAACAAAATTTCATTAATGGGAAACAGTACAAGGAAAAGCAAACTTGCAAACTCCAATCAAAAATGAACTAAAACAAATGGATTTTACTCCGGGGACAACCCCCCAACACAAAATTTCGAAAGAAAACAATCCAAAACAAACTACCAAGACTCCTTCCGGACAGGGAGAGGAGTAGCCTTCCAATTATTCAGTTTTGCTTTTGGTCCCACAAACTATATCTCGGTATGGCTGGATCCTTCACCATCCTCGAGCGTACATACATCTGCGAATAGGTCCTCGAACTTTCTTAAGAACTCTTCGTCTGGCCTAACCATAGGAATAGGAACCTTTGTCGCCGGATGTCCTTTTACTCCAGACCTGACAAAAGATTGGGAAAGGCGTGGAACAGGCTTCGGGAGAACCCATGTCTTCTGCTTATTCCTCTTGGCTTGCTGGATGTCCTCTGATATTGGCTTGAATCCCAAACCGAAGGTTCCCACATTTTCGACCACAGATACCGGTTGTATGATTCCTTGCAGAGATGCACCTAGACCTTTGCCGGGTATGAAACCATGTCTCAACATTTCATGAGCCACCATGACGTCTCCAGTAATTATTCTGTCATCAGGAATGCATTCCCCTTCTGGAACTCGGTTGGCGGATACCACATCGCAGATCTGGTATACCCACGGCCCAACATCTTCTTCTGTCTCAACAAAGGGGACGATGGTGCCTGGTTGTAGATCATTCTCTCCATGGACGACGATCTCCTATTGGTCCCACTCAAACTTGACGAGTTGGTGTAGGCTGGATGGAACTGCTCTTGCGGCATGGATCCATGGCCGCCCTATCAGAAGGTTATATGACACCACCATGTCCAGCACCTGGAATTCCATGGTGAACTCCACCGGCCCAATTGTCAAGATTAACACTATGTCACCAACCGACGCTTTGCCTCCTCCATCAAACCCTCGAACACATATGCTGTTCTTGCGTATCCTGCCGATGTTCACTTTCAACTTGTCCAGTGTAGAGAGAGGACAGATATTGGCGCTGGACCCATTATCGACGAGGACTTTGGTAACCACCGACTCCTCACACTTTACCGTAAGATATAAAGCCTTGTTGTGCTCGGTGCCTTCCTCAGGCAACTCATCATCGGTGAAGGTGATCCGATTCGCTTCGAAGATCCTATTGGTGATCTTCTCCAAATGACTCACTGAGATTTTATCAGGTATGTGGGCCTCATTCAAAACTTTCATCAAAGTTTGCCGGTGTTCTTCAGAATGTATCAGCAAGGATAGCAATGATATTTGCGCAGGCGTTTTCTTCAGCTGCTCTAAGACAGAATAGTCATGCAGCTTCATCTTTTTCAGGAATTCTTCTGCCTCTTCGTCAGTTACCGGTTTTTTCAATGTTGCCGGAGTAATCTTCCTCAATTCCGTAGGGGCAAAACATCTCCCCGAGCGGGTCAAACCTTGCGCTTCGCAAACTTCTTCTTTCACTTCCTTTCCTTGGTATGTTGTTGTAACCTGAGCATAATTCCATGGAATAGCTCTGCTATCAGTTATGGGCAACTGTATTGCTGGCTTGATGATGAAGGGATCCATTCGAACGCCTGCTACCGTCAAGACGGGCTTGGTTGCTATCCCCGGTACAACTATTTTTGCTTTCCCCGGCCTCACCGGTACTTCGTTCACACTTCCCTTTTCTGCTTCCGATCCTCCTGGTACGTCCTTCTTGCAAATGGATGGCTCATCAAGGCTCGGCCCCTTTCTCATTCCTACCCCGCTAGACTTGATCATCATTACAGTCTGAGAGGCTTTCTCCTTTCCTTATTCTACCCGTACCAACTCGATCATGTTGGTCTCATGATGAGTTGGAAGTGGGTTCTGGTTGATGTTGGGCTCTGTTGGAGTCTGGACCTCAATCCTGCGAGTGTCGATGAGCTCCTGGATGGCCGTTTTCAACCTCCAACATTTTTCCGTGTCGTGTCCTCGGCATCCTGAGCAGTATGCACAATTTACTGAATGGTCCAGGTTCTTTGGAAGAGGGTTTGGTAGCTTAGCTTCAACCGGATTTAGCAACCCTACTTGCTTCAACCGGTGGAACAGACTGGTGTAAGACTCTCCTAAGGGAGTGAAAGTCTTTGGCCTCGGCGCCCTGTCGCCCCTGAATGCTTGGTTCGGACGAAAACTCGCGCCCGAGGGGTTTCTGTAAGCTCTTGGGGGTGGATAATTGTTCTGCGGGTTTGGTGCACGCCACGGTGCACGGACGGGAGATGCAGAATAGGACTGTGCGTGATGGACAGTAAAATGGGGATCAGGTGCGGGGTAGTAATGTTGCGGGTGGTTGTATGGATTGTGGGAGTAATTTTGGTGGTGAGGTCGGGGCGGGCTATATTGGGGTGCAGGGCCTCTATTTCTGAACCATGCCCCGGACTCGACTGCCGCGACTTCCTCTTTCCTCTTTTTCCCAAGCACTCCTCCGGTACCACTTTGGATAGCCTGAGTGGTGGCCTTCAATGCTGAATAGCTCATGATCTTGTTGGCTTTCAAGCCTTCCTCGATCATAGCCCCCATTTTTATCACCTCAGTGAATGACTTGCCCACGGACATCACCAGATGTCCGAAATAGGTTGGCTCTAGTGTTTGCAAGAAGTAATCCACCATCTCGCTCTCTCTCATGGGCGGATCTACCCTTGCTGCCTGTTCCCTCCAGCGGAAACCAAATTCTCCGAAACTCTCAGCGGGTTTCTTCTCTAATTTTAGCAATGATAAGCGGTCGGGGATTATTTCAAGATTGTATTGGAACTGGCCGATAAAAGCTTGAGCCAAATCATCCCACGTAAACCATCTACTGGGGTCCTGTCTAGTGTACCACTCCAGCGCAGATCCTCCCAGACTCTGACCGAAGTAAGCTATCATAATCTCGTCCCGTCCTCCGGCTCCTCGTATTTTACTACAGAACCCTCGGAGGTGGGCTACAGGATCACCGTGCCCCTCGTATAGGTCAAACTTGGGCATTTTGAACCCGGCCGGTAATTGGACGTCGGGGAATGGACACAGATCCTTGTAAGCGACACTGACCTGGTTGCCCAAATCGTGCATGTTCCTGAAGGACTGCTCCAGGCTTTTAACTTTTCTAATAACTTCCTCATGTTCTGAACTTTGGAAGTGCTTTTCCGGTTCTGCCGGATTATCCCAATGAGGGGTGTGTGATTGCGGTTCAGGAGCCCTAAAAGTAGGCTCTGGAGGATAGTAAGAGTTGTCATGGATCTGAACACGCGGCTCGCCGGACGGCCTTTGTAGAGTAGTAGGTGGAGGTGCCACAAAAACAGGGGTGACTGGAGGAGGATTTGGTTTGGCGGGTGGAGTGTGGGTGGCATAAGGGTTTTCCCCCTGAAAGTATGGATAGATCGGGGCGCTTGTCGAAGGATCGATAGGTGGATGTTCTGGAGCTGAGGCGAGAGTAGGGAGGTTTGGTGAGGACTGTCCCCTAGCCCAGGCTAGGTGCATCTCTGTTATCTGATGTCTCAACTGTTCTACCTCCTCTTTCATGATTTGCATCTCCGATTTCTCTTCCTCGAGACTTTTACCGGAACTAGACATGCTTGCTGTAATTGGCCCTTTAGATCTAGTACGGTAATGGTGGCTGGCCAGTGTATTCTGTCAAACCAACTGCTAAACTTTTCTGGAAATGCAACAAACTTGTTAGTTTACCGAGTTTAACAGATATGTTATAGCACGTTGGATGTAATGCATCTAACCGAATAACCCTTTCTACATGTACTCGTAACATGCGTCATTCCAGCTTTTCTCTTTTTCTCTTTTTCTTTTTCCTTCTTTTTCTTTTCTCTTTTTCAACTATCCTTGAAAGCCTTATTGTTATTAACCTTCGTATCCTTTTTCTTTCTTTCTTTTTTTTTTTTTTTTTTGGTGGTCGAATCTTATGTGGATTGCCTACGTATCACGTCCCCGCGTGAATCAGACCGAGCGTAGTTCTGGTAACAAGATTGTGGCAAAATTCAGTAACTTTCATATCAAATAAAACCTCAAAGTTACAAAACACGTCTTTCAACAATCAGCAAAACAAAAGAAATGCTTGACTCGATAATGTAAAAATAAAAATGCCAACCAGCTTGACCCAAAAATACATTTTTAATCAAAAATCTAATGCTCTAAAATTCCTGGGGGCCCGCGAGGCATCATTCGGCCTTGCCGCGGGCCTTGGTGTGAGGTCCTTGTGTAGTCCCCTTAATTCTCTCATGATCCGATGAACATAGCCCATAACCGAAGCAAAAAGGGCAGCGCGGGGCATCTGTTCGCAAGCTAAACACTTCATAGTGACATAGTGCCCTATTTCTCCAATTCTGTCCTTGATCATGTCCCTTTCTCTGAGTAGCTGCTCTATCTGCTGGTTTTTCGCCCCCAATCTTCGAGCATTGTTGGTGACTTGGTCTAGGAGCCTGTCTATTTGTTCTTGCAGTCGAGCCATCAAATTATGACAACGGTCGAGGTCTGTTCTAGCATCTCGGGCTTGCTTGAAAACCCGCTCCCCGAGGATAACATTTGCCTCCCTTAGACTAGTGATGGTCTTAGTGTAATCTTCTTCCATCCGTTGTAGGTGAAGTGCATGTTGATGTGCCTCCTTTTTCCAGCTAGCACGGATCCTCATTGTTTGGGCTTTTGACTCTTCCAATTCTCTTTGTACATCGGCAACTTGGCTTCTCAAACCCTTTATCAATTTTTCGTCCGCTCGACTCCTCAACTGTCTGTCAGCATCCCTTTTCATTTGCTGGATTTGAGCTCTCAAAAGGTCATTTTTTTGTGCCAACTTCTTTTTATCTCCTTCGTTGGCGGCGGCTTGCATATCCATTTCAAATTGGAGCTCCTGGGTCCGTTGCTCTATTCTGCTAATCTTTTGTTCTATAAGCCTCTTCTCTGGCCAACCAGTCCCATTGTTCTTGTGATGCTCCAGCAAACTCCCTGAGGTGGGGCCTTTTTGTGGGCCTTTGATGCTCCAATTCTCTGCTATACCATGCAGGGTATTCCAACGATACTTCACCCCGGGCTCGATCTCGCACTCGAGTGTCTATTTTCAATGTTTGACATTCACTCCAAATCTTTCGGACCAACGCTTCAGGGAACTGTCCTCCTGGTCCAATTTCAACCACATGTGGGCTGAGGTCTTCTTCTTTTGGGATTATTTGGCATCGTCCCAACTGTCTCAATACTCGACCTGGTGCGTAGGGCTGGATGTTGTTGAGGCCCATTAGCAATAAATATGATTCCGTGGCCGATGCATATATGACTTCTTCCACGGGTAGCCAGCCGAATGTCCATTCTATCTTGCTGGCTGGAATCAAACGCAAAAGTCGTATCCATCCACTAATCCCTTCTGGCAAATCATGTCCCTCGACCCTCGTAGGGAATTCTTCTATACAGCTTCTCTCCGATAAACTATACCTCATAAACTGCCGGCGACGACATAAGTGATCGATCATCCACATTTGGAGCAGTACGTTGCAAGCTTCAAAGAAGACCCCTCCAGCTTTGCAGATAGTGAGTGCACGAGAGATATCTGATATTATCATGGGAGCCAAAGTACTGTTGTTTTGTTTCATCAGAGTGCTGACGACCCCTGCCACTTGTATGTTGATATTCCCGTCTTTTCTAGGAAATATTAAGGAACCTAGGAAAGCTATCATGAAGGCGATGCGTCTATGCTCCTCCCATTTTAACTGGTTGTCTCCGCTGCAGATTTTGCTTTTGTGTTTGTTGAAGCCCCCATAATGACCATATTTGTCATATATAAATGCTAAAGTGCAGAACCCTTCTGATAAGTCTGGGTTGTGTACAGTTCTGCGGATTTTCACAGTATCCAAAAACCTATGTACTGTCACGACCCTTGGCGCAATGAGATATTGTTCCCTCATAGGGACTTTTGGTCTTCCGATATATCCGGCCAATTCTTCTAATGTTGGTGTGAGTTCAAAGTCTGAAAAGTGGAACACATTGTGTGTTGGATCCCAGAATGAGATCAAGGCTCGTATGATGTCTCCTCTCGGGGAATATTTAGTAGCCCCACTAGATCTCCCAGGTACAGCTTAACTGTGTCTTGTCCTTGCTCGCCCAAGTCGCTCCACCACCTATGCAAACTTAAGGGGACCTTGTTTATGATAGCTTCGGTTGTATTCTGACTCGTGCTCATTCTGCACATTTATTAAGGTAATTTTTTAGATGAAAGAGAAATCTTTATTTGACCCAAACAAAACTATCTTTTTCTTAAAAATGAAACGGGCCACAGGAATTGACTGGTCGGAATATTAAGACTGATGAAAAAGATGGTCGTTGAAAACGTATTTTGAGATGAAGAGAAGTTGGACCCGTTAAAGGCTGCCTACGTATCTCACACCTGGTGAGAATCAAACCCGCGTAGTTCGGTCCGTCGAAACAACTATTTTAGAGAAAACACATTTTGTCAAGAAAACCATTTTTGTTGGCAAAGTCAACCTTCCGTCGTTTTTTATCGGCCAACTAAATTTATTGACTTGTTGGTAAAACATATTTTTTGTATTTTCTAAAAAAATATTTATTTCCCCATACTATTTGCTTTTGTTTTTCTTCCGTGTTAAAAAGCCGGTCAGCATGCCAGTCTAAGTAAATGCTTACAACAAATATGATATAGCAAGATGGTCTTTTCATTTCGGGTTGCCTGTCCTAGCCGGACCCAACCCCTGTGTTGAGTCCCCTAAGTCAGTTATGATGCAAATAAACGTCTTAAATCTAGGCTCAATATCTTGATGCTTTTTAATGGTACTAGACCGTGTACCCGAGCAGACAACTCGGATTTGAGGAGGGAGCTACGTACCGGGGACCCGCGGGATCGTCCGGCTTTGTAACTTATCCTGCCTCTTTTCTTATTTTGGTGTTGACACTAACAGAAAGGGGAGTCTCAACCAGTAAGCACATCCCCGGGGGTAAGAAGAGAAGGGTTTTCGGCGCAGTTTTATATACAGTTCACGCAATATCAAAGCGGTAACATATAACAGTTTGTATATACAGTTCAACTAATACCAAAGCGGTAGACATGTAGCACATTAATTAAACATATAGTAAAATCAGATATAGGCAAAGCAACAATTTAACTGAGCTCGAATTCTTAAACCCCGAATTCTAAATATCACCAATCCCCATGCGGAGTCACTGCATAAGTGTCACACCTCCTTTTTACCGCACCCGCGAGGGCGCAAGGGAGTTTTTCCAATTAAAGGACAATCGAGACGGGATCTATTTTATTAAATTCAGAGTCGCCACTTGGGAAAGTAATGGTGTCCCAAGTCACCGGTTTGATCCCGAACCGAGGAAATTTATGACTTTGTAATATAGTCTGCGAAACTAGAAAACCGGATAAGGAACTCTGTTAACCCGGGAGAAGGTGTTAGGCACTCCCGGATTCCGTGGTTTTAGCACGGTCGCTCAACTGTACTTTTGCTTTTATCTGATTTCTTTATATATTTTAGCTATGCATTTTTAATGCTCCGCTTTTATTTCTTAGAAGAATTGCGACGTCCCGAAAATACATTTCGAGCCGCACCGCAACCAGTACGCCTGCGACTTTAGTGTATTTCAGTTTCGCCGAGAGTTATGATTTGAGTCACACCAAGTGCACACTCGTATTAAGGAAGGTATATTTATTAAATCGTGCCTAATAATCGTCTAACGGCTTTTAATCTTTGGGAATGGTTGTGGAATTTGCTACCAACCTTCCCGAATCTATTATATATCATCAATTGTTTATATGGGGGCCCCGTTGTTTGTTTTCAATGCGAGGCACGTCCTATTTTTGGTTTATTTGTCTGGTCCTAATATGTATACTAAGTTTTCTATTTTTTGGTTTTCCCTATTTTTCCCTAAGGTTTTCTAATATGGGCTGAGTGCACGTCCTAAGGTTTTCCCTAATATGTCTGGTCCTAATATGTATACTAAGTTTTCTATTTTTTGGTTTTCAATACTAAGAACATTGTGTTCAGATCTTTTAAGTCTAGGTCTTATTTGTATTTACACGGATCTGAACTTTGGGCTTGGTATATATCAACTTACATTCCTGGGTATTAAAAACCCAGGAACACGCTGAAACATATTCAGCAAGAGTCCAAAGATGTTTTCACATAAACCTGGGCCTTCACAGCTCATTAGGCCCAGATCAAACATTGAGTAATAAGAGTAATTGAAATCATAACTCACAAAAAGATTAATATTCAGAAGATAATGGAATTTAAACTATTTTTTATTTCAATGAAAGATAAAAAGAAACACAGAATTACAGTGATAATCTCAAACTTTGAATGACTATTATGAGTAAACTCTAACTGACAGGCTATTTTTGTTTTTATACTCAATTGTTACTTCAAAGCTACTGATTCCAGTTGCTTAATATCTAGCTAATCTATATTATTGATAACATACTTTTCCTAATTACTTTGCAAAAGTGAAGAGCTAATTGAAGGATTTAATATGAAACTATATTCACATGTGAGATGCGATTTCATACTAGAATATCGTATAATGCAGTGTTCACTTATTACTAACAATATTCAGATTAAACTAAGTATTACCGAATTAAATTTGCTACCTCATGTTAATATTGTTAATTATCTACTTGTTTGCAGATTTACTTTATTCCATATTTAATCATTAACCTATTTTAATTAACTAGGTGACTACTACATAAACTATGCTACTTACTACACTATTACATTGTTTTTCAGTTCATCCATATCTCACACGAGTTAATTATACAATACTTCCTATAAGAATTACAATTCTAGCTAAGTCATAATCTAACTACGAAAGTCCAAATCAGAAAGCATTAACAGAACTTGTAGCAAAAGAATTTGTTTATTTCTTCATACTTCAATTCCAATTTGCAATTACATGGTTTAAGCCGTGTACCTGGATGATAGACAGAAGAAGAAAGAGGGAACAATCAGCAGTGGTAATGCAGCAACAGTAGCAGTAGCCCAGCAACAAACACAGAACAGCAATACCAACAGCAGCAACAGGAGACAAACAATAACCAAAACACAGCAACAAATACACCCAGGCACAGCACCAGCAGTGGTAACCAAACTCAGCACCAGTGACACAATCCTCAACAATATCCAAAACAAAAACACAACCAACAGCAAACCAGTGACACTATCTTCAGCAGTAGCCAAACTTAGCACTAGCAGTAACCAAACTTAGCACTATCAGTAACCAAACTTAGCACTATCAATGGCCAAACACAACACTAACAATGGCCAAATAGAAGCAGTCGACCAAGCACTAGAGGCAGGGAATTTGGGTGAACTTCCAATAGGAATCTAATGAAAACAATGAGCATGAATCAAATGGTCACTCCAGAAGGATTCAAACTCTCCCTATCTGCTCTTTAAAGTTTCTGCCTATAGGAATATCTATCTGTTTCAGAATTATATTTCTCCTAAGCCCAGTATCCCCGTTTTTTCTTAGCTGTGTATGTATGTTTTTTTCTCTGTAATCCGTGTATCCCTACTGTTTCAGATTGCTCCTATACTTATAGCTAAAAACACTCCCCCCTAATGGTACAAAGACCTTAAATTAAACCCCCTTGCCCATCCCTCTCTCTGCCCAGCCCATTGTCCCTGAACTCCCACTATCCCTTGTCCATGTATGGGCTTTACTAATGAATAATTTCTGGTTCCAACAGGACAGTCAGTGGCCTGCGGTACAGTAGGTTCCACTACTCAAAGGGCATATTATTATGGGCTAACATGTGCTCACATGGTGGCAGTCCACTAGTTGCTAATGAGACTGAGCTTAATTCAGCTATAACCAATCTTATTACTACTTCAAACACAGGCAATTCAAACTCCCATTCAACAGTGATTCAAATAAGAAATTAGTCCACAGTGATTCAAATAAGACATCAGTCAGTAACAAAGGAATTACTGCTCTGTTGTTTCTAACAAACAGACCTACGAAAGTAAATCGACGACATTCGATTAACTACAACACATAATCATGGATAACCAATTAATCAGCCAAACAGTGATTCTGAAATCTCGGCCAAAGTGAAACTTAGGTATTCGACGACGCTAATCAAAACGAATAACTATCCGATGACAAACACATTCGAACAAATAACAGAAAACAATTTGACCAAATAAAAGGTCTTTGAGGGGAGGACAGATAGGGACGGCCAACGAGAAGAAAATTAAACAAATTGAACTAAACAAACACATAAACAACACATACCTAATAAAAATAGATAGGAAAAGGGAGATTACCTTGAACGAAATCGAAATCAAAGCAAAAAACCGGACTGTTTTGAGCTTGGCCTTGGATTTGAAGTCTAAAGGACTTTAATTGAGATGTTTTCAAGCGAAAACATCCCAATTAAACTCTATTAGGCTTCAACTTCTCTCGAATCCAAACGAAGACTCTAATTTGAAATCTAGGGTTAATAGGCTCAAATTTGGGGCTTGGGGCTTTGGGTTTGATTCGAGCAAAACCAAAGCCGGTGGGGGTATGAGGGAGGTCATGGGAGGCTATGGTGTGATTTTGGTGAGGTTTGGCGTTAGTTCGAGTTTAACTCGAATCTTCAAATGAAGATTCGAGAATTTCCTGATTGATTCGAGATTAGGGGTTGCCAGGTTCTTGTAAAGGGGGTTGAGGTGGTCGTGTGGTGTTATTTTGGTGGCCGGCGGCATTGTTGCCGCCGGGTTTCCGTCGATGGGGTGCGAGGGCGGCGCTAGGGTTTTGCTTCGCCTCTGATGAGAGACGATGAATAGGGGTGTGGGGTATGAGACTGATTAACGGGTTTGGGGGGTGTTAGGTTATTAAAATGATGCAATTAATCACGGCCGTTGGATGATAAAGATCCAATGGCTCAGACCAATCTCTTCGATTTAAACGGCGTCGTTTGGTTGGGTGAAGGGTGGGTTAAGACGGGCCGGGTATGGTATAAACGGAAATGGGTAAGGAAACTTATGATCTTGGCCGTTGGATTGATTAATCCAACGGTTCAGATCAACCGTTACACAAACTGATGCCTAGGTGGGGATTTGGGCTGGGAGACTTGTTTGGACCGGCTGGGCTGGGGCGTTTTTGCGTTTGGGCCACTGAAGGGTTATGGATTTTGGCCCAATTCGTCCCATTTATTAAGTAGGGCATTGTATTTTCCTTTGTATTCTTGGTATTTTATTGTATTTCGATTTTGCTTTTGTATTTTCTATATTTTCCTATCTTGTGATTATTTGGATTTTATTAAAACTATTAAACTAATTTCCCTTTATTTTCAATTAAAAGCTAACTAATTTTTTGATTTTTTTTTCTTTAATTTGTTAGAAAACGAATTAATTTCCTAAAGATGCAAATTTTGTATTTTCATTTATCACATGCAGATAACATGCAAAACAACTAACACAAAATTCACACAAAAATTTAAGAAATAAGGAAAAATCATTTATTTTGAATTTTATAGGAATAACTCATGTGTAGGGTAAAAATCACGTGCTCACAGAGGCATCACAATATACTGTGAACCCACCTGAACCTGCCGGCAAGGTTAACACAGGTGCAGTGGTCAACTTCTTCTTTAACTCTGGAAAACTTTGCTCACAAGCGTTGACCATTGAAACTTAACTTCTTTCTGAGTCATCTTAGTTAATGGAGTTGCAAGCAAGGAAAACCTCTTCACAAACCTTCTATAGTAGCCAGCTAACCCTAGGAAACTCCTGATTTCGGTTGGCGTTGTCAGCCTAGGCCAGCTCTTGACTGCTTCTATCTTCTAAAGGTCTACTTTTATTCCTTCACAAGATACCACGTGGCCTAAAAATTCCACTGACTGCAACCAGAACTCACATTTTGAAAACTTGGCATAAAGCTTATTCTCCTTCAAGGTCTGCAAGGCTATTCTTATGTGTTCTGCATGATCTTCCTTGCTCTTAGAGTACACCAAAATATCATCTATAAACACAATAATAAAGGTGTCTAGGAATGGCTTGAAAACTCTATTCATGAGATCCATAAATGCAGCTGGAGCATTTTTCAACCCAAAGGACATCACTAGAAATTCATAGTGCCCGTAGCGACTTCTAAAGGTTGTTTTAGATATATCCTCTTTTCTGATTCTCAACTTATGGTATCCCGGCCTCAAGTCTATTTTTGAAAATTACTTTGCACCCTGAAGTTGATCAAATAAATCATTAATTCTTGGCAGTGGGTACTTGTTCTTAATTGTAACTTTATTCAACTACCGATAGTCGATTCACATTCTGAGAGACCAATCTTTCTTCTTGAAAAACAGGACCGGGGCACCCCACGGTGAAACACTCGGCCTGATGAAGCCCTTGTTGAGAAGGTCTTTCAATTGTTCTCTCAACTCATTAAGTTCTGCTGGAGCCATCCTATTAGGAGGTATAGATATGGGCTGAGTGCTTGGCATAAGATCAATTCCGAAGTCTATGATTCTTTCGGGGGGAAGTCCGGGAAGGTCATCTGGGAAGACTTCTGGAAATTCTCTAACAACTGGCACTGACTGAAGAGCTGGTGGTTCTGATTCTGGATTAATGATGTGAGCCAAATACGCGAGACAGCCCTTACCGATCATCCGTTGTGCCTTAAGGTAATAAATAAACTTACCTACAGGCGATGATGAACTACCCTTCCACTCCAAGACTTCTTCATGTGGAAATTGGAACCTGGCCATCTTGGCATGACAATCTAACATGGCAGAGCAGGAAGACAACCAATCCATACCCATGATCACATCAAAATCTACCATTTCTAGCTCTATGAGATCGGCTTTGGTGTTGCGACCTTGGACGGAAACTATAAAACCTCTATAGACTCTGGTGACTTTAACTGACTCGCCAGCTGGAGTAGATACTAAGAATGGCTCACTAAGTTGTTCAGGTTCTAGTCCGAGGTTAATTGCAAAGTATGGAGTCACATATGAAAACGTTGAACCTGGGTCCATTATGGCATAAGCATTATTTCAGCAGACTAAAAGTATACCTGTAATAACTTCTGCAGATGCCTCTGCACTCTAACGATCAAGTGTAGCAAACAAACGAGGTTGTCCCCCTCCCTGAGTAACTCGATATGTACCTCTGCCTGCTCCATGCCCAGTCTGATTATGAGAACCACGAGCCTGAGCTGGTGCAACTGCAGCAGCCGAGGAACTAGAAAGACGAGTTTATCCACCACTAAACTTACGTCAAAACTAAAGAGGAAGCTTATGCGATGTACCTGTGCAACTAGGGATTAGGGGCGTTGAATAGTAAACTAAACGAAGATAACGTTGTCCAATTGGGGTAGTTGGCCTTTATATGACTAATGTCTCCACAATGGTAGCAACCATGAGATCCGAGCTTGCATTGACCTAAATGTTGCCGCTTACATGTTCTACAAATACCTTGCTGGTGTGAATGTTGCTCAGCATGCATGACTCTGGCTATTTGAGGATGATGTTCTAAAATTCCGATTCTGGCGAGACTGATTTCCATAACCCTGAGTACGTCTGAAGGAAGACCCACCACCTGACTGATGACTGGACTGAGATGGTGCTAATGACTCCTATTAGAGGAATCCCTTCCACCTCCGCTGGATGAGCCATTAAACCTGCCCGTTGTCCGGGATTTCTTGTTATGCTCTTTCTCTTCTCTCCTTTGTTGTCTGTCTTTTTCTAAGTGCTTGGCGAACCCCGCAACAGATGAGAAAGTTGTCATTCCTACCGTTGCAGCTGATTCGTATCCTTAATGTGGTAAGCCAAACTGCCAATAAACCTGCGAATCTTTGCTCTTTCTGTCTTAACCATGTGAGGAGCATGCTTAGACAACCTTATGAATTCTATGTAATACTCTTGCACATTTTTATTCCCTTGCTTGAGCTATTCGAACTCCGTAGCCTTAGCTTTCCTATCCTCTTCTGGGATAAAATTAGGCATGAAGGCCTCTTCAAATTCTTCCCAAGTAGGCGGACCATCATCTTCATCTATTTCATTTTCCCACATCTCAAACCAAGCGCTAGTCACATCTCTAAGCTGGTAAGCAGCCAGCTCCACAGCTTCATCATCAAATGCTTTCATCACTCGGGGGGCTTTCTTGATACCCTCCAGCCACAACATCAGATCTTCATCAACTATAGAACTATGGAACACTGGAGGACTCAACATTAAAAATTCATTCACTCTTGAGGACTCAGAATTATTCTGTCTATTTGATTGAGGTTGAATCTCATCTCTTATCTCGTTCTGGTTGGCCATAAAGGCTTTTAACATCTCCATAGCACTGTTGACGGCATTAAACATTTGACCCACCTCAGGAGATATGGTTGTCTGAGCTGGAGCTACTATTGGGGGCGACATTGGATCCTGAGGTACTGAATCATCATGCTCCACCCCTTTTTCATGTTCAAATCGGGGTACTTGAACCCCTTCCGTGGATTTACTCTTCCTTTTCTGGGTTGAAGTCTTTTTAGTTCTGCCTTAGGCCACAATAGTAGCAAGAATTTCTTGAGCAGCATCCTGAGTGTCAGTGTCAGAGTTGCGAGTACGAGCCATTTCTATGAATTTTGGAGAAATAATACATTAGATAATTTCTTAGAGGTAGGATCTACTGCACGATCTAAAGTATGACAAAAATGAGATATTTCCTAAATGTTCGTAGCCTCCTGTTTATAAGTATGGCGCGCTTCATACACATAAACAAGACTCTACTAATATGGCTTCATAGACCACCCCTAGGACTCCATAAACCTGAGGCTCTGATACCAAGTTTGTCACGACAGATTTTCTGAACAAGCCAAGACCGGCACTCAATCACTAAACATGACCGAGCGAACCATCTCTGATTATCAAACCTATTATAACTCCAAACTTTATATGCAACAAAGAAATACTCTATCCAAATACTTTTGATTAATTTCGATATTATAATAAATATTCATAGTAACTATTGAATCAGTTCTAAGTTATTATAAAATAACATCTGAATCTCAACCCAATGACTATGTCTATGAAGCCTTTACTGATAAACTGACGCACTGCTCAGGACATGAGACTTCCTGGCCAGTTCTCTAATTAAACAAAGAAATAGCTAAATAGAAATGACTCTAAGGAATACTTCACGAACAAAAGCGGAGCTCACCAATCGCAGTGGAAAGAAAGGAAGTCCTAATTCGTAGTCTGCTCGCCTGCAAATCCGGTTCCTACTTTGTACCACAGACCAACGTAAGTTCCCAAAAGAGAACATCAATACCATCTATTGTACTCAGTGAGTCTCAACATAGGGGGAGAAACTTTAATAATATATACATTATGAGTAAAGGTTCTAATTGCATGTAAAACATAATGCTTATAAGAATAATTCTAAATAATTGCATAATAGCAATTATGAATACTCTAAAAGAAATTATTTTCTTTTTCTTTATTGTAAAAACATTATACTTCACTTTATACTTTGGGAGTTCCAACTATCCTGACTTAATTCTATCTTAGTGATCGGCACGGGTTCGATCCCAAACTGATCGAATAGGCCCAATCCACGAGGTGCCACTCAGTTCATGGTTCTAAGTGCTCATGTATCATACCTTAGTATGGCTAAGTAAATTCTCAACAACGAGACCCTCGGCTCGTGTGCTCCCTACTTTGGTACAAGTAGTTTCAGGAAGTCAACGCCTTGGTCAGGACCCTCGGCCTGGACGATGACCCCTTCTCAGAATAAAGGATACTCTCAAAAATCTTTTCTTTCTAAAATTTCTTCTTGTGACTTTTCAAGTCTAAATCTTTTCTTTATAGAACATCATATACATACTCATATTTGTGTCCTTAAATGTAAAGCATGGCATAAGAATGAAATAAACATATAAAAATATTTCTAAAGATTCTTTCTTATTCATAAATTCTCAACATGAAAATAGCATATAAGAATAGCACAAAAATCTGATAATTTAAGCATATATATCATAATAGATCATCTAAACTTTTGCTAGAGCAAATTCTAAATTAATGGGTTCTCACTCGCTCTAATTAAATAAAGATAAACTCTTTTAGGCATTTTAATCAAACACCTTATATGCATGCTTTTGTGAGTTAAACCGCTTTAGTAAATGGTTATATCAACTCACCCTAAAACTTCTCGAGCCAATACGTAGGTTCCAGTCCAATTGACACCAGTCAAACAATCGACTCTACAACAACCGATGTATCTTAATCAATTTTAAAGTACTATACCTAAATATGAAATTTATTAATGATATAGAGGAAGAAGGGAATTGACTATTCAATTCTTACCTATTACTATTGATAGTATGGAATTTCACATACCTGAATATAAAAAATTGATGATTTGTAAAGAATCCTAAAATCTTTTCAAGTTGTTTACATGAAATATTCGCTGGGTTTGCTCCCTGTGTCGTTACTCTCTGTTTGAGTATAAAGGATTTTTTTTTTCGTTGCTCTCTGTTAATGAACAGGAGGCTTAGCATTTGTATAAAGGAACCCTTGTTTTGGTCCCAACAGCCCTTTATGGGCTTTTATGTTCACATGGCCCCTTTTTCTTTATTTTTTTTTACTTGACTAGTATTTAACTATATCCATTATTAATAATATAAAATATTAAAATTATTAATATTTCCCTAATTGTATATCCAATTATTTATAAATAGGAAGTAATTCAAAATCAATCACAAGGATTTAAATCCATAATAATAGTATAATTTATGATTATAAAAATTAAATTTTATATTTAGCGTGTCTTGAAATATTTTTTTTTTAATTTGAGGTGTCTTACTGGAATTGAGTGTTTCTTTAAAAGAAAAAACTATGACTTATATACTGTAATAGCTTTTTCCTTATTTAAATATCTTAGGTTAAAATATGGGCCGACAAAACTTTTACAGAGTAATTTTTATTTTCTGACATTAAAAATGTGACAATTATGATCAAGCAATCACTTTTAAACATGTTGTTTAAAGTATATATAGTTTACATTTATTTAAAGATTAGTCAATATGCTCTAATTTCAAGAAATGACGTCATGAAGTTTAAAAGGTTCAAACTCCATCACATCGCGTCATAAAATATTATGTCCACTAATTAAAAAAATTCAATCAATTCACACATGCCTTACAATTATATTAATTAAAACGTACTTAGTTCATTAGTATTAATTATTGCATAATAATTCTTTCATTATTAATCACAAGATAAACAATCTCTATATTTTTCTGCATTATTAGTCACTATATTACTTATCCTTCTATTACTAATCCATATATAGCTTACCTCTAACCAAATGAGTAACTGCTTAATTAATTAACACTCCTATCTAGTTATCCAAGTTTATATTTATATAGAGTTATGGTGGAGATACATATATATCATTACTCATATATCACCTAAGAACAGAAGCAAATTACTAGTGTACGTATATCCTATTTAACCATTACATTCTGAAATAGAGAATGGATCCAGTGACGGCTGCTGTATTGACTACAGCAGTGAACCTTCTGGTGTAGAACCCGTCGCATCTAGTAGGTTATAATTCGCAGCTGATTGCAGGTTCAGAGGAAGCGTTTAATGATTTGCTGGTGGAAGTTAAACGCCTAAACGCCTTCCTTGCTGCTAATGCAGAATTGAGAATCAATAACTCTCAATTGGATCGGATGTGTTGGTCAGATGAAATTCGACGTACAGTATATGAAGCTGAAAATGTCATTGATAAATTCTTAGTTCAGACGAGGCTCAACCAAGAGAATGTGTTGAAAAAACTGTTCAAAATAACTTTTCAAGAAAAGAATTTTGCAGCGAAGATCAACAAGATCCTTGAAGACGTGAAGAAAATCCGAGAAAATCATAAGCAACTGTTTGAGCCCTGCGGCCGGGTGATTAGTACCGATCATCAGCTTGAAAAAGTTGTCCAGGAAACGCAGGTGTGCCTTGAAAAAATCTAAGCGTACATCTTGAAAATTTCTTTATGTATTCCTCCTCCTAATTTATGCGACCATGTTATAGCCATAATTATCAAAATAATTTTTTTTTTACTTAAACTTTGTGTCTAATCAAATAACTATTTCATAAACTTGGAAAGGTAGAGTACATAGTACTTTATTAGTTTCATTTTAAGTTAATTCCCCCGTGTTCACTCAACTTAATGAATTTACCTAGCAATTTCTTTTTATTACAATTATTTTAGGACAAAAAGGTCGCTACACTATTCATTTGTTTCTTCAAGTCATAAATCCCAATAAAGAGTCTAAGAACCATAGAAAAAACCACTTTTACGGTTTTTAAAAATAAAAAAAATTATCCATACACCCTTTCGTTATCAAAGTCCTACCTTGAAACAAAGTCTTATTGTTAGATGTAATAATAAATACAATTTATTTATGTAAACAACAACAACGGCCCGCCCAGTGTAATTTCACAAGTGGAATTTTGGGAGCGTAATGAGTACATAGAGTTAAGCCCTACCTCGAAGGGCAGAGAGGCTGTTTCCAGGAGACCCTTAACTCAAAAAGGCGAAAAAGAGACGATATATTAGTATTATTAATAGAATCCTAATAAAATAACAGCAATATAAGAAATATGGAATAGATGGAAAGTACAACAATAACCAGAAGATAAATCCATGCATCAATAAATAACCACTAGCATCCTAAAACTAGATCCTAAGCATAGACATATTCACAACTTCCTCCTAACCTACAACCTTAATAATCGACCTCCACAATTCCTTGTCAACGGCCATGTCCTCAGTAATCCTAAGTCATGTCATGTCCTCCGTGATCACCTCTCCCCAATACTTTTTAGGCGTCTTCCACCTCTCCTCGCGCCCACCACAGCCACTCGCTCACACCTCATCACTCGTGCATCAGTGCTCTTCCTCTGAATGTGCCCGAATTATCTAAGTCTTGCGTCCCGCAGCTTTTCCTCCATAGTGGCCATGCCCACCTTCTTCCCAAAATATTTTCATTCCTAATCATCTCCATCTTAGTATGCCCACACATCCACCCCAACATCCTCATCTCTGCTTCTTTCATCTTCTTAATGTGTGAGTTCTTAACTGGCTAACACTTAGTCCCGTACAACATGGCATGCCTAACCACAGCTCTATAAAACTTACCTTTTAGTAACAGTGGCACTTTCTTGTCACACATGACTCACGACTTTAACCTCCACTTCATCCAGCCCACCCCTGTACGGTGTGTGACATCCTCGTCGATCTCCCCAATCCCCTGGATAACCAACCCAAGGTACTTGAAATTACCCCTCTTTGGGAATGACTTGAAAGTCAAGCTCCACGTCCACTCCCACTTCCGTCGGCTCAACGCCAAATTTGCACTCGAGGTAGTCCGTCTTAGTCATGCTCAACTTGAAACTCTTCGACTCAAGGGCATGCATGTCTCAAACCTCCAGCCTCTCGTTGACGTCGCCTCGTGACTCATCAATCAGAGCTATGTCATGATCAAATAGCATACACCATAGCACCTCCCCTTGAATATGATGAATCGGTGCATCTATCACCAAGGCAAATAGGAATGGGCTAAGCGCAGACCCTTGGTGCAACCCTATAACAACTGAAAATTGCTCTGAGTCGCCTCCTACTTTCCTAACCCGAGTCTTAGCTCCATCATACATGTCTTTAATCATCCTATGTAGGCAACCAAAACCCCTTTAGCCTCCAAGTAGCTCCATAGGACCTCCCTAGGAACCCTGTCGTACGCTTTCTCTAGATCAATAAATACCATGTGGAGATCATTCTTCCTATCCCTCTACCGTTCCACCATCCTCCTAATAAGGTGGATAGCTTATGTGGTAGAACGCCCCGGCATGAACCCGGCCTCGTTGTCTTAAGTAGACACCGACCTCCGCACTCTTATTTCTACTACTCTCTCTCAAACTTTCATGGTATGACTCGGTAATTTGATACCCTATTAATTGTTACAACTGTAGATTTCACCTTTATTCTTATACAACGGAACCATTGTACTCCACCTCCACTTTTCAGGCATTCTATTCGTCTTGAATATAACATTAAACAATCCAGTCAGCCATTCCAAGCCTGCTCTACCCACATACCTCCAAAGTTCAACAGGAATTTCGCCTGGCCCAGTAGTTCTGCCCCTACTCATCTTACGCATTGTCTCCATGACCTCCTCGGCCTCAATTTGCATACAATAACTAAAGTCGTGGGGGCTTTCGGCATTTCTCAATTCACCTAGTACTATATCCTGATCCCCTTATTCATTTACAAGTTTATGAAAGTAGGTCTGCTACCTGCTCTAAATTTGGTCATCCACATCAAAACTTTGTCGTCCTCATCCATTATGCACCTCATTATGTGCTAAACATTATAAAACTTATATTTATGCCGGTTCGTAAAATTAGTATTGATTGAAATGGATTACCCGTGCACAGTTGTCCAAAAACTAGTAAATAGAATAGTGATTTCAAAAGCTTCCAACGTTTTGGTTCAGAATAACTGTCCCCGTCATTTTTTGTTTACTTCTCAGACATACTTAGTTATGAAATCAACTTTACAAATACAATTAAACTTATTGTTCGACATGTTTACTTGGAGTTTCTTCTGATGGTAGCACTACACTACATTAAGACTTTTTTAGCTCTAACTTTTCGTATCCAATTCATTTGATTGTGTCAAAGGGTTCTTCATTGGAAAATAACGAAGTGGTTGGCTTTGATGAGGAAGCGAAAAAAGTGATAGAGCGTCTTGTTAAAGGATCAGAGTGTCTAGACGTTATCCCGGTTGTGGGAATGCCGGGGCTTGGTAAAACCACGTTGGCAAGAAAAATCTATAATGATCCTAAGATTCCAGAAGAATTTTTCAATTGCATTTGGGTTTTCGTCGGTCAGTCATATATCAAAAAGGATATCCTTTTTAATATCTTGAAAGGGTTCACGAATCGCATTGAAGAGTTCCAAGACATGGATGAGACTGAAATAGCTGAAGAAATATGTGATCGCGTAGATAAGTCCGGAGGTAAATATCTCATTGTGTTGGATGATGTGTGGGATTCAGATATTGTAGATTTTGTCAAGACAGTTTTTCCAAAAACCAACAGAGGCCACAGAATCATGGCAACCACTCAACACGTACATGTGGCTAGAGCTGTCAATGAAGATCCTCACAATCTGAAGTTTCTGACTCAGAAGGAAAGTTTTCAGCTGCTGGAAAAGAGAGCTTTTGGCAAAAGTCGTTGTCCTGTTGAGTTAGTAGAAATTGGAGAAGGCATTGTAGAAAAATGTAGTGGTGTACCACTTACAATTGTGGTAATTGCTGGAGCTTTAAGAGATCGTCCGAACGTATTTGATTGGAGCGTAGTCAAGGAAAATGTCGGGAAGTACCTTATAGAAAAAACAAAACATCAGAGATGCCTGAAGATTGTGGGACTGAGTTACAATCATTTGCCTCAAGATAGAAAGGCTTGCTTCTTGTATTTTGGTGCCTTTCCTCAGGGTTTTGATATTCCAGCTTGGAAATTAATTCGCCTGTGGATTGCTGAGGGGCTCATTATGTCTAACTTGCCAGGTAGTGAAATTGAGGATATAGCAGTGTCATTTGAATGACTTTGCCAATAGGAATTTAGTGATTGTGACGGAGAAGAAGTGTAACGGTCAAATAAAAACATGTCGTGTTCACGACATGTTACATGAGTTTTGCATTAAGGAGGCTACTAGACTATGTCTTATCCAACAAGTATGTCTCACACCCGGTCAAGATAGTCCTTCTATAAAAAAACTCAAATACAGAACATGTTAGATCTTTCTTATGTTTTTCCTCAAAAAGAAAACAAATTGACCTTTCTAATATTGACACCCAACGTATCCCTAAAGCATTTCCACTTATCAGGATCCTGGAGATTGAATCTCTAAAATTTGGTATTTCCAGGGATTTTTACCAGCTATTCCACTTGAGGTATATTGCAATGTCAGGTGATTTCAATGAACTTCCTAAACTCTTCAGTTATTTCTGGAATTTACAAACTCTTGTGCTTGATACTTCGAAGCCCGCACTTGATATAAAAGCTGACATATGGAACATGTCACGGTTGCGCCATCTGCACACCAACAAACCTGCAAAATTGCCGCCCCCTACTACCTCCACAAGTTCATGTCTGCAAACTCTTTCTCTGGTTGCACCAGAAAGCTGCAACAAAGATGTGCTTGCAAAGGCTGTTAATCTCAAAAGATTGAGTATTGAAGGGAAATTAGAGGCTTTTCTTGAAGACTACAGCAATTTTCCAGTGCTATGGCACCTGGAAAATTTGACACTGCTCAATGATGACATAAGTATAAAGCTCTTCACTTTCGTTTAGCATTCTTCAAATGTTTACCCAAGCTGAAGAAGCTAACTCTATCAAAAACAAGGTTTGAATGGAACGAGGCGAATATGTTGGGGCAGCTGGAATGCCTTGAGATCTTAAAGTTGAAAGAAAATGCATTCATGGGGAAGTCCTGGAAGGTGGGAACAGGAGGTTTTAAGAAACTCCAGGAGTTGCGGATTAAAAACGCAAAATTTGAAACATGGGAGGCATCAAATTGTCCCTTCCCAAGACTTCGGAACCTTGTTCTAGTCTCCTGTGTTGATCTTAAGGCTGTGCCACTTGAGCTGGTTGATTTAGAGTACCTTCAGGAGATGACACTAAAGTATCATTTTTATAACTAAAAAAGCCGAGGAATCTGCAAAGGAAATAGAATGCAAGAAACAAGAGAAGCAAACTCCAGAAAGCGTCAAATTCAAGCTCACTATTCCTTACTGAAGCTGATTCCTAGGCTACAAAGTGAAGCTGAAATAAGGTTAGCGGAACTCCTTTTCACCTTGCATCATTATCCATATAGGTTTTCAATAAGACTGCATCTATTTCCATACATTCCTGTATAATTTTCGTGATTATCTCATTAGTTCGAGTTAGTGATCCATGAAATTATGTAGTGGACTAGTAATTTCTTTTCCCCTTACATAGTGGATTGGACTATGATCAAACATTAACTTGGGAAACATGACTCTATTATAGTACAAAATCCGAGTACCCTGATATCAACATCCATCACTCAGTTCTTTTTGTGCTTGTTACTGAAACATGTATTGAGAATAGTAATACCATATATATACTGTTATTCTACTTATGTATACTTTTTGTACTCTATTTGATGGACTACTATGAAATATGAATGATTTAGTAATTTCTTTTAAGACCACAAAGAGACTCCTTTTAGCAACGAAAACCTATCTTCGACACTTCTCCTCTTTTACCTATCTTCGACACTTGTCCTCTTTTACGTATTCTCCACCTTTTTGCAGGACAGAATCAAAGGCATCAGTCTGTTCATCTGATTAGTTGTTTTGATTTTAAATAAATCCGCTTCGCTGTCAGCTTGAAACAATTTTATGGGTTTCTTACATTTCGAGTTTACTATGATGTGGAGTGATTTCTTTTCTTGTAAACAGTTCCATCTTTCAACTTCTGTTGTGGTTGTATTGCTCGTTTCTTTTTTCAGTATTTGCTTTTCTTCTTTTAAGCTTGGATACCAATATATTGATGAAAGTAAAGACATTAATAGTATTTCTTTATGAATCTTATTTCGTGCATGATTTTTGTTTCGGTAAACCCAGAATGGAAGACTTAGGCCTCATTTGTTTGCACTTAATGGAAGTCTGAATCTTAATCATTCAGACCTAAGACATTAAGTGCATTTGTTTTTAAAGTTTGAATCTTAATTATTCAGATCTTAATCATTAAGTGCGTTTGTTTTTTTTACTTCACAATCACTTAATGAGTCTGAATAGGTCTGTTTGATTAAGATTTATAATAGAGACTTAATTTCATTAAGATGCTATCACATATTCGACAAGAGGGGTTGCTCTGATGGTAAGCAACCCCCACTTCCAAATAATGAGGTTGTGAGTTCGAGTCTCCCCAAGAGCAAGGTGGGAAGTTCTTGGAGGGAAGGATGCGGGGTCTATTTGGAAACAGCCTCTCTACCCCAGGGTAGGGGTAAGGTCTACGTACACACTACCCTCCCCAGACCCCACTAAGTGGGATTATACTGGGTTGTTGTTGTTGTTGTTGTTGCTATCACATATTCATTATTAATTGCCGCCACCGCCTACTATTATCAACTACCACCATGCCACTACCACCGCCATATATAGTCAACCACCACCACCACCATAGTCAACCACCACCACCAACCACAGTCGGCACCGCCCATCATTATAATCTACCACCACCTTCCTCAATCACAAACCACCACCCGCCATTATTATCTATTATCACCCACCACCACTACCCTCAATCATAATTGCCACCACTACCAATCACTACTAGTTACTAGCATGAACCGTCATCATCAATCAAAATTACCACCAACCACTATCTCTAATCGGCATTCACCCGTTATCCATCACCATCAACAATTATCATATTATTAAAAACTATATATTTTATTGATAGAAATTAGATTAGTCAGTATTTCATTTGAATTTTATGTTTATTATTTTTCAAATAAAGATAAATTTTATGCATTCAGATGTTAGAAATCAAACGATCTTAATTTTTAGTATTCAGATCTTAATACACATCTTAATATATTCAGATGTGTATTCAGATTCAAATGTCTTAATCTTAATACACATCTTAATATTCAGATGTGTATTCAAATTGAGACGTCTTAATCTTAAAAAAAACAAATGAGGCCTTAGTTCTTAAGTTCACAGGTTCAACTGCTCTTCTTCATTAAGAAAGAATATTTTACTTATTTCTTCCGGTCCCAATTTATATGGCATTGTTTGATTTGGCACTTATTTATGTACACAAGTTTTAAAAAAAAAAAAATGAAGACTTTTGAAACTTGTTATTTTATATTTATTTATAGATCATCTCATTGTAAAGTAGGAAAGTATGACATTCTTCTTGGGAGAGAGACACAAAAATTGTATGTGACATTAATTGGGACGGATGGAGTACTATCATTTAGGGAAATATTTTAAGTGGAAACCATTTTTTCTTCTTACCAAACACAATCTTAATTTTATTAATTGTATTTTCTAAATCTGATATTGTGCGTGATTTTTTATTAGACATAAAGTTTAAGAAAGAAATGGGAACTTTAACAACTTGTGATTTTAAATAAGTAATAAATATTTATGTGTTTATCTATAAAATCTCATTGTAAAGTAGGAAGAAAATATGACATTATTCTTGGGAGAGGGACAAAAAAATTGTATGAGACATTAATTGGGACAGAGGGACATCAATTAGCAGGAGAATGTTGTCATAAACCAATACTTTAGATGGCATTAGCTATATCGTGGAATATTATGTTCTAAAATAATATACTTTAAAAATGAAAAGAACAACAAATTAACACTAAAACGCGATTTAAGTTAATGCCTCAACATCTATCATAACATGGTGGAGAAAAACTAGTGAGGAAGAGCACAAGTCTGAATTTTCAAAGAGATGAGAAGAAGAAAGTTACATTACAAGAAAAAGAAACATCAGTGTCCTAGCCGCCTTGAACAGCCTTGGCCAAGCCAAAAGCAGCAGCAGATGCAACTGCTCCAATTAGTGCTGTTTGAAAAGCGCTCCTAAACGGTTTGTTTCCAGTAAAATGGCCTTTAGCGTAGCCGAAGATTAGTAAGGCCAGTAAAGTTACCAAAACAGAAGCGACGACAGCCTTTCTTGCGATTGGAATGAACATGTAAGGCATCAGAGGGACAAATCCTCCCAATATGTAAGCAATGGCAATGGTAAACGCACTCTGTAGTGCTCTCCTCGGATCTGGCTTCTCTAAACCAAGTTCAAACCTGCCATTCAACATAAACTTAATACAGTTCGTCGTGCCACGAAAATAAAAATCACAGTATTTGCAGCAGACTTTATGCGATTAGAAAAAGCCAGATCTTATAATAAGCAAATCATATAAAAGGTCAAAACAATATCATCATATACACCATTATATGACAGGTGCAAATTTTTATCCAATTCAAGTAGAAATATAGACAACTGAAAAGAAAATCAAAGGAGATATAGTGACAACGTTCTTGCACAGACTTAAGAACATTTCTAACGAAAAGAAGATGAAACTTTAGCTTAGTAAATTGAAGGCATTGGGTTATTGATTAAGGATTCTGAAAAGGATCGATATAACACGACTAACTTCATCAAACGTTGATTGAAAGATCTTTTTGGATAGACTTTTACAACGATTCTAAAAGTCATTCTAAATGAACCTTATGCCTATCATCATATTAACCTTATTACTTCTTACCATCTCAAGTAATCTCAATTCAAACATTCTCACGATTGTTTAATTTATTTGGTTTAATCAAGGCCTAAACCCTCTCTGGAGGTATGATGATCAGATAAACCAGGAAGTTTTACTTATCCATCCTACTAGCTGCATAAAGTTGAAGAGCAGGACCAGAAACAAGTCATCGATCAGCTAAATACCAAACTAAATGGAGGGGCCATAAAAGAAAAGCTAGAAACTATTCAAAAGTATGTGCTCCACTTTAAGTGGCCTGCCATTAAGTAGGTCGGGATAAGGTTCCCAAATCATGATTTCTTCTGTGGTCCAAGTCAAGACTCAAATCCTCTTTCCTTTTCACTCAAATCTCGGATGGAACTTACATACTTCCATATCTTTCTCCTTCCCTAAGGCAATAACTACATCAATTGCGTCTCAATCTGAAGCAAATTGGGGTCGGCTATATAAATCTTCAATGTCCTATCGCTCCATTTAAGCCCATCTCAGTCAAATACAAATAAAAATCCTGCTATAAGGCAACACTGATAAAATTACATACTGAAACTTAGACTGCTGAAATCATCAACTATCAATTTGTTTTTCTAACCATTACCACATACTGGAAGAACCTTAAAACTACACATTTGACTTTCTTAAAGAGGATTAAGAATTCATAAAATTTTAGTCATACATTTCTTAATGTTTTTCCAACAAGTATAACATGTATGTTTATAGAAATTTTTGTCCTAGATGCATTTTAGTCCACTAGTAAGCAGAAAAAGATAAAGTATGATAAGACTCACTTCATCATAAAGTCAAGCCACGCCTGTGGGTTCTTCCTCAAAGCATTCACAACTGGCCCATATTCATGGGGCTGAATCCCATACTGTGACAAAATTTCTGCAATCTCCGCTGCTTCTGCAATTTATACCACAAGCTCTTTGTTAAATCAAGCAACCTTGACAAAATTCCCTCGTATTCTAGTAACTAAACTTCAATCTATGTGTCGCCTAGGAATCCCTTCTTTCTTCCTTATCTCTCCACCCATTACCAAATACAAAAAAACTCTAGTCAGCATTATGAGGGACAGAGAGGTTAATCAATTTGGTAGGAGTACAAGCTATGTGCTTAACAAAGCTATACCATACTGAATGTATGCAAAGGATCTTCTTTTCAAGGGAAGTTTTGGCGTAACTGGTAAAGTTAATGTCACGTGACAAGGAGGCCACGGGTTCGAGCCGTGGGAACAGCCTGTTACGGAAATATAGGATAAAAGCTGCATACAATGGAGCCTTATGGTCCGGCCTTTCTCCGGACCCTGCGCATAGTGAAAGTTTAGTGCACCGAGCTGCCCTTAGTGGATGTTAAACAATAATGAAAATAACAACAAAAACAATAAACAAACAAACAAAAATTTGAGAAAGTATAATAAATTAAATAGTCATCTCAAACTTTTAGAGTACTTAATACATAGACTTAGGTGACACTGTATATAAAACAGAGTTTCTTTCCTATGCAACCACCTTTAAATGCCAGGGAAAAGAAACTCCCATTCAAAGTAAACATCAGAGATAGATGTGCCATCAGTAATGGACACACACTGCTTCAAGTTGTGCCATCCAACACCGTGTTGTAGGTACATAATGTTTTTCTAAAAATATAAATAAACACAGAAGACCATTGTAAAATAATATTATAAGGTCAACATCAGTTTCAGATGGATTGACACTGCTTGCACAAAATTATGTGTACACCACTTTGTGCCATGAGAAGTTATACCTGTATCTGGTACAGAAATGATCTCTTCTTCCTCCCTCTTAAGCTCTCTCATATAGTGATCAGCCTCACTCTTGGCAGCCAAGTAACTGTAAATCCATGTAAAGGAATTTTATCAATAAATATTAACAAAAATTTAATCAGGTAAAACGGAATTACGCTCTCCAAGTACTTGTTCATAAATCAATCAACTAAAACTCAATACAAGCCGATGGAAACTTACGATGAGATCAACCGAACCCAATATTTTTGACAAGAAACTCAATTATACACATGTGTGACATAAAAATTACTATATTTTTGCACCATTATATAATGTGCGCTAACAAAATCACTAAAATTTTAACGAATATTAAATTGCAAACTTATATTTTAAAAGTAGAATGAGTTTTATCATAAAGAAGGTATCAAGTTTAAATTCTAAGTTCGTCTCTAATACTAGCGCTTGTAAATCAAAAAAAAAAAAAAACAAGAAAGAAATAAAAAGAAAACGTACCCTCCAAGTCCCATGGAGATGGCACCAGCCGCAACCTCAGCAATACCAGCAGTAAGAATAATAGAAGAAGACGCATTTGCCCCTGACAGGCCCGCCGCCAATGCAAACGGCACCGTTAGTCCATCGGAAACTCCGATGATTATGTCCCTCACAATTTCACCGGCGGTGAAATGCTTTTCCCTGTGTTGATCCAATAAAGATTTCTCAGATTCGTTAGCCATGTTGATGTTGCTTTTTTTTACTTACTAAATTCTACTAAAATGAATCCGCAAAAAACTTTTTTAATTAATTTCCGTTGTGGTTCTTTTCTTTTGCTGTTGTTCTTCTTATATATATATATAGGGAAAGGAAGTGGAGGTGGAAGATGCATCGTTTTATATTTGGCCTTTTATGGAAGCAGGTAATTAAGGTTCTTTGTTTCATAATCACACTCAGATTCCTGGACAAAGAACTAATTTATACGTATTTTATATTATTGAATATTTTATTTAAAAAGCTTAGTGTTACCCCAAAAACAAATAAAAAAAGATATATTTTGCACCTTTCATGTGATATTTTGACCTAAAGAAATATTGTAATATCCGAAATTAGATTAGTAAATTATGTTAAACTTTTATGTATTTATTGGATTGGCATAACCTAATGTTAGTATGTTTCTGTCATATAAGCTAATCACCAATTTGATTCCAAAAATTTCTGATTCTTCAAATTTTTCTTACGAAAAAAGATTTCTTCGGATGTTTCCGTTTACTCGACAACTATGGTTGTGATTTCTGATTACCTTTGCCAACTGTTATTATTTAAATTTTACTTCCCTATTTTGATCACTAGTACTAACTACTAAAACACATTTAGGCCCAGTTGTCTATAAATTTCTAAAAACTTTTTTTGTTTGTCCATGAAATTTTGTAAATTTATATAATTTTTTTTGAAATTAAGTTTTTCAAAAAATCACTTTTTAAAAAATTTCAGAAAGTATTTCCCCTCCCCCAATCCCCCACAAAATTGTAATATTTCTCGAGTGAAATGTATGTTCAAACATAATTTTAAATTTCAAATACAATTTTTCAATTGAACTCTATTTTTAAATTATAATTTTTATGTTCAAACACCTACTTATAGCTTATGATCTATCAGATTCCAAAATAATGCTATTCTTTTCCTGTTTCTTCAAATGGTTTTCAAGTCTGAAATTTAATTCAACTGAAAAAACAAAAAACAAAAAAAAAACAACTTGATACTTTTAAAAATTCGAAATAGAAAACGGTGTTATCTTAGTACACATTTTGGTATAGTGTCAACTGGCAACTTTAGAGGCAAAAATACCGAATGCTTACCCAATTGTTGTGCTATTACTCTTTTAAAGATTAAACCACAAAAAAAAAAACCCTTTTTTTCTTCCCACGCCTAACTCCAAAAGATTGGGGCAACTCTAAATTTGTCCTTATTTCATCATGCGCAACATTATTGGCAAAAAAGTTAGATAAAAAGTGATACTGCTATTCAAAAGGAGAATGATACAAGTACTATTAAAAGACAATAGGAAAAAAAGAAGAAGAAGGTATGTAACCACTAACTTGCCATCCATCCATCCTTTTTATTAGCTATCATTTCCTTGTCACCGTTAGTAAAAATTTTGAATTCGGGTATGAAAATGAAAAAAATCCTATCTTCGATCTCTATCACATATCACGATACGCATGAACATTTAAAATATTATCGGAAGCTCTTATTAAAAAAATTTAACCTCTAATAAATATATATGACATGAATTTGAATTAATCGAGACACCAATATCAGTACTGACTAACATGTAAAAACTAATTTTTTAAAATAAATATGACCTTCTTTATTTTGCATACTTTGGGATGTACTCTTCCCCACTAGTTAGTATACATTTTCAGATTTAACAAATGACTAATCACATCCGTACATTTCCAATGAAGCAAACCACTTCACTACATAGCGAAAGATGGTTTTCTCCTAATTAGAAAATTTTGCGCATTGATCACTAGTTTACGCCAAATTATATTAGTTGACTATAGCTATTAAAAAAAATTACGACAAAAATATAAATTTATTACCAAAAGTTAAGTAAGTAATGATAAAACCAAATTATGTTAATTCGTTTGTTCCAATATGTGTAAGGTACTCCTTTGTTTAATCTTTTTAAAAATTCATGCCAATTTAAACGTGAATATATAAGAGAAAATGCATAAAGACCACATTCTACTTATCCTAGAAAGTCATTTACACATCTAAACTTTATGGGTGTCCTAAAACTCCATTATTGTTTAAAGAATTATATTTATTTACACTCTCCTAAAGTCTGGCCAACCGCGCGTCTTAGACAACCAAATCGAGCATGTCCTTACTCTTTTACTCATTGAAAACACCCAAAAAAGATAACGTTATTATAATCCCAACCAACGGTAAAATCCCTTCTTCCCCAATATTTTACCAAAACCAATTGAAGAGCCCTAACTTCTTCTTCTTCTTCTAATTTATGCCGAAAATCCATCAAATTGCGCTTTAAAGTTTTAGTCTTTGAAGGCAAAGGTTAATATTTCTCCTTCTTAAGAACCCTAATTTCTTTCTTTTATTATTGTCATGCCTTTGTCCTAAAATTTAATTATCCAATCTTTGAAAGCAAATGCAAATTATCTGATTTTGATATTGTTTTTTCTGTTGTAGTTGTTGCAGTGCCTTCAAAAGGCTTGAATTTGACAAGGCTTTGCACGGAAGAGGAAGAAATAAGTCAAGTGGAGAAATTCGATGCAACCATGGTTGTTGCCTTTGTTGATAACTTGGACCCCTCGGAATTCAAGGAGAAGATATTGGGTTTATCCATACTATGGGATAAAGGATAGTAAAAATTCTTTCACTAATTGACTTATATCATTGATTAATTTTCTTTTGTTATTCATTTTAAGGTCCACGATCTTGTGATTTTTGGGTTTGGAAGGATTCAGAAATTGATCTTAGGTCCAAATTTTATTATTCCAAAATTGCTTGACAAAATGGGTGGACTTGAGAATGCATTAGAAGGCTTTGAAAATCTTGCCAAGCCGAGGAACTTTAAAGGTTGAAACACCATAGAAGAGGACAAGATGAAGAAGATTGACGCTCAATTGGTGAAATTGCAAGATGATATGGAGAAGCTGAAAGAGAAGAAAAAGAAGTAAAAGAGTAAATTAGCTAAGTCAAAGGCTAGAAAAAATGTACTTCAATTCATTATATTGGGGATGTGTATTATTCTTGTTGCTTGTGGGTATCCAGGAATCTCATTGAAAGAATATGCAATGAGGTTGCCATTATGAATCTAGTTTTTCCATCTCAACATGAATGTAGTTGTTGCTTTTAGGTTTTATTTTGTATGCTTACAATGGACCTTTCATTTGAACGTAAGCCTTTTGTAGATTTTTCATCCCAATATTTTGTAGTATTCTCATCTCAATATGTATACGTAGTTGTTGCTTATTAATTGTTATTTATAAAGAAGTGTTGCTTTTACATTGGGAAGTAAACTTCATACTACATAAACTTCAGAAATTGGAAATCAATAGTAGACACACAACAGTACTAAGTTTTCTTGTCACCAATCAAAGTATTTTATTTCATGGCAAATACACATACTACCAACATGTACAACTCATAGATCACCAAATATCATATATGCATTTGTTGCATAAAAGTCACAAAATGAGTTAAAAATAGTTGTTTGTTGTCATTGTAGCAGCAATAAAACAGACACCAAATGTAACAATGCAAAATGCAGTCTATAGCTACCTAAGAATCCTTATCAAAATATAAAATTGACTCTATAGCTGCTTAAATTTTTAGCACAATGTAGTCTATTGCAATACAGTCATCAACAAAATCATAACTTTATCAACTGGGTTGATTTGCAGTGGTGCTTTCCTGGCTCAACTTAGCAGCCCTAGACCTTGTTTGAATGAGCTCCTTGCCTCTCAATTGTTAAAGCTGCCTTGATGTCATAACTTCTTTACCTTTCCATTTAATACCTCAGTGTTAGTTGATGGGCTAGATCTCCAGTTACTTCTGCCAAGGACCTCACATTCTTAAAGTTTATAGATGACATTCCAGGCTGCAAAAACCCAACAAAAAATTAGACAAATAAAATCACCTAAATATGAGAGTTTGTGTTAGACTTACATTTTGAATTTTGAAGCCACTTTGAGTGTGTAAAACCCACATCCCAACCATTCTTGATTTCTTATATTGTGTTCGTATATCAGTTCTAGTACTAACATCTTACATCAAATAATCAAAAATAAAAATCTGGTAATTATTTAAAAAAAAAGAGAAAGAAGACATTAAAGGGAAGAACTTCACCTTTTCTTTAGAACCTTTTGGCCCACCCCTTCCTCTTCCCAGTACATTGCTTTGGTGGCTTTGAACTACCAACACTTTTAGGCATAGTACTTGCTGAAGTTGGAGCAGTATTACTTCCAGTAGCCTTTGCACAACCCTCTTGTTATGACCCTTGTTATCACAATTTCTACATGTCATTTTCACTCTACTGTTAGACAATGTTCTTGGCTTTTTTTCACCAGGCTCTTTTCTTCTAACCTTCTTTGGCCTTCCAAGCATCTTCTTGACATGAGGTGATATAACAGTTGAATTTTGTGACTCTGGCCACATATTCTTACCCAAGACATGCTGAAAAGTAAATGTATATTTTCATGTAAGTGCCATTACTGTACCGGTGAGAAATATAGTTCATAGGCTCCAAATTATAATGCAGGGTAGGAACTACATAAGCACATGGTATGCCTTTTAACATCCAAGCTCTGCAGGTACATGTTTGCATGTTGATCTCCACCAAATGCTTTACTTCACTTGCACCTGATCTGTGCTTCACTTCAAATCCGTACTCACCATTCCAGAAAATGTTATATTTTATCGACTTTTCTGTGTTCTTTTCTAAGACTTTCATGGCTATTGGTGAAAAATTAGTAATTCAAGTATTTCCAAACTGTCTAAACTGACCTATTCTGTTCATTATCTTCACCATTATTTCTTCAAGCGTTGTCATTATAGTCTTCTGCCTTGCTTCCAAAATTCAAGCATTGAAACATTTTGCCATATTATTGTCAACACTATCAGACTTGCAGAATGTGTTGAAATACACCTTACTCCATCTTTCAATGTTGTAGTACAACAGTTCATCAACTATCTTGGTCCCTAATTTTTACATGTCATTCAGATTTTTCTTCAACTCCCACTCATAGGTAGACCTTGCACACCTCCATAAGTAGTTCCTTCTCTGTATGCCCCTCCATTTCTTAGACCAGTTAGTTAGGTGCCTTGCACACATCCTATGGTTAGAATTTGGAATCAGGTCTGCTATAGCATTCTCAATCCCCTGGAAAATGAACACTAGTAGTTAGTTTTAACTGAAATAGCAGTAGAAAAATAACAACAAATTACAAGTGATTACCTTTTGCAAGTCTATTATTATGGTCGGATTTGTACCATCTCCAAACTGAAGATCAGTCTTCAAAATGTTGGCAAACCACCTCCAAGTGTGCATATTTTCAATTACAACAATAGCCCAAGCAAGTGAAGCATCTGATTATTTCCATCTTTGCAAACTGCTACGGGTAGTTGGCCTCTACATACCCCTTTTAAAAAACATCTATCCAATCCAATGCATGGCCTACAACCAGCTAAGTATGGCTTCTTCATTGCATCAAAATAAATGTAGAACCCAAAAAATATTTTCTTCCCACCTTCAAAAGTTTCTTCACTAATTTTCACTACACATGTATTCCCTGGATTAGATCTAAGCAGCTCATCCCTATAATCTAAAGTCCTTCCATACTCAAGTTTATGATCACCCATTATCTCATTCAACATAATATTTTTTCCCTCCTACAAATAGTTCTTCTTTCTGCCTAAATACCCTGTATTCCTCATGTGTATCACTGTCATAATCACCTTCTCCTTTTTCAAACAACTCATCATGCTCTGAATCTGAGCTATTATACGTGTTACTACTAGATTCAGATGAGTTTGATTCAGATGAGGAGTTTGAACTATCATTAGTAGTATCAGTTGTAGGCACACGATTATTGGAACTATTTTTAGCAGTATTGGATATCTTTTCACTATGATCTTCAGGACTAAGAGGATGCCGAAGGAGTGGAGGTGGAGTACAGTCATACCCTTGTATAAGAAAAAAGGGGATATCCAGTGTTGTAACAACTTTATGGACATCAAATTACTTAGTCACACCATGAAAGTATAGGAGCGGGTAGTTGAGGCGAGGGTGAGGGGGATGGCGTCTATATTCGTGAACCAGTTCGGTTTCATGCGGGGACACTCTACTACAGAAGTTATCCACCTTATCAGGAGATTGGTGGAATAATTCAGGGATAAGAAGAAGGACATGCACATGGTATTTATTAACTTGGAGAAGGCATATGACAAGGTCCTAAGGGAGGTGCTATTGAGGTTCCTGGAGGCGAAGAGCGTGCCGGAAGCCTACATCAGAGCGATCAAGGACATGTACGATGGAACGAAGTCTAGGGTTAGGATAGTGGGTGGCGACTCAGACCACTTTTCGGTGGTTATGGGGCTTCATCAAGGATCCGCGCTTAGCCTTTTCTTATTTTCCTTGGTAATGGATGCACTCACACGCCATATCCAAGAGGATATGCCTTGGTGTATACTATTTGCTGATGACATAGTCCTGATAGACGAGACTGTCACGACCCAAACCCTGGTCGTGATGGCGCCCAACACAATGCTAGGCAAGCCCGACCATATTATCCTTTAACCCAGCCAGTTATTAATCAAATTAAACTTAAACAGTAAATGATCATATTAGGTGATAATCGAAACGTAAAACATACAAAATACGGTCCCAAACATATCGTGGTGTCACGAGACTGAGCCTCTACAGAATAGCATCCTAATACAATCAAGTCTAGGCAAATAGGAAATCAATAAGATGATAAAGAAGGAGAAACAAGCTCTGCGGACGCTGGCAGCTACCTCGTAATCTCCGCAAGAGTAGACAAGGATCAGCAGCTACAATGTCTCAACTGCTCTCGGGCACCTGTGGATCTGCACAGAAAGTGCAGGGGAGTGGGGTGAGTATATTTCAACTCAGTGAGTAACAATAATAAATAATAACTGAAGGTAAGAAATCCTGTGCTATCACTTAGCAGTTCTAAGGCAACCCTCACAGGTACGTCATCACTATAGTAGTACTCTAACCTCCAATCTACGTTTATCTCTACAAATTCCACTCTGAACCAACCTTCACTCGTACCCCCTACGGTGTACGGCCATCTCAACATATAAAGACACATACCTACGTCTATAATGTATAAGTATTTAAGTAGATAATAGGATATGATTAAGTATAACGCTGCGGCGTGCAGCCCGCTCCAATACATATACCGCTGCGGCGCGCAGCCCGCTCCATTTAACGTCGACGGCGCTCACTGGGGGTGTATACAGACTTCGGAGGGGCTCCCTAGGCCCAAGCACTATTATACTGCGGCGTGCCGCCCGATCCACACATGTATTACTGCGGCGTGCAGCCCGATCCCATAATATACACCAGTGCTCACTGAGAATGTGTGCAGACTCAGACTCCGAAGGGGCTCCTACAGCCCAAGCGCAATAATACTGCGGCGTGCAGTCCGTCCCACATGTATATTACACGTATATTACATGCATATTACTGCGGCGTGCAGTCCGATCCAATATATATACTGCTGCGGCGTGCAGCCCGATCTAATATAGGTATATGTATATAATACCTCATAATGGGCCCTCGACCCTATCCCGGTCAATATATGTGCTTGGCCTCTCAGGCCCAATATAATATATCACAGTGGGTCCAAGACCCTGTCTCAGTCAATATAGACTTGGCCTTTCAGGCCCACTCAGCTAGAACAGGGAATTCCACCCTAGATAATCTCTCTCAATGTACATATCTAGTACGGGCTCATATTATGCTATACAGCTAGAGCTACGGCTGAGTGTATGTTTCCAACATGATATAAGGGTCACCTCGCTTTATAGGTTCCCTAATGCTCTACAGATCGGCACAAGGCCCCAAACATGGCTATTAGCCCAATTGTACAGTTATAATCTCATTAACAGTCATACAACAAAGTATTCTATTAGCCGGGAAGGACTAAGTCCGAACCCCCAATCACAATGTCACCACGCCCGTCATAGAACGCGTGTCTCATCTCAATATAGCACTGTAAAGTGCTAGTACGGGGTTTCAAACCCTCAGTGCATTGTTTACTACTACCACTCACCTCAAACCGGTAAAAGCTTCAATCCGCCTTGCGCTTGCCTCGCAAATCAATCTCCTCGGGTGCCAAATCTGCTCAAAATCATAGAGAATGCATCAATATATGCTAATTTCACGAAATTCATTCGAAATAACCCAAATCATATCAAAACCCACAAGTTGTCAAAACCCGACTTTTGGTACACTTGTTGAAAAATTATAAAAGTTACATATTCGGAATCCTCATCTCGATACGAGTCTAGACATATAAAATTTACCAAAATCGGACTCCATTTGCCCACTCAAATCAGTGTTTTTCTTTAATTTAGGCCTAGGGCTCAAACCCACCTTTAATCTTCCATTTACAGGGATTTAACCAAGGATTTCATGTTAAAATGATGTAATTAAGCCACAAAACTTACCTCCGACGAATCCCCGATGAATTACCAGTAATTCCCGTGAGTTTCTCTCTCTAGAACTCAAAAATGGCGTTTTGGGTTAATGAACCCGTAGCCCCTCTGTTCTGTGATTAAATTCTCTGCCAGACCCATTTGCTCTACGCGATCGCGACTCTACTCACGCGATCGCGATGCTCAAACATTTTGCCCTCACGCGATCGCGATTCTCCTCACGCGATCGCGATGTACAACCATCCGGCCTCACACGATCGCGTCCCTATTCCTGCGATCGCGTAGCACATTTTTCCCTGGACCCCATTTCTCTTCTACACGATCGCGTAGATGCTCATGCGATCGCGATGACCACCCGGATAACACTACGCGATCGTGTCCGTGCTCCTGCGATCGCGTTGCTTCTGTTCTTGACCTTACGCGATCGCGTCCCTATCTCTGCGATCGCGAAGGGTAAAATTCTGCTGCACTTATGACAGCAAACCAGCTCTCTTCTTTGGCCAAGAATGGTCCGTTTGGACCCCCGGATTCATCCCGAGACCCCCGGGAACCCAACGAAAACCACCAACATACTCCAAAACATGATACGAACTTGTTCCAATCATAAAAACACCACACTAAACATCAAAATCACCATCTCTACACGAATTCAAGCCTAAGTTTCTTCAAAACTTTCAAAACTAACATTCAATCCAAAACCCGATCAAACGATGTCCGGATGACCTGAAAATTTGCAGACACATCCAAAATCACATAACGAAGCTACAGAAATTGTCGGAATTCCATTCCGACCCCCGGATCAAAATATCACCTACCATCCGATTTTCGCCAAAATTCAACCTTCGCCAATTCAAGCCTAAAACTACACCGGACCTCCGAATTCAATTCCGATTGTTCTCCTAAGTCATAAATGATCCCCCGGAACTAGTCGAATCATCAGAATCCGGTTCCGAGCATTCTAACTCAATAGTCAACTCTTGGTTGACTTTCCATATTCAAGCTTTCTTCAAACATGCTATTTGTTTCATTTTCAATCCAAATCACTCCTAACTCACCCGATATACTCTAATACAGTTATAAAAGCATAAGATATGTAATTGCAAGGTAACGGGGTGGAAATTCCCGTGACGACGGGCCGGGTCGTCACAGAGACGAGGGTCGGTGTTAATGAGAGGTTGGAGGTCTGGAGACAAACTCTCGAGTCTAAGGGTTTCAAACTAAGCAGGTCAAAGACAGAATGCCTGGAGTACAAGTTTAGCACCAAGTCGAGCGAAGTAGGTAGGGACGTAAAGCTTAGAGCTTAGGTGTCACAACCCAGATTTTTCCCCAATATCGGGATCGTGATGGCGCCTACTCGTAGTAGCTAGGCAAGCCACTGTATTCATACTATCCTGTTTTTAACACAATTTTTTTTATTAAATAAATGTGGAATACTTTATCAAAATGGAAATAACAATTCACAAGGTGAAAATCATACTGAAATCCTCTACCCAAGACGTGGAGTCACCAACTCACGAACTACTATGGAATACTACACATAAAAGTCTCAAGGAAATATAACATAATTCTGTTTGTCTCGGAACAAAGAGACTACAGCTAGTAACATAAATAAAGAGAGAGACGCCGGGCCTGCGGACGTCCGCAAGCTACCTCGGTCTCAAATGTGATCAACTCCCACGCAATCGATTTACTGCTGCTGCTCCTGATCGTAACCTGGACCTGTGCAAAAACGCACAGAAGTGTAGCATCAGCACAACCGACCCCATGTGCTGGTAAGTGCCTGGCCTATCCCGGCCGAAGTAGTGACAAGCCTAGGACCAGACACTCACATAAACCTGTGCAATTCAATATATATATATGTGTACCCCAAAATAACAAGAAATAATCAAGTATTAACACAATAAAGAATACCTTAATGAATTCAACAATTAATCACAGTTAATAATTTCACAAGGAAAAACAAAGTATAATGTAAACACAAGTAGTATCACTTCAAGAAATAGCAAGCAGTTGCACGGCATCACCCTTCGTGCTTTTACTCTCATCCTCACATCCATAGTACGGCATGATCCTTCGTACATGGTTCAATAATAGGGCACGGCATGATCCTTCGTGCATAATCAATAATAGGGCACGGCATGATCCTTCGTGCATAATCAATAATAGGGCACGGCATGATCCTTCGTGCATAATCAATAATAGGGCACTGCATGATCCTTCGTGCATAATCAATAAATAAACATGGCACGGCATGATCCTTCGTGCATAATCAATAATAGGGCACGGCATGATCCTTCGTGCATAATCAATAAATAAACATGGCACGGCATCACCCTTCGTGCATTATCACTCTTCCTCACCCAAATAACAATCACAGTTAAGGGCAAAGAAAGAAACAGTAATTCATAAACCGTCCCATCAAGGGCAATCAATAATTATCTTTACAACAAGTCCCAACAAGGGAGAACAATAACAATTCATCTGTAATATATCTCAAAATAATCATTTTCCAACGACTCACGGTCATACTAGACGCCAGTGTATGGATGCTCGTCACCACAGCCCATACACCGCACTCGATCACATAACACATAACACATAATCCTATTCCCTCAAGCTAGGATAGAGCAAACACTTACCTCGAATGCTTATGAACAATTCAATCCGTGGAAATGTCTTTTCTTTCAATTTGGCTCCAATCCAACCGTATCTATACACAATTGATTTAATATCATCAATTCTACTCCACAAACTAATTCTTAATACCAAATACAACTTTTACAACATTCTGCCATGAATAGTGAATTTCAACCCCCGGCCCACATGGTCGGAATTCGGGGTTAGGACCAAAATCCGGTTACCCATTCCCCCACGAGTTCATATATATAATTTGTTTCAAAATCGGACCTCAATTCGAGGTCCAATTCCCCAATTTATGAAAAACCCTATTTTCTAACAAAAACAAGAATTTTACCATGAAAATCTTTGATTTCTTATGAAAAACATGTTTAATGATATTAGGAATTGAAAGAATTAAGTAAAAAGTGACTTACAATCGTTTTGATGAAGAAGAAATCCTTGAAGAATCGCAAATGGGTGTTTTGGTTTTGTAAAATGTGAAGAAATGACCGAAATTCGTGTTTTTCAGGTCTCTGTGTTCGCATTTGCGAACATGGGTTCACAATTGCGAACCTCGACCAATTTCTGGAGTTTGAAAAATAAGCTAAGGCTGGGAAGTTCGTATTTGCGAACATTTGTTCGCATTTATGAACAGTTCGCATTTGCGAACTAATGTTCGCATTTGCGTTCGCATTTGCGAACAATGGTTCGCATTTGCGAACCAAGGCATAATGGGGAATGTTCGCATTTGCGAACATTTGTTCGCATTTGCGAACATAGGCTGGCACTGGGGACCTTCGCAAATGCGAACAATTGTTCGCATTTGCGAACAAGGCTGGGCCAAAGGGGGCTTCGCATTTGCGATGTATGTTCGCATTTGCGAGCTTGTCCCCCTTCGCAATTGCGAGAAAACTTCGCAATTGCGAAGCCAACAGCTGGGTGAAAAACCAGCAGTTCAAAAAATCAGAGTTTCATCCAACGGCCTATCAAATCTTTACCCGAGCCCCCCGGGCTCCAAACCAAACATGTACACAACCTCAAAAACACATTATGGACTTGTTCGTGCGATCATATCGCCAATATCACTTCGTTTTAATCAAATCAAGCCTCAAACTCATGATTTTCATACCTTTAGTTTTCAAAACTTCTTAACTTGGAACTCAAGGTCCAAAACATCTCAAACGACATCCAAATGTCACCAAACTTTACAGGAATCACATATATAATATTTAAGACTTGTACCGGGCGTCGGAACCAAAATACGAGCCCGATACCAAGGTCAATTAATTTATTTCCTTTAATAATTACATCAAAAACAATTTCACATAAAAATTCATAACTTGGGCTCTAGGCCTCGGAATTCGACTCCGGACGCATGTCCAAGTCCCATATTTTCCTACGGACCTCTCGGGACCATCCAATCTCGGTCCGGATCCGTTTACCAAAAATGTTGACCGAAGTCAACCATATCAATATTAATATCATTTTTATCCAAATTTCTCATAGAATTCATATTTTCTATCACAAAATCTTTCCGGCTACAAGCTCGGATCGTGCACGTAAATCGAGGCAACATAGAATGAGGTTTTCAAGGCCTCAGAAGCTCGAAATGATTAATTAAATAAGTGAAGACCCTTTGGGTCGTCACAATCTCCACCTCTAAAACAACCGTTCGTCCTCGAACGGACAAAATAAAGAAGTACCTGAGTCAGGAAACAAGTGTGGGTAGCGGCTCCGCATATCAGACTCGGACTCCCAGGTCGATGCCTCAGGAGGCTGACCTCTCCACTGAACACGCACCGAAGGATAACTCTTCGACCTCAGCTGTCGAACCTGCCGGTCTAGAATAGCCACCGGCTCCTCCTCGTAAGATAGACCATTGTCCAATTGGACAGTACCGAAGTCTAATACATGTGTGGGATCGTCGTGGTATCTCCGAAGCATAGATACGTGAAAAACTGGATGTACGGCTGATAAGCTAGGCGGCAAAGCTAATCTGTAAGCCACCCCTCCCACTCTGTCTAGAATCTCAAATGGGCCAATATACCTAGGGCCGAGCTTGCCCTTCTTCCCAAACCTCATCACGCCCTTCATAGGCGACACCCGGAGCAATACTCGTTCACCAACCATGAAATCTACATCTCGAACCTTACGATCCGCATAAGTCTTCTGCCTGGACTGAGCTGAACGCAATCTCTCCTGAATAGTCTTGACCTTATCCAAGGCCTCCTGAACTAAGTCTGTACCCAACAACCGAGCCTCTCCCGGCTCAAACCATCCGACTGGAGATCGACATCGCCTACCATACAACGCCTCATACGGGCCATCTGAATGCTAGACTGGTAGCTGTTATTGTAGGCGAACTCTACTAATGGCAGAAACTGGTCCCACGAGCCTCCAAAATCAATGACACAGTCTTGAAGCATGTCCTCTAGAATCTGAATAGTCCTCTCGGACTGGTCGTTCGTCTGAGGATGAAAAGCTGTACTCAACTGAACCTGAGTGCCTAACTCCCGCTGGACCGCTCTCCAGAACCGCGAGGTAAACTGCGTTCCCCGATCAGAGATAATAGATACTGGCACCCCACGGAGACGAACAATCTCCCTAATGTAAACCTCTGCTAACCTCTCCGACGAGTAGGAGACAGATACTGGAATAAAGTGTGCTGATTTGGTCAGTCTATCAACAATGACCCAAATAGCATCAAATTTCCTCCGAGTCAAAGGAAGTCCAATAACGAAGTCCATAGTGATCCGCTCCCATTTCCACTCGGGAATCTCAATCCTCTGGAATACACCACCAGGCCTCTGGTGCTCATATTTCACCTGCCGACAATTTAGACACCGAGCGACATACGCAATGATATCTTTCTTCATTCTACGCCACCAATAGTGCTGCCGCAAGTCCTGGTACATCTTTGCGGCGCCCAGGTGAATAGAATACCGCGAACTGTGGGCCTCCGCTAAGATCAACTCTCGAATCCCTTCGACATTGGGCACACAAACTCGACCCTGCAATCTCAATACCCCATCATCATCTAGATTTACCTGTGTGGCACCTCCCCGCTGTACTGTATCTCTCAACTCACGCAAATGAGGATCATCAAATTGCCTCTCACGGATACGCTCTAATAAAGAAGAACGAGCAACCGTGCAGGCTAACACCCTGCTAGGCTCAGAAATGTCTAATCTCACGAACCGGTTGGCTAAGGCCTGGACATCTAGAGCTAATGGTCTCTGATTGACCGGAATATATGCAAGACTACCCATGCTGGCATACTTTCTACTCAATGCATCGGCCACCACATTGGCCTTACCTGGGTGATATAATATAGTAACATCATAGTCTTTTAGCAACTCTAACCATCTCCGTTGTCGTAGATTCAACTCCTTCTGTTTGAACAAGTACTGTAGGCTTTTGTGATCAGTGTACACCTCACATATCACACCATATAGATAATGCCTCCAGATCTTTAAGGCATGAACCACTGCTGCTAACTCAAGATCATGAACTGGATAATTCTTCTCATGTATCTTTAACTGCCTCGAAGCATAAGCGATAACCTTACCATCCTGCATCAATACCGATCCAAGCCCCGTACGAGATGCGTCACAATAAACTGTGTAAGGCCCTGTACCTGTAGGTAGTACCAACACTGGTGCGGTGGTCAAGGTTGTCTTGAGCTTCTGAAAGCTCGCATCACACTCCTCTGACCACTGAAACTGGACACCCTTCTGGGTCAACCTGGTCATCGGGGCTGCAATAGAAGAAAACCCATCTACAAATCGACGGTAGTAACATGCTAATCCCAAGAAACTCCGGATCTCAGTCACTGAAGCTGGTCGAGGCCAATTCTGGACTGCCTCAATCTTCTTTGGGTCTACCCGAATACCTTCCACCGATACAATGTGACCCAGAAATGCTACCGAACTCAGCTAGAACTCACATTTAGAAAATTTGGCATATAGCTGGTTATCTTTCAGAGTCTGAAGAACCACTCTGAGGTGTTGCTCGTGCTCTTCCTGGCTGCGGGAGTATACCAGGATGTCATCTATGAATACTATCACGAACAGATCTAAGTAAGGCCTGAATACCCGATTCATCAACTCCATGAATGCTGCTGGGGCATTGGTCAACCCGAAGGACATGACCAAGAACTCATAATGCCCATATCTAGAGCCAAAAGGCTGTCTTAGGAATGTCAGCCGCCCTGATCTTCAGCTGATGGTAGCCCGACCTTAAGTCTATCTTAGAGAATACCCTCGCTCCCTGGAGCTGGTCAAACAAATCATCAATCCTCGGCAGTGGATATTTATTTTTGATAGTCACCTTGTTTAACCGCCGGTAATCAATACACATCCGCATCGAGCCATCCTTCTTCTTTACAAATAATACAGGTGCTCCCCAGGGGGAAACACTGGGCCTGATAAAGCCCTTCTCAAGAAGATCCTGCAACCGATCTTTCAACTCTTTTAGTTCCGGCGGGGCCATACGATAGGGTGGAATAGAGATGGGCTGAGTGCCCGGTGCCAGATCAATACAGAAATCAATATCCCTGTCGGGTGGCATGCCCGGCAGGTCTGAAAGAAAAACCTCCAGAAACTCCCGTGCAATAGGGACCGACTCAATGGAAGGAACTTCTGCGCTGGAATCACGAACATAAGCCAAATAAGCTAGACACCCCTTCTCGACCATACGTCGAGCCTTAACATAAGAAATAACAGTGCGAACGGAGTGGCTTGAGGTACCCTTCCACTCTAATCGGGGTGATTCTGGCAAGGCTAAGGTGACAGCCTTAGCATGACAATCAAGAATAGCATGGTATGGGGACAACCAGTCCATCCCCAATATGACATCAAAATCTACCATATCCAAGAGCAACAGATCAACACGGGTCTCAAGACCCCCAAATATAACTACGCACGAACGATGCACCCGATCAACTACAATGGAGTCACCCACTGGTGTAGCCACATAAACTGGAATATCCAGAGCATAGCTGGGCACACCCAAATACGGTGCGAAGTAGGAAGACACATAGGAATATGTAGATCCAGGGTCAAATAATACCGAAGCACCTCGCCACACACAAGAATAGTACCCGTAATCACGACATCTGATGCCTCCGCCTCCGGCCCGGCCGGCAAAGCATAGAACCGGGGATCCGCACCTCCCTTCCGAGCCGCGTCTCTAGGACGACCCTCAACCGGCTGACCTCTACCTCTCCACTGGTCGGTCTCCACCTCTACGGTCTCGACCTCCACCTCTATAATCTCTACCCCCGCCTCCGGCCGGCTGGGCAGGCCGAGGGTCGTGGGGCTCGAATCATAGAACGAGGACCTCGCCGCCGAGAGTTGCCCGCCGCTATAGGGCAATTCCCGATAAAATGACCCGGGTCACCACAACCGTAAGCAACTCTGGACCGATAGGGCTGCTGGCCCCGACGACCCGAATGGCCTCCACGAACACTCTGAAGAGGCCGAGCATTAATAGGAGACTGGTCTGAATAATGCCCCCGAGAACCACGATCACCTGATCCACCCTGTGAAGCCTGAAGGGCGGAATGAAAAGGCCTGGAGGACCGGCCTCTATCAAAGGATTCTCTGCTACCAGAGGAAGAACCACCAAACCTACCTGAATGACGAGGCCTCTTATCCGAAGAATAACCGCCTCCCCTAGCAAGAGCCATCTCAACTCTGCGTGCTGCATTGGCTGCCTCCTGAAATGATATGTCACTCCCCACACCCATAGCCATCTGGAGTCTAATCGGCTGATTGAGCCCATCTATAAATCTACGAACCCTCTCCCGCTCAGTGGAAAGTATCACCACTGCATGACGAGCCAAGTCGATAAATCTCGTCTCATACTGTGTAACTGTCATAGTGCCCTGATGGAGGCGCTCAAACTGCCTCCGAAGTACATCCCTCCGAGTAGCAGGGAGAAACTTCTCCATAAATAGTTCCGCAAACTGGTCCCATGATAAAGCTGGGGACCCTGCTGGTCGAGTCAAGCAACAATCTCTCCACCAAGTCTTGGCGGATCCTGCAAGTCTGAAGGTACAGAAGTCAACTCCGTTTGTCTCCACGATCCCCATAGTCTCGAGAATCTCATGGCAACTGAATAAGAAGTCCTGAGGATCCTCTGATGCGGCTCCACTGAATGTAGTGGTAAATAGCTCGGAGAACCGATCAAGCCTCCATAACGAATCGTAAGTCATGGCCGTTCCATCACCGGCATGAGCTGTGGTACCTGACTGAGTGGCCACAGCTGGCTGAATTACTGGTGCCTGAGGCTGAGGAGCTACTGGCTCCGGAGTATGAGCAATAGGAGTCTGGGCCCCTCCTCCAGCCTGAGAAGTAGCTGGGGCAACTGATAATAAACCCACTCTGGCAATGCTGTCCATGAATCCCGCTATTCTGATCAAGGCATCCCGGAGATCTGGGGTAATTAAAGCCTCTCCTGGGACCTGAGCTGGGCCCACTGGAGCTGCTGGAACCGGAACCTCCTCGTCAATCTCGATATGGGGCTCCACCTCTGGGGTAGCTGCCTGGGGCTGAGCTCTACCCCTACCACGGCCTCTAATACGGCCTTGGCCCCTGCCCCTCACGGGAGCTGCCTGGGGCTCGGGCTGCTGGTCAGCGGACGAAGAAGCGCGTGTCCTTACCATCTGCGAAAGGACAGAATAGAAATTCAATCAGTAATCGAGGAACAAGTCGCACGACAAGAAAGAACAAATGAGAGACTTTTTCCTAACTCAATAGACTCCGGAGGACAAGTACAGACGTCTCCGTACCTACCTCTCAAACTCTACTAAGCTTGTTCGTGAGCGGTGAGACCTATGTAACCTAGAGCTCTGATACCAACTTGTCACGACCCGGATTTTTCCCCAATATCGGGATCGTGATGGCGCCTACTCGTAGTAGCTAGGCAAGCCACTGTATTCATACTATCCTGTTTTTAACACAATTTTTTTATTAAATAAATGTGGAATACTTTATCAAATAGAAATAACTGATTGCAAAGTGAAAATCATACTGAAATCCTCTACCCAAGACGTGGAGTCACCAACTCACGAACTACTATGGAATACTACACATAAAAGTCCGAAGGAAATATAACATAATTCTGTTTGTCTCGGAACAAAGAGACTACAGCTAATAACATAAATAAAGAGAGAGACGCCGGGCCTGCGGACGTCTGCAAGCTACCTCGGTCTCAAATGTGATCAACTCCCACGCAATCAATTTACCGCTGCTGCTGCTCTTGATCGTAACCTGGACCTGTGCAAAAACGCACAGAAGTGTAGCATCAGCACAACCGACCCCATGTGCTGGTAAGTGCCTGGCCTATCCCGGCGAAGTAGTGACAAGCCTAGGACCAGACACTCACATAAACCTGTGCAATTCAATATATATATATATATGTGTACCCAAAAATAACAAGAAATAATCAAGTATTAACACAATAAAGAATACCTTAATGAATTCAACAATTAATCACAGTTAATAATTTCACAAGGAAAAACAAAGTATAATGTAAACACAAGTAGTATCACTTCAAGAAATAGCAAGCAATTGCACGGCATCACCCTTCGTGCTTTTACTCTCATCCTCACATCCATAGTACGGCATGATCCTTCGTACATGGTTCAATAACAGGGCACGGCATGATCCTTCGTGCATAATCAATAATAGGGCACGACATGATCCTTCGTGCATAATCAATAATAGGGCACGGCATGATCCTTCGTGCATAATCAATAATAGGGCACGGCATGATCCTTCGTGCATAATCAATAAATAAACATGGCACGGCATTAACCTTCGTGCATAAATAAATAAACATGGCACGGCATCACCCTTCGTGCATTATCACTCTTCCTCACCCAAATAACAATCGCAGTTATCACTCTTCCTCACCCAAATAACAATCACAAGTTAAGGGCAAAGAAAGAAACAATAATTCATAAACCGTCCCATCAAGGGAAATCAGTAATTATCTTCACAACAAGTCCCAACAAGGGAGAACAATAACAATTCATCTGTAATATATCTCAAAATAATCATTTTTCAACGACTCACGGTCATACTAGACGCCAGTGTATGGATGCTCGTCACCACGACCCATACACCGCACTCGATCACATAACACATAACACATAATCCTATTCCCTCAAGCTAGGATAGAGCAAACACTTACCTCGAATGCTTATGAACAATTCAATCCGTGGAAATGTCTTTTCTTTCAATTTGGCTCCAATCCAACCGTATCTATACACAATTGATTTAATATCATCAATTCTACTCCACAAACTAATTCTTAATACCAAATACAACTTTTACAACATTCTGCCATGAATAGTGAATTTCAACCCCCGGCCCACATGGTCGGAATTCGGGGTTAGGACCAAAATCCGGTTACCCATTCCCCCACGAGTTCATATATATAATTTGTTTCAAAATCGGACCTCAATTCGAGGTCCAATTCCCCAATTTATGAAAAACCCTATTTTCTAACAAAAACAAGAATTTTACCATGAAAATCTTTGATTTCTTATGAAAAACATGTTTAATGATATTAGGAATTGAAAGAATTAAGTAAAAAGTGACTTACAATCGTTTTGATGAAGAAGAAATCCTTGAAGAATCGCAAATGGGTGTTTTGGTTTTGTAAAAATGAAGAAATGACTGAAATTCGTGTTTTTCAGGTCTCTGTGTTCGCATTTACGAACATGGGTTCGCAATTGCGAACCCCGACCAATTTCTGGAGTTTGAAAAATAAGCTAAGGGTGGGAAGTTCGCATTTGCGAACATTTGTTCGCATTTGCGAACACTGGCAGTCAAAGGGATGTTCGCATTTGCGAACCAATGTTCGCATTTGCGAACACATGCTGTATAAGGCAGTGTTCGCATTTGCGAACAATGGTTCGCATTTGCGAACCAAGGCAGTATGGGAAATGTTCGCATTTGCGAACTATTGTTCGCATTTGCGAACATAGGCAGCACTGGGGACCTTCGCAAATGCGAACAATTGTTCGCATTTGCGAACAAGGCTGGCCAAAGGGGGCTTCGCATTTGCGATGAATGTTCGCATTTGCGAGCCTGTCCCCTTCGCAATTGCGAGAAATACTTCGCAATTGCGAAGCCAACAGCTGGGTGAAAAACCAGCAGTGCAACATTTCAGAATTTAATCCAACGGCCTATCAAATCTTTACCCGAGCCCCCGGCTCCAAACCAAACATGTACACAACCTCAAAAACACATTATGGACTTGTTCGTGCGATCATATCGCCAATATCACTTCGTTTTAATCAAATCAAGCCTCAAACTCATGATTTTCATACCTTTAGTTTTCAAAACTTTCAAACTTGGGACTCAAGGTCCAAAACATCTCAAACGACATCCAAATGTCACCAAACTTTACATAAATCACATATATAATATTTAAGACTTGTACCGGGCGTCGGAACCAAAATACGAGCCCGATACCAAGGTCAATTAATTTATTTCCTTTAATAATTACATCAAAAACAATTTCACATAAAAATTCATAACTTGGGCTCTAGGCCTCGGAATTCGACTCCGGACGCATGTCCAAGTCCCATATTTTCCTACGGACCTCTCGGGACCATCCAATCTCGGGTCCGGATCCATTTACCAAAAATATTGACCGAAGTCAACCATATCAATATTAATATCATTTTTTATCCAAATTTCTCATAGAATTCATATTTTCTATCACAAAATCTTTCCGGCTACAAGCTCGGATCGTGCACGTAAATCGAGGAAACATAGAATGAGGTTTTCAAGGCCTCAGAAGCTCGAAATGATTAATTAAATAAGTGAAGACCCTTTGGGTCGTCACATTAGGCTATCCCCAAGAGGGACAATTTCAAATATCTTAGGTCGGTGATTTAGGGGGAGAGATATCGATGAGGATTCCACTCACCGTATAGGGGCAGGGTGGACGAAATAAAGGCTTGCATCAGAAGTCTTTTGTGACAAGAAGTGCCACCGAAACTCAAGGGAAAGTTTTATTGAGTTGTGATTAGACCTGCCATGTTGTATGGGACGGAATGTTGGCCGGTTAAGAATTCTCACGTGTAGAGAGTGAAGGTTGCGGAGATGTGGATGCTCAGGTGGATGTATGAGCACACCAGGTTAGATAAGATTAAAAATGAAGTTATTCGGGAGAAGGTGCGGGTAGCCCCAGCGGATGAGAAGATGCGGGAAGCGAGGCTCATGTGGTTCGGGCATATGCGGAGGAGAAGCCATGATGCCCCGGTGAGGAGTTGTGAGCGGTTGACGGTGGTTGGCACGATGTGAGGCAGATGAAGGCCTAAGAAGTATTGGGGAGGGGTGATTAGGCAGGACATGGCAAAATTGCAGATTTTCGAGGACATGGCCCTTAGTAGGAAAGTCTGGAGGGCTAGTATTAGGGTTATATGATAGAGCGTCTAGAACTTTCATACTTCATTCTTGGGACTAGGTGGGGTTTGGTAGCACCCTCTGTAGATATCTTGCGTATTGTATTGTGTTGCCTTATGGTAGTTACTGGTAGATATTATTGCATGCCTTGTAATTTATGATTTTATGTTTAGTTAACTATTTATGCAATTTCTACGAGAGTCACTAATATTTTCTTTTTTCCTCCTCTTTATATTCTCTTTCTCCTGAGCCGAGGATCGATTGGAAACAACCTCTCTGCCCTTTCGGGTAGGGGTAAGGCCTGTGTATGAATTACCCTCCCTAGACCTCACTTTGTGGGACTATACTGGGTAGTAGTAGTTGTTGTTGTTGTTGGATGCCCTTTCAAAAGTTCGCAAACCCTCACAACCCCTCAAATCTTCACCAGATTCCTTCTCAAAAGTAACATTACTATCACCCACAACTTGGCTGACATATTCTAATAGAGGGGGACCACTACAAGTTCTTCAACCATGTAATCTACACAAACCTCCAAAATATCCCTACTTTTTAACTCTTCACAAATACCCATAAGGTCCCTATCAACCTTAATTACTATCAAACTAAGACAATTAGGTGATCTAACATAAATAACAGCAGAATAACTATTGTAACCAAACTCTTTTTTACATAACCTAAAAAGTCAAAATATGAGAACATATCAACATCAACATCAACACAATCGGTAGTCATCCCACCAACACAATCCTC
>JASVEL010002211.1:0-83813 GCA_032618575.1 Nicotiana noctiflora
CTGCCTCGACCTTCTATGGATCAACCCGAATACCATCACTGGACACTATATGTCCCATAAAACCGATAGTATCAAGCCAGAACTCACACTTAGTGAATTTCGCATACAGCTTCTCTTCTCTCAACCTCTGCAATACCACTCTCAAATGTTGTGCATGCTCCTCCTGGCTGCGTGAATATACCAGGATATCATCAATAAACACAATCACAAAAGAATCAAGGTACGGCCGAAATACACTATTCATCAAGTGCATGAATGCTGCTCGGGCATTAGTCAACCCGAAAGACATCACCAGGAACTCGTAGTGCCCATATCGCGTTCTGAACATTGTCTTCATAATGTCCGAGTCCCTGATCTTCAACTGATGATAGCCCGATCGAAGATCAATCTTAGAAAATACACTAGCTCCCCTGAAGCTAATCAAATAGGTCCTCAATACGAGGCAATGGGTACTTATTCTTCACTGTTACCTTGTTCAGCTGCCTGTAATTAATGCACATTCTCATTGTGCCATCTTTCTTCTTCACGAACAACACCGGTGCACCCCAAGGTGACACACTCGGACGAATGAAACCCTTATCTAAGAGTTCCTGAAGCTGTTCTTTCAATTCTTTTAACTCTGCTGGTGCCATGCGATAGGGAGGAATAGAAATGGGTCGAGTGCCCGGCACCAAGTCAATACCAAAGTCAATATCTCGGTCAGGCGGCATGCCTGGTAGGTCTGCTGGAAATACATCCGGAAACTCCCTTACAATGGGGACCGAATCAAGACCGGGTGTCTCGGCCTCAACATTTCTAATGAAGGCCAAATAAGATAAACAACCCTTGCCAATCATTCGTTGAGCCTTTATATAAGAAATCACCCTGTCGGACACATAATCAGTCAAGCCACGCCACTCGATCCTCGGATTACCTGGAATAGCTAGTGTGACTGTCTTGGCATGACAATCCAGAATCGCATGGTAAGGAGATAGCCAATCCATGCCTAGAATAACATCGAAATCTACCATGCCCGGTAGTAATAGATCAACTCGGGTCTCCAGACCCCCAATAGTAATAATACAGGATCGATATACCCGATCCACAACAACAGTATCCCCTACTGGGGTAGACACATGTACGGGCAAAGCAAGAATACCACGGTCATACCCAAATGATGTGCAAAATAAGTAGAGACATAAGAATAGGTGGATCCGGGATCAAATAAGACGGAAGCATCCCTGTGGCAGACTGAGATAATACCTGAAATGACCGCAACTGAAGCACTAGCATCCTTCCTATCCGGAAGAGCATAGAAATGAGCCTGGCCTCCACCAGTACGATCCTCACCCCTAGGGCGACCTCTGGATACCTGGCCACCAGTCCTAGTCGACTGTGCTGGCGTTGAAGAAACAGGAGTAGAAGACGAAGGTTGATCCCTCTACTGAGACCGCTTACGAAGCCACTGAGGACACTCTCTCCTGATATGGCCTAAATCACCGCACTCAAAACAACGGCCTGAAGATGAAAGAAGGGGCTGCTGAGGACCCCTCGCTACCGATGAACCCTGTGCTGAGGAAGCAGGAGCAGAGCTCTGAGCTGGAAGAGCACTCAGTGCAGGCTGACTCTGCTGACGGTTCTGCTGACCCTGATAACCCTGATGGCCCTGCCGACCACGATCTGATGAAACCCCACTGGACTCTGCACGTCCAGACTGATGAGACCTGAAAGAGCGACCTCTGCTATGCTGAAATTGGCCCCTAGACGGAGCACCACTGTAGCTGCCAGTACCACGAGGCTTCTTAGCCTCTCTCTCCACCCGCTCTCTGCGGCGATCTGTCTCAATATGACGGGCAGCATCAACCACCTCCTCAAAGGAAACTGCCGAAACTCTCTCCCTGGTCATCAATATGCGGATGGGATAAATAAGGCCATCGATAAATCTCCGAATCCTCTCTCTTTCTATAGGAACCATCCACATGGCATGACGGGCCAACTGTGTGAATCTCATCTCGTACTGATTAACCGTCATCTCTCCCTGCTTCAACCACTCGAACTGACGTTGCAGCTCCTCTCTCTGAGACCGAGGCACGTACTTCTCCAAAAATACCGTGGAGAACTGCTTCCAAGTGAGGGGCACTGCCCCAGCGGGCCTACGCCTCTCGAAATCCTCCCACCAATGAAATGCTGCACCCGTGAACTGAAAAGTGGTGAATGAAACATCGCTGGACTCTAGAATACCCGCGGTAAGAAGCATGCGCTGACATCTGTCAAGAAAACCCTGGGCATCCTCTCCCTCAGCACCACTAAATGTCGGAGGCTGTAGCCTCTCAAATCTCTCCAAACGACGCTGCTCATCGTCGGGCATAGCTGGAACCATATAAGCAGGAGCTGGTGCAACGGGCGCAACTGGCTGAACTGGCTCGGGTGTGTGAGCCACGGGGGTCTGATTTCCTCCCCCTGCCTGTGAAGAAGATACTGCAGAAGTAGCTGCAACTACCTGAGCCAAGCCTGTGCACACTGATAAGATCTGAGCCAAGGTCTCCTGAAGACCTGGTATGACAATGGGCACTGCCGGTGCCCGAACCTGAGTTGCCGGAGCGTTTGCCGCTGGAATTTGGTCCTGAGTCTGGGCCACTGGCGCAGGAATCTGACCCTGAGTCTGGTCAGCTGGTGGATCAGCAGGTGCTGGTACTGCTGCCCTACCTCTACCACGACCATGGCCTCTAGGTGCAATTGGTGGTCGTCCGCCACATCCGTTAGCTCGTGTTCTCGCCATCTGCGACAGAATGGAACATGGAAAATTTTAATTTCATGACAACACAATACGCACGATATGAATCCAAGAAAATGAGGTTTTTCCTAAAGTTTCTGTAGCCCTTCGAAGATAGATACGGACGTCTACGTACCGATCTGCGAATGCCTACTAAACCGGCTCATGACTCGCGAGTCCTAACAACCTAGAGCTTTGATACCAACTTGTCACAACCCAAATCCGGTTGTAATGGCGCCCAATAATTAAGCTAGGCTAGCCAGACCAACAATTCAATTGTCACAACGATATCAGTCCCAAATGGACATTCCAAGAAGAATATATGAGTTTAAGAACTCCAATAATAATAAAAGTGAACAAAATACTGACACTCCCAAAGATCTGGAGTCACAAGTCTAGAGCCTCTAACAAAACCCAACAGGAATAGAGAGTACTATATAGAAGTACTCAAGTCCGAATACAAAATACAAAATAACAACTGGAAATGAGAGGAGAAGCTAGGTTCTGCGAACGTAGGCAGCTACCTCAGCAACTCGATATGACACTGCAACCGCGGGAAATGCCCGTCTACTGCTCCTGAGTACCTGAGTCTGCACACAAAAGGTGCAGGGAGTAGGGGTGAGTACTAAGTACTCAGTGAGTAACAAATATATATAAGTAGTTGACAGTAAGAAATCCACAAAATACCACAATATGAAGCTACACTACAGTCCGATTCTCCTACGAACTAGCAACAACAATACAATACAGCTACCACAGAGTAATTCAACAAATACGGATGCAATGCAATGCACATAACCGCTACGGCGTGTAGCCCGATCCAATTTAACGTCGACGGCGCTCACTGGGGGTGTGTACAGACTTCGGAGGGGCTCCTACAGCCCAAGCGCAATACTGCTGCGGCGTGCAGCCCGATCCTCATATCAACCACTGCGGCGTGCAGCCCGATCCCATACTCAGTCCACAATAAGCAATTAAGTCACAAAACAGTTCATTTTCCTTAATTCCAGTTCTCAATTCATAATTTATGAAAAATACTTTAACTTTATTAAATTTGCAAAAGCCGGTGACTTAGCATTTCAAAAGTGTGATTTCAATTTCCAGGACTGAGATCAGTGAATTAAGCAAATATAGCTATCACATAAATATTGTCCTCTAAGGACACTACAGGTCGGCACAAGGCCCCAAACAAGGCTTACAGCCCACAATTATATCAAATACAGTGTATTTCCAACACTAATAACATATTATTTATTTCCGGGATGGACCATGTCTCAATCCCCAGTCACAATCAATCCCGCACCTGCCACGGTGTGCGAGCCATGCCCTACTAGCGTCACAATGTCCTAAGCCGGGGTTTCGAACCCTCAGGCTACCATATACACAAACTACTCACCTCTAGCCGGTCGTAGACTTGTCCGCGATGCCTTTTCCTTTGAATTTAGCTCCCTCGTGCATAGAATCTAGTCAAACCATAATAATTATATCAAATACGGGTCAAAGAATCATAACCCATTACAATTTACATGAAATTCGCATAAATACACCAAGTTGGTAAAACCTGACCCCGGACCCACTGCTCGGAAAATTTCGAAATTTTTACCAACGCGACCCTCATCTCGCCACGAGTCCGTGCATATAAAATTTATCGAAATCGGAGTTCAAATGGCCTTCCAAATCCAAAAATCCCGTTTTCAATATTTAGGCCACATTTCTTCAAGATTTCAACCCAATTTCATGAAGATTGATGTTAATTCTACCATAAAATGATGTTTTTGAGTCAAGAATCTTACCTCCGACGAATACCTGATGACTTCTCAGTGATTTCCTCGAGTTTTCTTCTCTCTAGGGCTCAAAATTGAGTTTTGGGTTAATGAACCCGTAACCCCTCTGTTCTGTGATTTAATTCTCTGCCAGACCCATTTACTTTACGCGATCGCGATGTTCAAAATTCCGGACTCACGCGATCGCGACTCGCCTCACGCGATCGCGATGTTCAAACATCCGGCTTCACGCGATCGCGTCTCTCTTCCTGCGATCGTGTAGCACAAATTTCGCTGGACCCCATTTCTCTTCTACGCGATCGCGTAGATGCTCATGCGATCGCGATGGCCGCCCGGTTAACTCTACGCGATCGCGACTGGTCCTCCTGCGATCGCGATGGCCTAGCCCCCAACCCTACGTGATCGCGTCCCCCTCCCCGCGATCGCGGAGAGCAAAAACCTGCTGCATTTATGACAACAACCAGCCTTTTGTTTTTTTCCAAAAATGGTCCGTTTGGACCCCCGGATTCATCCCGAGACCCCCGGGACCCCAACGAAAACCACCAACATACTCCAAAACATGATACAAACTTGTTCCAATCATAAAAACACCATACTAATCATCAAAATCACCATTTACACACGAATTCAATCCTAAGTTTATTCAAAACTTTCAAAACTAACATTCAATCCAAAACCCGATCAAACGATGTCCGAATGACCTGAAAATTTGCGGACATATCCAAAATCACATAAAAAAGCTACAGAAATTGTCGGAATTCCATTCCGACCCCCGGATCAAAATATCACCTACCATCCGGTTTTCACCAAAAATCAACCTTCGCCAATTCAAGCCTAAAACTACACCGGACCTCCGAATTCAATTCCGATTGCTCTCCTAAGTCATAAATGATCCCCCGGAACTAGTCGAATCATCAGAATCCGGTTCCGAGCACTCTAACTCAATAGTCAACTCTTGGTTGACTTCTCATATTCAAGCTTTCTTCAAACATGCTATTTGTTTCATTTTCAATCCAAATCACTCCTAACTCACCCGATATACTCTAGTACTGTTATAAAAGCATAAGATATGCAAATGCAAGGTAACGGGGTGGAAATTCCTGTAACGACGGGCCGGGTCGTTACAGCATGGTGGGCACTCAAGCAACTAAATCTCAGCTGGCATGAAGCAAGTAAATCAAGAGTCGCCGAATTACATGAACTGGATGAGTTCCGTTATCTAGCTTTTGAGATCACAAAATTATACAAGGATGGCTATATGACCAAAATATCATAGAGCGCAACTTCAAAATCGGGGACAAGGTACTACTCTATAACTCAAGATTACGGTTGTTCCCGGGAAAATTTAAATCAAGATAGTCTGGCCCATTCCGGGTGGTTGAAGTGTTACAGTCTGGCGCTGTGGAAATACAATCTGAAGATGGCTCTCGCACTTTTAGAGTCAATGATAGCGGTTGAAATTGTACGTTGGCATGAATGAAGCCAATGAGACAGTTGAATTGCGGTTGGATGAACCTCAAAGGTCGAGCAAGCCTTAAAATGCGCTAAGTTGAGTCGTGCCGCGACGTTAAATTAGGTGCTACGTTGGAGGCAACCCACGAAATTGTTGTAATTGTAAATCATTATAGTTAGACAATATATATATATATATATATATATATATATATATATATATATATATATGATACCTTCTACCATGGTGAAACCGCGGTGAGAAGCCCCTCTAAACCCAACCCACCGCGGTTGGACCGCGATCACGATCAAACCACGGTGGGAACCCCTTTCTGAATCTCCTACCTCGCGGTTCCATCACGACCGCGGTGGAACACGGGCAGGCCAGGTATGTTCGAGATGTTTTTTAATTTTTTACCCTTTCCCCCCCTTTTTCTTTTAATAACCCTAACCTAAACACTCTCCACCCCCATTATTTCAAAACCAGCCGTCACCCCTCCCATCTCTTTCTCTCTCTCTAATTTTTTTTCCTCCTTCTCTCTAACTTTACCCCCCCCCCCCCCCAAATCTCTTCCTCTTCCTCCACCACTCCTCCCCCAACATCCTTTGCTATTCCTATTCTTCTCCTCCTACTTCAAGTAAGTTTTTCTTTTTCTTTTTTTTTTTTTTTAATATTGTTATTTTAATTAGTGTAGTATAGTTTAATTGTAGTTGTTGCTAAAACCCTACCTAGGCTTAGTGTAAAACATGTTAATATGCAACATTAATATAGCAACATTGTTGTATAAATTAATTTTTGATATTTAACTTGGTTGGGTCTCCATTATTATGTATTGTGCTTTGTTATGGTGGTTGGGAGACCCAAATTAGTCGTTGATTGATTAGTTTGGTTTTGGGCCATGGTTTGGCCAATTATGTTGTAACGTATGTTGTTGCTAAATTTTAGGGGTTGTGATGCTTAGGTTTGGGTGGTTGTTGTTGTAAAAATTTGGAGATGGTGTAATTATGCGTGGGGTGATGTTGGCATGATAAAAAGAAGTAAGTGTGGGGTGCAGTAGGTGAGAATGAGTGAAATTGTTGGAAATATATGGTCTAATTAGGGGTCATCATATGACGACACTAAACGAAGTACATTTGTAGTCAACGCATGGCGAAGTCTGAGTAACCATTCAAAGTACTAATGTAATCAAAATTTTTGTATGCTTCTTCTGTGCAGGATTATGGCTCCCAAGCGATCAAGGCATGCTCTAAGCTCGTCTAGGCGTCCTACCTACAATGAGTCTCATTTTGAGTGTGAGGAGGCAAAAAATAATTTTCACGCCAAGGCTACCAAGGCATGGCTGTAGGAGATCTCCATTGACATGATGGCTCATCGGGCTGAAAAGCCTGACATGTACGAGAAATTCGATGCAGGGACATGGAATTCCTATTTGATGAACATGCTCTCGTCAACAAGATGCTTGTTAGGGAGTTCTATGAAAATGCGACCTACGACGTGGCTAGGGAGGTCTTCGTGCGAGGTAAATGTGTTTGGGCCAAAGTGCCTAGTGTTAGGCAAGCTTTGAGACTACCTGCTTTTACAAGTGACGTCGATTACTACCACGACAGGCCCGGTGTCACTTGGGACACCATGATAGAGGCCTTATGTGTAGGTGGTCGTCCTTTCTGGATCAAGGACCAAATTACTCTTAACTCCATCTGTTTCACACATCTTTCCAAGTGCTGGTTTACGGTTGTCTGTAATTATTTTCTGCCCTCCAGCAACACCACTGATTTGATACTTTGTCACCCAATGGGAGTTTGATATTGCCCGACTGATTTCTGATGAGATGATGCTGAGGGAACCCATCAAGTCCAAGGGATTTTATTTACCTTCTTTGGCCACTACTCTTTGCCTCTCCCACCTGACACTCGTATTACCTACGGATGGCGAGCTTCCACAAAAAGCTCCATTTAAAGCTTCTATTATTCGGGTGGGTCGAGGCAACGACCCCATTGACATTGATGACGATGATGACCTTGTCCCGGTTATCCAGTCCCGGAGGTCCACTGACTCCACAGTTACTTCTAGGCAAGCTCATTATGGAGCTGACCTATCCAAGTCCCAGTCACCTATGTTGAGGTCTTTGGAGGAGCAAGTTGTGGATTTACGCACTTCCGTGGACGGCCTACATACGCGCATGGACGCGATGTCTCAGAGGCATTCTAGGACTGAGATCCGTTTCATGGCATGGTTTATAGCTTTGGGTTGAGCATGCAATGTCGACCCCGCCACCGTCTCCGACTCATACTGAGTCCCAGGTAAGTCTTCTAACCCTTATGTGGTTTAAATTGATTATTATGACATGAGGACATGCCATGATTTTAAGTGTGGGGTGAGAGACTTATTCTGTATTGTATGTTGTACATAGTAGATTTAGCTGTATAGTATATTAGGCTTGGCCCGATGATGGACACTTGGTGACGGGTTTCTTAAGGGTCTAAGTCGGAACAAAAAAAAAAAACAAAAAAATCAATAAATTTTAAAAAATCCAAAAATATGAGTAGAGGACTATTCCTGATGACGGACTACTTCGACAGTACTCTTGAGGGATGTAGTCCACGTAGGAATTTTTGTTTCATTTCTTTTTTTTTTCTAGGTAGTGTATCACCTCCTCCTTGGTTTTTCTTTTGGCCACGGTTCTCTTCCAAGGGTTTTTATTGAACCAGGTTAGGTAGATTTTTCTTTTTAGGATTAGAGGGTGAAGGTTAATATGTAATCCCAAGTATGCACACTAGCAAAACTAAAATGAACTTGAGAATGTATTATTTTGAGCATGACTGTAGATACGAGGATATGCCTTAAATTACACAATACAACTTGCTTGAACATTGATAGGACTCTGTAGATGAACCCGATTCTGAATGAGTTGCATGCTAAGTGTGTGTGAGTTTTTACCTGCATTATATGTTTATACATGATACCTAGAACTTGCCCTGTATGTGTGCAAAGTGAAATAGAAGTTGTTTAGTTATAGAGATGATAAAGACATTTCTTTGTGTAACCCCACAAATCAAAAACTATGAATTCACATATACATAATATCTTAGTTAACCCCTTTGAGACTTAAGGCTGTTCTTTGATAACCCTATTATGTTTAAAATCTATATCATATATTGTTTTACCTTACCTCCTAGAAGCACTTGAGTTATAATGAATAAGCAAAAGTGAAAGTGTGGGGTGAGGGCAAATTGAAAAAGGGAAATCAAGAATGAATGGTAGAAAATGGTGAACTGGCAATGTATAGTAAATGCTTTACAAAGCAATGAAAAAAATGTATATATGTAAATAAGAAAGCCAGTTACACAAAACAAAAGAAAAAGAAAAATGGGGATTAAAAATGAATAAAAGGTGAAGGAATGGTTAGGGGGCGCATAACGAAAAAGCTTAAAGGGAAGTTTGTGTAAAAGAAAGTGCTTAGGGAAGTTAGCCACTATAACCAAAAGTATTCTACCTGTCCCATAGCCTACATTACAACCCTTAAACACCTCTTGATCTTTGATTAAATAACTCGATTAGTGGAGTATTACACTAGGGGCAAGCCTATGGTGTATCTGTGTACATATAAATGCTCTTTGCTGAAGTGAGTGAAATTTTTCTATATATATAAGTTCCATGTTATAAATTGCTATTGTGTGGGAACTTCTCTTAGTATGATTGTGTGAGGGCATGTAACTCAGGAAGAAAAGGGTAAGTTTGCAAGTATGTGTTAATAATTAGAGTAAGCAGTGATGTGTTGGCATTTGAGTTTACAGTTGAGTAAGGATCGTGCATTACTTAGGTTAATCATGAATGATAGCTTGTGTGACATATTTTGGGGGAGACATTAATAAAATTGGCCTAAAAGTGTGATTAAAGTTACTCGAGGAAGAGCAAAGGTTTAAGTGTGGGGTGTTGATAATAGGTGAATTTGACTATATTTATGCCCTAAATAATCACACTTTAATATTGTTTTGATAATATTTATGATGAAAAAATGCTCTTATTAGTATTTTTAGTGTGTTATAGGTACACAAGAGTTGATGAAGGCTAAAAGAGCAGTTTTGGAGTCAAAAGAAGGTGAAAAGGGCCATGTGTGGAACAAGTCAAGAAATTGTGCGGAAACAGCCCAGAAGATTCAGCGGTACTGTTTGACCGTGGCTCCACCGCGACCGCGGCAGAACCACTGTAGAACAAGCCTACGGAAGTTTGGAAGAATCAGAGGACATGATCCACCGCGGTTCCACCGCGAACGCGGTCAAACCGCGGTGGAAGGCGGAAAATTCAGGGGCTTAAGTGTAAAAACAAAAATTGTAAAACCTAAACCCTATATATATTGTTAGGATTCGCCCAAAGGAGGCATGTTTTTGTACTATTGACTATTTTTGCAAGCAAACTAGTAAGAGAGAAATCTTTCAACATCTTTCTTTTTTTTACTTTGAATTCTTGATTATAAAATCATTTATCTCTTTTGCTTCCTTAATTATGAGTAGCTAAATCTTTATCTAAGGTTTTGATGGAACCTATTGACTGATGAACTTCTGGGTTATGTGAATACAAATTGTTAGCTAAATTTCTATTTGTTCAACTTCGTTCTTGTTGTAGTTAATTGATAGGATCCTCAATTAGCTGTGCCTATTTAGTATGCATAACTTGGAAAAGAGTGCATAGTTAGGTTATTGTTGAACAACACCACACATAGATTATTGGAGGAATCTATAATTGTGGGCGTAAATGTGGGATAAGGAATAACGAAACCTTAGGTGCAATCTAAAGTGAACTGTGCTAATTAAAGCTAGTTAGGGTAGCTCGAAAGAGCGCAATAGTAAATTATTATAATTGCTCGGGAGAGAATTACGGTAGAAATAAAGTTCATGGTTGATAGAGAAATATTGACAATTTATATGAGCATAAACAGAAGGGATTCCATCAATAGGGGTAATCATTACCTTAGTCTTTCTCATTATTATTTACAACAAATTCAGTTATTTTCTTCAAGTCTTTAGTTTATTGCATAAGTAGTTAGTAGAAACCAATCACAAAGATATTTGAAAGTTTGGGAAGCTAATTCAGAAGTGCTATTGGGTTTTGAAGGTTGTAATTGATAGGTTAACTCTCTGTGAGATTCAACTCCGGACTTATAAAATCAGGTTATATTGACAGCGACAGCATTGTCCTTTTTAAGGCATAGTTGGGCATCATCAGTACTGACGCGAAAGAGAAACCTATGTTAAAGTGTGTTTGGGGTGCATGTTAATGTATGCTTTTTTAAGTTCTTTGATTAACATTCTATTTGGATCATTGTTTTCCATCATTTTATAATGTATTGTATTGTATCGTATTATACCGCATTGTTTTATGAATACTATGTTTGGATAGATTATATTATATTGTTTGTTATTGTTAAATAATATTTTGTTGTTTGGTTTGATTGTATCGTATTGTACTGTAACTGATAAGTTTACTAAAATATCCACAATTGTTTAAATATTAAATTTATCAAAATTTATGCATAAAAATAATTATAAAAAACAAAACAGAAGAAGGCAAAACACAATAAGAAAGCAGAACAAAGGAGCGACACAAAAGAAGACAACAGAAGGCAACAACACACCTTTAACATTGGTCTGGAAAAAAATAAAGCAGGTTATAAGTTGAAGATTTGGAGTCAAAATAGAAAAAAATATAAAGGATAAATAAAAAGATTGTGAGTAATAAGTTAGGGCATAATTGAAAAGAAAAATAGGAAACGATCCCACCACACCAAATCGGTTGTTTAAAAAAAGGGATATTTTATTGTTCCGGAACAATGAATTTAACAATACAATACAACCAATTTTAATGAAACAATCAAAACGAATATTATTTTGGAATAACAATATAATATAATACAATACAATACAACACAACAAGAAACAACCATCCAATCAAGTTGTAAGATAACTTATAATGACATGTGATAGTTTGTATAAAAATATGTAACTCTCGATTACAAGTCTAATTTATAATAATTTATTATAATAAAGTTAAAACTATAAAAAAATGTAAAAATAATCGATTATATTTTCAATATATAGTTAAGTTAAATTTATTTTCTAAATAAGATTAGACAGATATTGTAAAAAACTTTTCTGTTATATATCACGTTACGACAACAAGCCACACGATATCAAGTTTGATACGATAACTTAAGAATAGAGTAATAGCAATGCTATCGGGGGTGGATTTAGGGGCGGATTCGCCAAAAAATTATGCTATGTATACCGTGTAAAATCTATTTTTCACCTCTTTATATTAAGTTTTGTACCTCTTAAAACAATTCAATAGTGTAGCTTAATGGTCAAGTGAGTTCAAAAACTTCCTAAAGTCATATGATCAATTCCCACTAGCTAAAACACAAATTTAACTTTTTTTTATGGCATATAACGAGGCAGTGAATACAATGAAATACATAGAATACATACATTAAAAAAATACATTGAAAAAAAGATAGTGAATACAACGAAATATATAAAATTAAGCGAGATACATTGAATTACAATGAAAAAAATACAATGAATACAATGAAATACATGAAAATACAGCATGATACATTGAAAATATATTAAAATATATTAATAGAAAATCAAGTTGCTCAGCCCCAAAACTCCGTCGTCTTTGTTAAAAAATAGACACTAATTTCCGACGAATTCGCAATCGAGCAAAAATCCTGAATCTCACTAAACCGAAATTCGAATCTACATAGACATCAACTTTTGAGAGCAGCCCGGTGACAAGAGCTCTAAGCAGTAGACCATAAAGTTTTGCCAAAAGAAGACCAATAACTCGGCTATATTGTTTATGCTTTCTTCTCTTTAGTTTATCTTATTTTCAACGTGACTTCCTGTGAATTGAAAACGAGGATGAGAGACACGAAATATGGGATTTCTCAGCGTTCCTTTTACCACCATGATGAGACATCATGAACTTGAAATCACCGTTTGTGACTAATACGTTAGTGGGAGTAATTTTGAGATTGAACATCGTGTTTTCAGGGAATGTGAGAAGAGAATGGAATGTATCAAAATAGAAAGAAAAAAATAATAGTGTAACTGAATAACGTATTTAGTGGCTTCGGGTTAGGAGGTAACCAAAATTAAATAATTTACTATAAATATTATAAAGTATCTATAGAATATAATTTTTAAAAATATTAAATATTTAAAATAAATAAAATATTAATTTTTGTTATAGGTGACAAAAAATTCCTAAAAGTCTTTGCTTCAACTTGTCATTATTAACTGGCCCATTTTGGTCCAGCTTGTGACCATTCCTTATAGAAAGGGATGGAGATTCCTTCTTTTCATTTTTCTTTTTCCAGTTGGAACTTAACGTAGTGGTCCTAGTTTTGTAGAGACAGAAATTTTTCTATGAAATTCCAAAATATAAAAGTAAAGACGTAAAAAAAAATTAAGGAATTCAACAATTTAATATGGATACATAAAACAATTTAAATGTTATATAGCAGTATAATTCTTTGGCGAGAAAGTTCGAATAAATCTTCTTGTGCCCATCTAGCTCCGCCCATAGTTGTCCATATGACATATGGGGACCATTTATTTTTTGTGAAAAAATCTAAGAGAAATGGATAAAAAATTTTTACCAAAAATAGCACTAAACAACACACTTAATTTTTGCTTCGATTGGATGTAAGAATTTCATGCCCAAAAAATAAGTTGACAATTTGAAGATGTATATTATTTGATTACGTAATTTATTGTTATGGGGACTACATGAACACATATGTAGTGTCGTCATGTAAAGTTCCAATCTGTTAAGATTTGTAATAGATACCATTTGGATTACACTCGTTGAAGATGTAGAGTGATCTCCAACCAAATCTGAATTGGCTAAACCAATTCCGAACAATAAATTCTTGAGAAAGCGATAAAAATAGTCTTGTATGTTTAAGAGTAGGTTCAAGGTAGTCCCTTAAGTACGCACCGAGCAATTTTGATCCTTTAAATTCATTAAAAGTTAACATTTTAAGTCTCCATCAAATATTTAATTATTCATGTTCGTTAAATTTGAAGGAACTACAACAATCACATTCTAGCAATTTATCACATGAAAACTTATTAACCACTTGAATAAGAGAGGAAGAAATATTTAACTCATTCGCAAGCCTCTTCACATAAATTTCATGCCTCTTTACATAAAGTTGGATTACGTGATCATCTATGTCATATATAATATCAAAAAGAAGCAAATTACTCTTGCACTTTAACTTAGATATTACAATTAATGACTTGATGTGCATCAAACTATCGTTATCCATAAAAATTATAAAGCCACCAACATAAGATATAAGAGTATAATTCATTACCTCGAAAAATACTTTAGGTGTTCTAGAAAGACCAAGAATGCAAATAAACCAATTATACATACCATACTTGGACTTATTTACCAATGGAACATCATCACCTTGTATTCTTTTATGCAATGACTCTAACTTAGTAATGCTTTTAGGAAACTCCGTGTCAAAACCTTGTAAATAAGAATCAAAATAGTTGAAAGGTTCAATAACAAGGACTTTAACCAAGCTTTTATCTTCCACGATCCAACATGAATTGATATTGCCGAATTCATGTTGCAATCCAGTTGGATGTTTTGCCACCATATTTTGCACCTCACTACCCCTTTCAAAAGGTAATTCAACACGTGGCCGCACAAAATCAAAAGAATTAAAACAGGAAAGAGTTAATGGGTTAGGAAGTAAAGAAACTTTTTTCTTGCTACTTTTGATAGCATCCTAGGAAGCTCAATTCTATTCAAGTACAAGGATGAAGTGTTGCAATCTCAAAGAGGGCCTTTAACAAGATGTCAAGCTAAAGAATTTCAAAACACGATCATTGGACTTCAAGTGCACACAAAGAAGTCTTTAATTGTCGAGAAAGAGCTCCAGCCCAAAGGAGATGCATTATTGAAGTTTTACAATTATTTGATAGCTCAATTTGAAGTTCAAGAGGAGGAAGATTTGGTCACCCAAATCAATCCTTGGAGTACACCAAAATGGCTCAAAATGAGCTTAAAAGAAGTCCAAAAGGAGGTACTACAAAAGGAGTCCAATTAGAGTCCAAACAAATGACCCAAACTAGTTGTTTTAAGGCCCAAATCTGCCCCAAAGGGTCTTGGCCGCCCCTCACCTAATTTATCACTTTTCTTAGTCTTTAGCAACCACCCTACCTAATTGTAGTGATTATGTTTTTCATTACAACCACCCCACCTAGTTTTTAATGTTATTTTTATGCTTTTGTACTCCTATAAATAGGATGTTCTTCTCATTCATAAGACAGATTATTATTGATTGAGTATATCATACTTTGAGAGTTCTTTTGAACCTTTGTTACTTGTGCTTTGAGATTTATCTTTCAACCTTTACTAGTTCATAGTTCAAGGTAGTAAGATTACTTCTCTTTGTGATATCTTTGATTCCTTTGTGGTATTCTTAGAAGGCGATTAATACTAGTATTAATTGTTGTCTCAAGTTACTCGTAAAGTGGTCAAGATCCGAATCTATTGTTTTAATTTGCTTTTTAAGTAAAAGCGTTTGATTTCTTTCATAAATCAAGACGTTGTTACTTTGATCTTGTCAAGGCTATAGAACTTGCGTTCTTGAAAGTTCTCGGAATTCTTTCCTTGAATCTTTCCCATATCCTTTATTTTCGTCTCTTTAATTCTAGTTGTTCAATTCTTGTTGTTATTGCTTCCGCATTTACTTCTCAAATTCTTACTCTAGTTTGGATTCCCGACCTAGTTGTTATCAACTTTCTTTGTCTTTTATCACAAGACGATAAGGATTCAAGAATTACTAAAGAAAAACAAGAAACGTGCGGAAGCTAATAGAAAATAAAGAAACGAATAAAAGACAAAAATTAACGATAGATTGAATTAAAGAAATAGTTTCTTGAATTCAATAAGTCTATTCTTAAAGTTGAATCCTAACAACAACAATTAGCTAACAAAGAACTAATCGCCTTTTGGTAGAAATTAATAACAAGAAATAGATTGTGAAATCCGACCCTTTAGAATAACAAGAACAATAATAAGCCTAAACTTATCACCTTTCTTGAATACCTAGAAGTGATCTACGATTTCGAAAAGGGTTTAATTCTTACCACCTTAAGTTGAGTCTTGAAAGTTGAAGAATAAATCCAAGAGTAGCCACACAAGAGTGCAAGAAAATCTCACAAATTTTATTGATAATAATCCGAATAATCTCCCTAAAAACAAAGAAGATACCCCTTTATATAGAGGGTGATCCACGAAATTATACTTAAATATTAGGAAATAAAGTCCTAAACTACTTTGGATAACAAGTCTAACTAATATAGGAAAAGGTAAAACTCTAGGAAATAAAAACCAAGTCAATCTTGGAAAGTAATTCTACCAATCTTAGGAAAAGGAAACTATTAACCTTAACTACTAGGAAAGCAATAAATATGTCCTAACAAACTAGGAAAATTTAGGTGCCTAATTCACGTGCCTTTATGACTGGTGCTTGGACCCCAATCAACCTCCTCTTGGATTTGGAGTTGGACCACGAAATGAGTGTAGCACTTAGCTAAATCCTCTACACAATTTTGTAGATCTTTTTTCACCATTAGCGCCTTCTTGATCTCCCATTGAAGCCCAATTATCTTGTTTTGCTTCTCCTTAGCTTGAGACATCGTGAATGGCCTTCTTGGATCTTATACAACTTTATCCTTGTCCATAAAGCTATCATTCCCCTCCTCTTGAAAGGAATTCATCCTCGAATTTGAACTTACATTGAACAAGGATAAGTCAGCAACATTAAAAGTAGCACTTACTTGAAACTCACCTGGAAGGTCCAATTTGTAAGCATTATATCCTATTCGTTCAAGTACTTTAAATGGTCCATCTCCTCTAGCATGCAATTTTGTCTTCCTTTTTGAAGTAAATCTCTCCTTCCTCATATGAACCCAAACCAAATCACCAGGCTCAAAGATAACTGATTTTCGACCTTTATTCCATCATTTAGCTACTTGCTCATTCCTCCTCTCAATCGCAAGTCTCGTATGCTCATGAATAGTCTTCATCAAATCAGCTTTCTTCTTTCCATTAAGACTAACTATCTCATTAGTAGGCAAGGGAAATAAGTCAAGGGGTGTAAGGCGGTTAAAACCATAAACAACTTCAAAAGGAGAATAACCAACAGATGAATGAACAGTTCGATTGTAAGCAAATTCTACCATAGGAAAGTGCTCCTCCCATGAAGTTAACTTTCCTTTTAGAACAGACCTTAACATATTTCCTAAAGTTCTATTTACTACCTCAGTTTGCCCATCAGTTTATGGATGACACGAAGTAGAAAACAACAACTTTGTGCCAATTTTCCCCAAAACACACGCCAAAAGTGGCTTGGAAATTTAGCATCCCTATCGTTAACAATAGTTCGAGGTATACCATGCAATTTAACAACTTCTCTAACAAATAAATCAGCAACATGAGAAGCATCATTAGTCCTTAAACAAGGAATAAAACAAGCCATTTTTGAGAACCTATCTACCACAATAAAGATGCTATCCTTACCATACATTATTCTAGGCAGTCCTAACACAAAGTCCATAAAAATATCAATCCAAGGTGAAATAGGCACAGGTACTGGCGTGTATAAACCATGTGGCAACACTTTATATTTAGCTTGTTTGCATTCAAAGCATTGAGCACAAAAGTTTTTAACATCTTTTCTAATATTAGGCCAAAAGAAATTTTCATCAAGTATGTCAAGTGTTTTAGGCACACCTGGTAGCTTCATGGATAAGGATAAAGCTGTAGAAGCTCCAAGAAGACCATTCACGAGGGCTCAAACCAAGGACAAGAAAGACAAGATTATTGGGCTTCAATGGGAGATTAAGAAGGCGCTAATGGTGGAACAAGATCTACAAAATTATGTAGAGGATTTAGCTAAGTGCTACACTCATTTCATGGTCCAAGTCCAAGTCCAAGAGGAGGTTGATTGGGGTCCAAGCACTAGCCTTAAAGGCACCTGAATTATGCACCAGCCATAAAGGGATTTTCCTAGTTTGTTACGACATATTTATTGCTTTCCTAGTTAGTTAAGGATAATAGTTTCCTTTCCCTAAGTTAGGTAGCATTACTTTCCTAGATTGACTTGGTTTTGGTTTCCTAGAATTTTACCTTGTTGTCCAAAGTAGTTTAGGACTTTATTTCCTAATATTTAAGGATAATTTCGTGATAACCCTCTATATAAATGGGTATCTTCTTTGTTTTAGGTAGATCATTCAGATTATTATCAATAAAACTTGTGAGATTTTTCTTGCACTCTTGTATGGCTACTCTTGGATTTATTCTTCAACCTTCAAGACTCAACTTAAGGTGGTAAGAATTAAACCCTTTTCAAAATCTTAGATCACTTATAGGTATTCGAGAAAGGTGATAAGTTTAGGCTTATTGTTGTTCTTGTTATTCTAAAGGGTCGGGTTTCACAATCTATTTCTTGTTTTTAATTTCTACCAAAGGCGATTAGTACTTTGTTAGCTAATTATTGTAGTTAGGATTCAACTTCAAGAATAGACTTCTTGAGTTCAAGAAACTCTTTCTTGAATTCAATCTATCTTTAATTTTTGTCTTTTATTCGTTTCTTTATTTTCTTTTAGCTTCCGCACGTTTCTTATTTTTTCTTTATTAATTCTTGAATCCCCTATCATGTTGCTATCAAGTGGTATTGTCACGACCCGGATTTTCCCCCAACATCGGGATCATGATGGCGCCTACTCGTGGTAGCTAGGCAAGCCACTGTATTCATACTATCCTGTTTTTAATAATATTTCATAATTAATTTATCAACAAACCATAACTTTAATTAAATAAGTGCGGAAGACTTTATCGAAATAGAAATAACCAGTTTCAAGGTAAAGCCATACTGAATTCCTCTACCCAAGACGTGGAGTCACCAACTCACGAACTACTACTGAATACTACACATAAAAGTCTGAAAGAAATATGACATAATCTGTTTGTCTCGGAACAAAGAGACTACAGCTAATAACATAAGTAAAAGATGAGACGCCGGGCCTGCGGACGCCTGCAAGCTACCTCTGTCTCAACGTGTTCAACTTCCACGCAAAAGATTTACTGCTGCTCCTGATCGAAACCTGGGCCTGTGCAAAAACGCACAGAAGTGTAGTATCAGCACAACCGACCCCATGTGCTGGTAAGTGCCTGGCCTATCCCGGCGAAGTAGTGACAAGCCTAGGACCAGACACCCACATAAACCTGTGCAGTTCAATATATATGTATACCACAAAATAACGAGAAGTAAACAAGTAATAACACAATAAGGAATATCTCAAAAGAACTCAACAATTAAACAACGGTTAATAAGTTCACAAGGAAAACAAAGTATAATGGAAACACAAGTAATATCAAGTCAAGGAATAGCAAGTAGTTGCACGGCATCACCCTTCATGCTTTTACTCTCATCCTCACCAAATAAGCAAATAAAGTGTACGGCATCACCCTTCGTACTTTTACTCTCATCCTCACCAAACAAGCAAATAAAGTGTATGGCATCACCCTTCGTACTTTTACTCTCATCCTCACATCCATGGTACGTCATGATCCTTCGTACATGGTTTAATAACAAGGCACGACATGATCCTTCATGCATAATCAATAAAACATGGCACGACATTAACCTTCGTGCATAATCAATAACAACGCACGGCATTAACCTTCGTGCATAAATAATAAATCAAGGCACGGCATCACCCTTCGTGCATTATCACTCTTCCTCACCCAAATAACAATCACAGTTAAGGGCAGAGAAAGAAAACAACAAATCATGAACCGTCCCGGCAAGGGACACACTAATCATTTCAACAAAGTCCCTGCAAGGGCAATCAATATCTCAATTCACAACAAGTCCCGACAAGGAAGAACAATAACAAATCTACAACCCGGCAAGGGTTCAACAATTCATATTCAAATATATCCCACAACAAATATTAACAATGACTCACGGTCATGCTAGACACCAGTGTATGGATGCTCGTCACCACAGCCCATACACCGCACTCGATCACATAGCACATAGCACATAATCCTATTCCTTCAAGCTAGGATAGAACAAACACTTACCTCGAATGTTTATGAACAATTCAATCCGTGGCAATGCCTTTTTCTTTCAAATTTGGCTCCAATCCAATCGTATCTATACACAATTGATTTAATATCATCAATACTACTCAACAAACTGATTCATAAGGCCAATTACAACTTTTACAACATTCTGCCCGGAATGGTGAATTTCGACCCCGGGCCCACATGGTCGGAACTCGGGGTTCGGACCAAAATCCGGTTACCCATCCCCCCACGAGTTCAAGTATATGATTTGTTTCAAAATCGGACCTCAATTCGAGGTCCAATTTTCCAATTTATGAAAAACCCTATATTCTATCAAAAACAAGAAATTCTACCATGAAAACCTTTGATTTCTATTGAAAAACATGTTTAATGATGTTAGGAATTGAAAGAATTAAGTAAAAAGTGACTTACAATTGTTTTGATGAAGAAAGAATCCGTGAAGAATCGCAATTGGGTGTTTTTGGGTTGTGAAAAGTGAAGAAATGAACTGAAAATCGTGATTTACAGGTCTTTGTGTTCGCATTTGCGAACAATTGCGAACCCCGACCAATTTCTGGAGTTTGAAAAATAAGCTAAGGCTGGGAAGTTCGCATTTGCGAACATATGTTCGCATTTGCGAACCAGGCTGGGAAGGGCAGTGTTCGCATTTGCGAACTAATGTTCGCATTTGCGAACACAGGCAATAAAGGGCATTGTTCGCATTTGCGAACTATTGTTCGCATTTGCGAACATAGGCAGGACAAGGGGATGTTCGCATTTGCGAATAATTGTTCGCATTTGCGAACGAGGCTGAAACACTGTGGTCCTCGCATTTGCGAGGCTTTACTCGCATTTGCGAGCTTAGGCGATTTTCTGAGCTCCTCGCATTTGCGAGATTTTACTCGCATTTGCGAGCCCTGCTGTTCTGCCATCTTCGCATTTGCGAAGATTGGTTCGCAAATGCGAACCAAGGCTAAATCAAAAACCCGCAGTGCAAAAATTTAGAATTTAATCCAACGGCCTATCAAATCTTTACCCGAGCCCCCGGGCTCCAAACCAAACATGTACACAACATCAAAAACACATTATGAACTTGTTCGTGCGATCACATCGCCAATAACACATCGTTTTCATCAAATCAAGCCTCAAGTTCATGATTTTCATACTTTTGGTTTTCAAAACTTTCAAACTTGGAACTCAAGGTCCAAAACATTTCGAACGACATCCGAATGTCACCAAACTTTGCAGAAAGCACATATATAATATTTAAGACTTGTACCGGGCGTCGGAACCAAAATACGAGCCCGATACCAAGGTCAATTAATTCATTTTCCTTTAACAATTACATCAAAAACAATTTCACAGAAAAATTCATAACTTGGGCTCTAGGCCTCGGAATTCGACTCCGGACGCATGTCCAAGTCCCATATTTTCCTACGGACCTTTCGGGACCTTCCAATCTCAGGTCCGGGTCCGTTTACCAAAAATGTTGACCGAAGTCAACCATAACAATATTAATATCATTTTATCCAAATTTCTCATAGAATTCATATTTTCTATCACGAAATCTTTCCGGCTACATGCTCGGATCGTGCACATAAATCGAGGCAACATAGAATGAGGTTTTCAAGGCCTCAGAAGCTCGAAATGGTTAATAAAATAAGTGATGACCCTTTGGGTCGTCACAATCTCCACCTCTAAAACAACCGTTCGTACTCGAACGGACAAAAGAAAGAAGTACCTGAGTCAGGTAACAAATGTGGGTCGCGGCTCCGCATATCAGACTCGGACTCCCAGGTCGATGCCTTAGGAGGCTGACCTCTCCACTGAACATGCACAGAAGGATAACTCTTCGACCTCAATCGTCGAACCCGCCGGTCTAGAATGGCCACCGGCTCCTCCTCGTAGGATAAATCATTGTCCAATTGGACAGTGCTGGAGTCTAACACATGAGTAGGATCGCCGTGGTATCTCCGAAGCATAGATACATGGAAAATTGGATGCACGGCTCATAAGCTAGGCGGCAGAGCTAGTCTGTAAGCCACCCCTCCCACTCGGTCCAGAATCTCAAATGGACTAATATACCTAGGGCTGAGTTTGCCCTTCTTCCTGAACCTCATCACGCCCTTCATGGGCGACACTCGGAGCAATACCCGCTCACCAACCATGAAATCTACATCTCGAACCTTACGATCCGCATAAGTCTTCTGTCTGGACTGAGCTGAACGCAATCTCTCCTGGATAGTCTTGACCTTATCCAAGGCCTCCTGAACTAAATCCGTACCCAACAACCGAGCCTCTCCCGGCTCAAACCATCCGATTGGAGATCGACATTGCCTACCATACAATGCCTCATACGGGGCCATCTGGATGCTGGACTGGTAGCTATTGTTGTAGGCAAACTCTGCTAATGGCAGAAACTGGTCCCACGAGCCTCCAAAATCAATAACACAGGCTCGAAGCATGTCCTCTAGAATCTGAATAGTCCTCTCGGACTGGCCATCCGTCTGAGGATGAAATGCTGTACTCAACTGAACCTGGGTGCCTAACTCCTGCTGGATCGCTCTCCAGAACTGCGAGGTAAACTGCATACCCCGATCAGAGATAATAGATACTGGCAGCCCATGAAGACGAACAATCTCCCTAATGTAAATTTCCGCTAACCTCTCCGACGAGTAGGAGACAGATACTGGAATAAAGTGTGCTGACTTGGTCAGCCTGTCAACAATGACCCAAATAGCATCAAATTTCCTCCGAGTTAAAGGAAGTCCAGTAACGAAGTCCATAGTGATCCGCTCCCATTTCCACTCGGAAATCTCAATCCTCTAGAATACACCACCAGGCCTCTGGTGCTCATATTTCACCTACTGACAATTTAAACACCGAGCGACATACACAACGATATCTTTCTTCATTCTGCGCCACCAATAGTGCTGCCGTAAGTCCTGGTACATCTTCGCGGCGCCCGGGTGAATGGAATACCGCAAACTGTGGGCCTCTGCTAAGATCAACTCTCGAATCCCTTCGACATTGGGCACACAAACTCGACCCCGCAATCTCAATACCCCATCATCATCTAGATTTACCTTTGTGGCACCTCCCCGCTGTATTGTATCCCTCAAATCACGCAAATGAGGATCATTAAATTGCTTCTCACGGATACGCTCTAATAAAGAAGAACGAGCGACCGTGCAGGCTAACACCCTGCTAGGCTCAGAAATGTCTAATCTCACGAACCGGTTGGCTAAGGCCGGGACATCTAGAGCTAATGGTCTCTGACTGACCGGAATGTATGCAAGACTACGGCGTACTTTCTACTCAATGCATCGGCCACCACATTGGCCTCACCTGGGTGATATAAGATAGTAACATCATAGTCTTTTAGCAACTCTAACCATCTCCGCTGTCGTAGATTCAACTCCTTCTGTTTGAACAAGTACCGTAGGCTTTTGTGATCGGTGTACACCTCACATGTCACACCATATAGATAATGCCTCCGCTTGATCAAACTATGAACAATGGTTGCCAACTCTAGATCATGGATCGGATAATTCTTCTCGTAGAATCTTTAATCGCCTCGAAGCATAAGCGATAACCTTACCATCCTTGCATCAATACCGCTCCAAGCCTCGTACGAGATGCGTCACAATAAACTATATAAGGCCCTACACCCGTAGGTAGTATCAACACCGGCGCGGTGGTCAAGGCTTGTCTTAAGCTTCTAAAAGCTCGCCTCACACTCCTCGAACCACAGAAACCGGACACCCTTCTAGGTCAACCCGGTCATCGGGGCCGAATAGAAGAAAACCCTCTACAAATCGACGGTAGTAACCTGCCAATCCCAAGAAACTCCGGATCTCAGTCACTGAAGCCGGTCGAGGCCAATTTTGGACTGCCTCAATCTTCTTTGGGTCCACCCGAATACCTTCCACTGATACAATGTGACCCAGAAATGCTACCGAACTCAGCCTGAACTCACATTTAGAAAATTTGGCATATAGCTGGTTATCTTTCAGAGTCTGAAGAACCACTCTGAGGTGTTGCTCGTGCTCTTCCTGGCCGCGGGAGTACACTAGGATGTCATCTATGAAGACTATCATGAACAGATCTAAGTAAGGCCTGAATACCCGATTCATCAACTCCATGAATGCTGCTGGGGCATTGGACAACCCGAAGGACATGACCAAGAACTCATAATGCCCATATCTAGAGCGAAAGGTCGTCTTAGGAATGTCAGCCGCCCTGATCTTCAGCTGATGGTAGCCTGACCTCAAGTCTATCTTTGAAAATACCCTCGCTCCCTGGAGCTGGTCAAATAAATCATCAATCCTCGGTAGTGGATACTTATTCTTTATTGTCACTTCGTCCAATTGCCGGTAATCAATACACATACGCATCGAGCCATCTTTCTTCTTCACAAACAATACAGGTGCTCCCCAGGGGGAAACACTAGGCCTGATAAAGCCTTTCTCAAGAAGGTCTTGCAACTTATCTTTCAACTCTTTTAATTCCGGCGGGGCCATACGATAGGGTGGAATAGAGATGGGCTGAGTGCCCGGTGCCAGATCAATACAGAAATCAATATCCCTGTCGGGTGGCATGCCCGGCAGGTCCGAAGGAAAAACCTCAGGAAACTCCCGTGCAATAGGGACTGACTCAATGGAAGGAACCTCTACGCTGGAATCACGAACATAAGCCAGATAAGCTAGACACCCCTTCTCGACCATGCGTCGAGCCTTAACAAAGGAAATAACAGTGCGAACGGAGTGGATTGAGATACCTTTCCACTCTAGTCGGGGTGATTCTGGCAAGGCCAAGGTCATAGTCTTAGCATGACAATCTAGAATAGCATGGTATGGGGACAACCAGTCCATCCCCAATATAGCTGCAAAATCCACCATATCCAAAAGCAACAGATCAACACGGGTCTCAAGACCCCCAAATATAACTACGCACGAACGATGAACCCGGTCAACTACAATGGAGTCACCCACCGGTGTAGACACATAAACTGGAATATCCAGAGCATAGCTGGGCACGACCAAATACGGTGCAAAGTAGGAAGACACATATGAATATGTAGATCCAGGGTCAAATAATACTGAAGCACCTCTGCCACACACAAGAATGGTACCTGTAATCACGGCATCCGATGCCTCTGCCTCTGGCATGGCTGGTAAAGCATAGAATCGGGGATCTGCACCTCCCCTCTGAGCTGCGTCTCTAGGACGACCATCAACTGGCTGACCTCTACCTCTGGCTGGACGGTCTCCAACTCTACGGTCTCGACCTCCACCTCTATAATCTCTACCCCCGCCTCGGCTGGCTGGGCAGGCTGAGGGTCAGCTGGGGCCTAAATCATAGGACGAGGACCTCGCTGCTGAGAGTTTCCCGCTGCTCGAGGGCAATACCTGATAAAATGACCTGGGTAACCACAACCGTAGCAACTCTTAGACTGATAGGGCTGCTGGCCCTGATGACCTGAATGGCCTCCACGAACACTCTGAAGAGGCTGAGCATTAATAGGAGGCTGATCTGAATAATGCCCACGAAAACCACGATCACCTGGTCCACCCTGTGAAGCCTGAAGGGCGGAATGGAAAGGCCTGGAAGACTGGCCTCTGTCAAAAGATTCTCTGCCACCCGAAGAAGAACCACTAAACCTGCCTGAATGACGAGGCCTCTTGTCTGAAGAATAACCACCTCCCCGAGCAAGAGCCATCTCAACTCTGCGTGCTGCATTAGCTGCCTCCTGAAATGATATGTCACTTCCCATTCCCATCGCCATCTGAAGTCTAATTGGCTGATTAAGCCCATCAATAAACCTGCGGAACCTCTCCCACTCTGTGGGAAGTATCACCACAGCATGACGAGCCAAATCAACAAATCTCGTCTCATACTGAGTGACCATCATAGTGCCCTGATGGAGGCGCTCAAACTGCCTCCGAAGTACATCCCGCTGAGTAGCAGGGAGAAACTTCTCCATAAATAGTTCCGCAAACCGATCCCATGATAAAGCTGGGGACCCTGCTGGTCGAGTCAAGCAATAATCTCTCCACCAAGTCTTGGCGGATCCTGAAAGCCAATGTACAGAAGTCAACTCCATTTGACTCCACGATCCCCATAGTCTTGAAAATCTCGTGGCAACTGAATAAGAAGTCCTGAAGATCCTCTGATGTGGCACCGCTGAAAGTAGTGGTAAATAGCTTGGAGAACCGATCAAGTCTCCATAAAGAATCAGAAGTCATGGTCGCTCTACCTCCGGCCTGAGCTGTGGTACCTGACTGAGTGGCCACAGCTGGCTGAACCACTGGTGCCTGAGGCTGAGGAGCTACTGGCTCCGGAGTACGAGCAATAAGAGTCTGGGCCCCTCCTCCAGCCTGAGAAGTGGCTGGGGCAACTGATAATAAACCCGCTCTGGCAATGCTGTCCATGAATCCCGCTATTCTGACCAAAGCATCCCGGAGATCCGGGGTAAATAAAGCCTCTCCTAGGACCTGAGCTGGGCCCACTGGAGCTGCTGGAATCGGAACCTCCTCGTCAATCTCAATATGAGGCTCCACCTCCGGAGTAGCTGCCTGGGGCTGAGCTCTACCCCTACCACGGCCTCTGATACGGCCTTGGCCCCTGCCCCTCACGGGAGCCGCCTGGGGCTCGGGCTGCTGGTCAGCGGACGAAGAAGCGCGTGTCCTCACCATCTGCGAAAGGACAGAATAGAAGTTCAATAATTATTTGAGGAACAAGTCGCACGACAAGAAAGAACAAATGAGAGACTCTTTCCTAACTCAATAGACTCTGGAGGACAAGTACATACGTCTCTACCTACCTCTCAAACTCTACTAAGCTTGTTCGTGAGTGGTGAGACGTATGTAACGTAGAGCTCTGATACCAACTTGTCACGACCCGGATTTCCCCCCAACATCGGGATCGTGATGGCGCCTACTCGTGGTAGCTAGGCAAGCCACCGTATTCATACTATCCTGTTTTTAATAATATTTCATAATTAATTTATCAACAAACCATAACTTTAATTAAATAAGTGCGGAAGACTTTATCGAAATAGAAATAACCAGTTTCAAGGTAAAGCCATACTGAATTCCTCTACCCAAGACGTGGAGTCACCAACTCACGAACTACTACTGAATACTACACATAAAAGTCTGAAAGAAATATGACATAATCTGTTTGTCTCGGAACAAAGAGACTACAACTAATAACATAAGTAAAAGATGAGACACCGGGCCTGCGGACGCCTGCAAGCTACCTCTGTCTCAACGTGTTCAACTTCCACGCAAAAGATTTACTGCTGCTCCTGATCGAAACCTGGGCCTGTGCAAAAATGCACAGAAGTGTAGTATCAGCACAACCGACCCCATGTGCCGGTAAGTGCCTGGCCTATCCCGGCGAAGTAGTGACAAGCCTAGGACCAGACACCCACATAAACCTGTGCAGTTCAATATATATGTATACCACAAAATAACGAGAAGTAAACAAGTAATAACACAATAAGGAATATCTCAAAAGAACTCAATAATTAAACAACAGTTAATAAGTTCACAAGGAAAACAAAGTATAATGGAAACACAAGTAATATCAATTCAAGGAATAGCAAGTAGTTGCACGGCATCACCCTTCGTGCTTTTACTCTCATCCTCACCAAATAAGCAAATAAAGTGTACGGCATCACCCTTCGTACTTTTACTCTCATCCTCACCAAACAAGCAAATAAAGTGTACGGCATCACCCTTCGTACTTTTACTCTCATCCTCACATCCATGGTACGGCATGATCCTTCGTACATGGTTTAATAACAAGGCACGACATGATCCTTCGTTCATAATCAATAAACATGGCACGACATTAACCTTCGTGCATAATCAATAACAAGGCACGACATTAACCTTCGTGCATAAATAATAAATCAAGGCACGGCATCACCCTTCGTGCATTATCACTCTTCCTCACCCAAATAACAATCACAATTAAGGGCAGAGAAAGAAAACAACAAATCATGAACCGTCCCGGCAAGGGACACACTAATCATTTCAACAAAGTCCCTGCAAGGGCAATCAATATCTCAATTCACAACAAGTCCCGACAAGGGAGAACAATAACAAATCTACAACCCGGCAAGGGTTCAACAATTCATATTCAAATATATCCCACAACAAATATTAACAACGACTCACGGTCATGCTAGACGCCAGTGTGTGTGGATGCTCGTCACCATAGCCCATACACCGCACTCGATCACATAGCACATAGCACATAATCCTATTCCCTCAAGCTAGGATAGAACAAACACTTACCTCGAATGTTTATGAACAATTCAATCCGTGGCAATGCCTTTTCCTTTCAAATTTGGCTCCAATCCAATCGTATCTATACACAATTGATTTAATATCATCAATACTACTCAACAAACTGATTCATAAGGCCAATTACAACTTTTACAACATTCTGCCCGGAATAGTGAATTTCGACCCCGGGCCCACATGGTCGGAACTCGGGGTTCGGACCAAAATCCGGTTACCCATCCCCCACGAGTTCAAGTATATGATTTGTTTCAAAATCGGACCTCAATTCGAGGTCCAATTTCCCAATTCATGAAAAACCCTATATTCTGTCAAAAACAAGAAATTCTACCATGAAAACCTTTGATTTCTATTGAAAAACATGTTTAATGATGTTAGGAATTGAAAGAATTAAGTAAAAAGTGACTTACAATTGTTTTGATGATGAAAGAATCCATGAAGAATCGCGATTGGGTGTTTTTGGGTTGTGAAAAGTGAAGAAATGAACTGAAAATCGTGATTTACAGGTCTCTGTGTTCGCATTTGCGAACATGGGTTCGCAATTGCGAACCCCGACCAATTTCTGGAGTTTGAAAAATAAGCTAAAGGTGGGAAGTTCGCATTTGCGAACATTTGTTCGCATTTGCGAACTGTTCGCATTTGCGAACTAATGTTCGCATTTGCGAACACAGGCAGTAAAGGGCATTGTTCGCATTTGCGAACTATTGTTCGCATTTACGAACAAGGCTGGATTTGGGAATGTTCGCATTTGCGAACTATGGTTCGCATTTGCGAACATAGGCAGGGCAAGGGGATGTTCGCATTTGCGAACAATTGTTCGCATTTGCGAACAAGGCTGGGTCATGAGTGGCTTCGCATTTGCGATCAAGGTTCGCATTTGCGAGCCCTGCCTTGATCTGCCTTCTTCGCAATTGCGAGAAATGCTTCGCAATTGCGAAGCCAACAGCTGGGTGAAAAACCAGCAGTGCAAAAGATTCAGAATTTAATCCAACGGTCTATCAAATCTTTACCCGAGCCCCTCGGGCTCCAAACCAAACATGTACACAACATCAAAAACACATTATGAACTTGTTCGTGCGATCACATCGCCAATAACACATCGTTTTCATCAAATCAAGCCTCAAGTTCATGATTTTCATACTTTTGGTTTTCAAAACTTTCAAACTTGGAACTCAAGGTCCAAAACATATCAAACGACATCCGAATGTCACCAAACTTTGCAGAAAGCACATATATAATATTTAAGACTTGTACGGGGCGTCAGAACCAAAATACGAGCCCGATACCAAGGTCAATTAATTCATTTTCCTTTAACAATTACATCAAAAACAATTTCACGAAAAAATTCATAACTTGGGCTCTAGGCCTCAGAATTCGACTCCGGACGCATGTCCAAGTCCCATATTTTCCTACGGACCTTTCGGGACCATCCAATCTCGAGTCCGGGTCCGTTTACCAAAAATGTTGACCGAAGTCAACCATATCAATATTAATATCATTTTTATCCAAATTTCTCATAGAATTCATATTTTCTATCACGGAATCTTTTTGGCTACATGCTCGGATCGTGCACGTAAATCAAGGCAACATAGAATGAGGTTTTCAAGGCCTCAGAAGCTCGAAATGATTAATAAAATAAGTGATGACCCTTTGGGTCGTCACAGGTATCAAAGCTTAGGCTAATCAAGATTTCAATCTTGATAATCTTGATTAAAAAATGAGTTTTAGCCTACAAAAAGTGTTCTTGTACTATTTGGTTTCCAAGTCAAAAAAGGAAACAAGAAGAGGGGATCCTAGTTCTTGAAGATTAAGGAAACTTCTTCCTTATTCATGTGGGTTTTTGGTTTCTTAAATTCTTTCCTTTTTTTTCTCTACTAACCAATTCCTATTCTTTCTAGGTTTGGTCTTCCACTTTCCTTTTCTCTTTCTAACTCAAAATTCTTATCACTAAAGGATTGTGACTAGTAAGGTTTATTAATAAATCTAAAGATTAACGACCAAGGGTTGCATTGAGAGAGATATATATTGCTTTGTTCAAGATGTCTCATACTGATAGTGATGATGAACAAAGAAATCTTCAAGAAGCCGAAATTAAAGGAAGGACTAATTTCACCTTGAAAGCTATGCATAAACAATTTGAAAGGTGGAATTTGCAATTCCAAGAGATGAGGGACATCATTGCTGAGCAAAATATTACAATAGCTGAACTTAGGAGGGGAAATCAACAAGACTCCAATCTAGGAGAAATATACCCGCCGCCATTGAAAATCAAGAAAACCCAATCGATAATTTTAATGATGATATTGATTTTAGTTGGGTAGGAAGAGATAGAAGGGGACAAAGAGAAAGATTTGAAGATGATAGTATAAGACGATGCCATCTTTCAATGGAACAAAGGATCCAGACTTGTACCTTTATCGGGAGAGAAAAGTGGAAGCTATCTTTGATTGCCACAACTATTCGGTGGGCACGAAGGTTAAGCTTTCTGCTGTTGAGTTTTCTAACTACGCAGCAATCTGGTGGAAAAAGCTTTCTAGGGATAGATTGCAAGAAGAACAAGCACTCGTTGCTACGTGGGCTGAGATGAAGAGAGTAATGACGAAGAGATTTATGCCATCACACTTTCAAAGAGATCTTCAACAACGTCTTCAAACTTTGGGCAAGGGTCCTTGTCTGTATATGAGTACTTTAAGGCTATGGATATGGCTATGATCCAAGCTAATTGTGTGGAGGAAGAGGAGGCTACAATGGCTAGGTTTTTGAATGGTTTAAATAGGGAAATAGTTGATGTAGTCGAATTGCAATAATATATAACTTTAGAGGAGTTAGTTGAAGCCGTAAAGGTAGAAAAACAAAACAAAAGGAGATACCAATCTAGCTCATAGAAAAGCCGGCCAACTACTATTCAAAAGAAGCAATGGCCGAAATCGGAGGAGACATCTACTCCAATATTACATCAAGACAAGGGCAAGAGCAAATTGGAATCCAAGGATGGGGGTATGCCTTTTATGCGTAAGACTTCTACTTTTACGTCTTCTATTCAATTTATCAAGTGTCAAAGGAGAGGGCACAAGGCGTATGAATGCCCAAGTAGAAGAAACATCCTAATCAAAGAGGATGGGGGATATGAGAGCGAAAATAGTGCACCAGGTGAAGAACAAGAAGAAAAGTTTGTCGAGAATGAAGAAGGAGAAGAGATGGTGTTCATGGATAGTGGGTTGAATTTTGTGGTTAGGAGGCTTATGCACATTAATCTGGGGCACTCTAATGAAGAACAAAGGGAAAATATATTCCATACCCGGTGTGGGATTAAAGATAAAGTTTGTTCTATGATAATTGATAATGGGAGTTGTGTTAATGTTGTGAGTGCATATTTGGTGGAAATGATAGGGCTAGAATGGACGAAGCACCCTAGGCCTTATAGGTTGCAATGGTTTAATGATAGTGGAGAGGTCAAGGTGAATAAACAATGCATGGTCTCTTTTAATATTGGAAGGTATGCTGATGAAGTTCTATGCGATATAGTACCCATGCAAGCTTGTCATATCTTGTTAGGGCGCCCATGGTAGTATGATAGGAATGCTTTTCATGATGGAAGGAAAAATAGATACTCTCTTGAGCATAATGGCAAGAAATACATTCTTTCACCTTTAACTCCTTCCCAAGTATATAAAGATCAAAAAAAGATAAAAGAATCAATGGGGAAACACGGGGAGGGATCAAAACAATAGACTAAAGGGAAAGAAAAAGTGGGTAAATTTGAAGTAAGGTCTAAGGAGAGAGAGGGTAGCAATGAGAGGAAAGAAAAGGTGGGAAAGAGTGATAAAAAAGAAAGCATTGGTGAGAGGAAAGAGGCTAAGATTGAAAAAAAAGTGAGCCTTGCAAAAGCCAAATAGTGTTTAATTGAAAATGAGGGGCTGCCTATTATCTTGCTCACTTATAAGGAAGTTCTACTTAATAATGATTCATTAATATCCTTTTTGCCTATTGTTATTTCTAACCTTTTGCAATATTTTGAAGATGTTTTCCTTGAGGATCTTCCTAAAGGTTTAACACCTTTAAGGGGAATAGAGCATCAAGTTAACTTTGTGCCCGGATCACAAATTCCTAATAGGCCTGCTTATAAGAGCAATCCGGAAAAAACAAAGGAATTGCAAAGACTAGTAGATGAGCTGCTTGATAAGGGATTTGTTAGAGAAAGTATGAGTCCATGTTCTGTACCCGTGCTTTTGGTGCCAAAGAAGGATGGCAGTTGGAGGATGTGTGTGGACTGTCGCGCCATCAATAAAATAACGGTAAAGTATCACCATCCTATCCCTTGTTTAGATGATATGCTTGACCAATTGCATGGTTCACAAATATTCTCTAAAATTGATTTGAAGAGTGGATATCACCAAATTAGAATGAATCCTAGAGATGAGTGGAAAACAACCTTTAAAACTAAATATGGATTCTATGAATGGTTAGTGATGTCGTTCGGGTTAACTAATGCACCTAGTACATTCATGAGGTTAATGAACCATATCTTTAAGGATTTTCATGGAAAATTTGTAGTCGTTTATTTTGATGATATTCTGATCTTTTCTAAATCTTTAGAAGAACATGTCGAACATTTGAAACAAGTTTGTAATGTGCTTAGGGAGCAACAACTATATACAAATCTATCCAAGTGCACATTTTGTGTAGATAAGATAGTTTTTCTGGGTTTTGTTTGTGAGTTCTAGAGGTGTTGAAGTAGATGAAGATAAAATCAAAGCAATTAAAGATTGGCCTACACCTAATAGAATTACTGAAGTTAGAAGTTTCCATGGACTTGCTAGCTTTTATAGGAGATTTGTTAGAGATTTTAGTTCAATTGCTGCACCTTTAACTGAAGTCATTAAGAAGGATAAGGTCTTTAATTGGGGTAAAGAACAAGAGCTTGCATTTAATATTTTAAAGGATAAATTGTGTTCTGCTCCCTTGTTACAATTACCACGATTTTAATAAGTCTTTTAAAATTGAATGTGATGCATCTGGTAGAGGTATTGGGGCTGTTTTAATGCAAGATTCGAAACCAATCGCTTATTTTGGTGGGAAGCTGAATGGGGCTGCATTGAATTATTCTACTTATGATAAACAATTGTATGTCTTGGTAAGGGCTCTTGCTACATGGCAGCATTATTTGTGGCCAAAGGAATTTGTGATAAAAATTGACCATGAGACTTTAAGATACTTGAAAAGCCAAGGGAAATTGAGTAGAAGACATACCAAATGGGTCAAATTCATTGAGACATTTCCTTATGTGATTAGCTACAAGCAAGGTAAAGACAATATAGCTGCTGATGCGCTTTCAAGACGGTACGCTCTTGTTTCTACTCTTACTTCTAAATTGATGGGATTTGAGCATATTAAGGAATTGTATGTTGATGATTCTGATTTTAATGTAGCATTTTCAGCATGTTTAAATGTGCCTTTTGAGAAGTATAATATGAAAGATGGGTTTCTTTTTAAAGAGAATAAGCTTTATGCCCCTAATTGTTCTTTGCGAGAAGTTTTTGTGAGGGAAGCACATTGTGGGGGACTTATGTGGCTCTTTGGTGTGCCTAAAATACTTAACATCCTTGCTAAAAATTTCTTTTGGCCTAATATGAGAAAAGATGTCAAAACATTTTGTGCTCAATGAATTGAATGCAAACAAGCTAAATCTAAAGTGTTGCCACATGGTTTATACACGTCATTACATGTACCTATTTCACCTTGGATTGATATTTCTATGGACATTGTCTTAGGACTGCTTAGAACAAGGTATGGTAAGGATAGCATCTTTGTTGTGGTAGATAGGTTCTAAAAAATGGCTCGTTTTATTCCTTGTTTAAAGACTAATGATGCTTCTCATGTTGCTGATTTATTTGTTAGAGAAGTTGTTAAATTGCATGGTATACCTCGAACTATTGTTAGCGATAGGGATGCTAAGTTTCTAATCCACTTTTGGTGTGTTCTTTGGGGGAAATTGGGCACAAAGTTGTTGTTTTCTACTTCGTGTCATCCACAAACTGATGGGCAAACTGAGGTAGTAAAAAGAATTTTAGGAAATATGTTGAGGGTTGTTCTGAAAGGAAAGTTAACTTCTTGGGAGGAGCATTTGCCTATTGTAGAATTTTCTTTAACTTCTTGGGAGGAGTATTTGCCTATGGTAGAATTTTCTTACAATCCAACTGTTCATTCATCTACTGGTTATTCTCCTTTTGAAGTTGTTTATGGTTTTAACCCCCTTACACCCCTTGACTTATTTCCTTTGCCTACTAATGAGATAGTTAGCCTTAATGGAAAGAAGAAAGCTGACTTGATGAAGACTATTCATGAGCATACGAGACTTGCAATTGAGAGGAGGAATGAGCAAGTAGCTAAAAGAAGGAATAAAGGTCGAAAATCAGTTATCTTTGAGCCTGGTGATTTGGTTTGGGTTCATATGAGGAAGGAGAGATTTCCTTCAAAAAGGAAGACAAAATTGCACCCTAGAGGAGATGGACCATTTAAAGTACTTGAACGAATTGGAGATAATGCCTACAAATCGGACCTTCCAGGTGAGTTTCAAGTAAGTACTACTTTTAATGTTGCTGACTTATCCTTGTTCGATGTAGGTTCAAATTCGAAGACGAATTCTTTTCAAGAGGAGGGGAATGATAGCTTCATGGACAAGGATAGAGCTGTAGAAGCTCCAAGAAGACCATTCACGAGGTCTCAAACCAAGGAGAAGCAAGACAAGATTAATGGGCTTCAATGGGAGATTAAGAAGGTGCTAATGGTAGAACAAGATCTACAAAATTATGTAGAGGATTTAGCTAAGTGCTACACTCATTTCGTGGTCCAATTCCAAGTCCAAGAGGAGGTTGATTGGGGTCTAAGCACCAGCCTTAAAGGCAACTGAATTAAGCACTAGCCATAAAAGGATTTTCCTAGTTTGTTACGACATATTTATTGCTTTCCTAGTTAGTTAAGGATAATAGTTTCCTTTCCCTAAGTTAGGTAGAATTACTTTCCCAGATTGACTTGGTTTTGGTTTCCTAGAATTTTACCTTTTCCTATTTTAGTTGGACTTGTTGTCCAAAGTAGTTTAGGATTTTATTTCCTAATATTTAAGGATAATTTCGTGATCACCCTCTATATAAAGGGGTATCTTCTTTGTTTTTAGGTAGAACATTCAGATTATTATCAATAAAACTTGTGAGATTTTTCTTGCACTCTTGTGTGGCTACTCTTGGATTAATTCCTCAACCTTCAAGACTCAACTTAAGCCGGTAAGAATTAAACCCTTTACAAAATCTTAGATCACTTCTAGGTATTCAAGAAAGGTAATAAGTTTAGGCTTATTGTTGTTCTTGTTATTCTAAAGGGTCGGGTTTCACAATCTATTTCTTGATTTTAATTTCTACCAAAGGCGATTAGTTTTTTGTTAGCTAATTGTTGTTGTTAGGATTCAACTTCAAGAATAGACTTCTTGAGTTCAAGAAACTCTTTCTCGAATTCAATCTATCTTTAATTTTTGTCTTTTATTCGTTTCTTTATTTTCTATTAACTTTCGCACGTTTCTTAGTTTTTCTTTAGTAATTCTTGAATCCCCTATCGTGTTGCTATCAACAACGAAGTGCCTCATAAGTCCCCCACAATGTGCTTCCCTCACAAAAACTTCTCGCAAAGAACAATTAGGGACACAAAGTTTATTCTCTTTAAAAAGAAACCCATCTTTCATATTATACTTCTCAAAAGGCCCATTTAAACATGCTGAAAATGCGACATTAAAATCAGAATCATCAACATATAATCCCTTAATATGATCATATCCCAACTATTTAGAAGTAAGAGTAGAAACAAGAGCGCACCTTCTTGAAAGCGCATCAACAACTATATTGTCTTTACCTTGCTTGTAGCTAATCACATAAGGAAATGTCTCAATGAATTCAACCCATTTGGCATGTCTTCTACGCAATTTCCCTTGGATTTTCAAGTATCTTAAGGACTCATGGTCAGTTTTTATCACAAACTCCTTTGGCCACAAATAATGCTGCCATGTAGCAAGAGCCCTTACCAAGGCATACAATTCTTTATCATATGTAGAATAATTCAATGCAGCCCCATTTAGCTTCTCCATAAAGTAAGAGATTGGTTTCGAATCTTGCATTAAAACAGCCCTAATACCTCTACCAGATGCATCACATTCAATTTCAAAAGACTTATTAAAATCAGATAATTGTAATGAGGGAGCAGAACACAATTTATCCTTTAAAATATTAAATGCAAGCTCTTGTTCTTTTCCCCAATTAAAGACCTTATCCTTCTTAATGACTTCGGTTAAAAGTGCAGCAATTGAACTAAAATCTCTTACAAATCTCCTATAAAAGTTAGCAAGTCCATGGAAACTTCTAACTTCAGTAATGCTATTAGGTGTAGGCCAATCTTTAATTGTTTGGATTTTATCTTCATCTACTTCAACACTTTTAGAACTCACAACAAAACCCAGAAAAACTACCTTATCTACACAAAATGTGCACTTGGATAGATTTGCATACAGTTGTTGCTCCCTAAGCACATTACAAACTTGTTTCAAATGTTCGACATGTTCTTCTAAAGATTTAGAAAAGATCAGAATATCATCAAAATAAACGACTACAAATTTTTCATAAAAATCCTTACAGATATGGTTCATTAACCTCATGAATGTACTAGGTGCATTAGTTAACCCAAACGGTAAACATTCATATAATCCATATTTAGTTTTAAAGGCAGTTTTACACACATCTCCAGGATTCATTCTAATTTGGTTATATCCACTCTTCAAATCAATTTTAGAGAATATTTGTGAACCATGCAATTGGTCAAGCATATCATCTGAACGAGGGATAGGATGGCGATACTTTACCATTATTTTATTGATGGCGCGGCTGTCCACACAGATCCTCAAAGTGACGTCCTTCTTTGGCACCAAAAGCACGAGTACAGAACGTGGACTTATACTTTCTCTAACAAATCCCTTATCAAGCAGCTCCTCTACTTATCTTTGCAATTCCTTTGTTTCTTCAGGATTGCTTCTATAAGCAGACCTATTAGGAATTTGTGATCCGAGCATAAAGTCAATTTGATGATCTATTCCCCTTAAAGGTGGTAAACCTTTAGGAATATTGATAGCAACAAGATAGAGATTCAAGAATTACGAAAGAAAAAATAAGAAATGTGCGGAAGCTAAAAGAAAATAAAGAAACGAATAAAAGACAAAAAATAAAGATAGATTGAATTCCAGAAAGAGTTTCTTGAATTCAAGAAGTCTATTCTTGAAGTTGAATCCTAACAACAACATTTAGCTAACAAAGAACTAATCGCCTTTGAAAGAAATTAAAAACAAGAAATAGATTGTGAAATCCGACCCTTTAGAATAACAAGAACAACAATAAGCCTAAACTTATCACCTTTCTCTAATACCTAGAAGTGATCTAATATTTCAAAAATGGTTTAATTCTTACCACCTTAAGTTGAGTCTTGAATGTTGAAGAATAAATCCAAGAGTAGCCACACAAGAGTGCAAGAAAATATCACAAGTTTTATTTATAATAATCTGAATAATCTACCTAAAAACAAAGAAGATACCCCTTTATATAGAGGATGATCACGAAATTATCCTTAAATATTAGGAACTAAAGTCCTAAACTACTTTGGACAACAAGTCCAACTAAAATAGGAAAAGGTAAAACTCTAGGAAACCAAAACCAAGTCAATCTTGAAAAGTAATTCTACCAATATTAGGAAAAGGAAAATATTAACCTTACCTAACTAGGAAAGCAATAAATATAGTCCCATAATATATGGAAATAAATCCCAAACCAATCTTGGATAGAATTTTGAAAATCTTGTAAATCTTGAAAATCTTGAATTTGTAATTTGCAAGCAACTTGGCACCAACTTGCACTCAACATCTATCACGCCTATTATACCTTTATTGGACATCAAGTAAGTCCTTTTTATGCTATTAAAACGTGATTTTATGTAGGACTTCATGGGCTGCAAGTTTTGAGCACATTTAGGTGCGAAATTGGTCAAATGACCTTGTTTTGCAACTTTTTAACTTGAGATCTTATTAAAGGCCCTCTTTGCGATTCCAAAGCTTCATACTTATCCTTAAATAGATTTGAGCTTCTTAAGATGCTATCATTCCCCTCTTCTTGAAGAAAATTCGTCCTCGAATTTCGACCTTGCAAGAAAACAAAGACAGGCACTAAAAAATGGCATTAACTAAAAAATGGTAAGAATAAAACAAGATAGTGACCATGTGTCCACTTAACCCAATTAAGCCTAATAGGTGCAAATACTTCTTTATACAGTATATGGACATCATCATCCCAATAAAATTTATACCTACTTAGATTTGTCCCATAAATATCTCTCTTAAGGTAGTCAAAAAATATGCATGACAATGAAATTACAAAAGATTGATCATGTGTCCATTTAAAACAAGTATCTCTACTGCATGTATCAAATAAGACACATTTATGATATAGCCAAGTAACAATTATAAATTTCATAGATTCTTCAACATATAAGCTATTCAAAGAAGCACATAAATCCTCAAGAAGGATAGAAGAACCCATAATTCCCAAAATAAAAGTTTCAATACATTCAAACTCATGATTACAAATTTCCCCAATAATATTCACAACATCAATGGATCCTAAATAATTACTCAAGCTATTACACAAGGAGTCATGCATAGGTTTATGAAAGAGTACTTGATCACAAGCGTCACAATAATCATGCATATCTTCTTTACTAGTAGCAAACACTTCTACAAGCTCACAGTCAACATGGCTTAAAGAATAACTCTCTAGCAATTTATCATATGAAAGCTCACTAGACACTTGAATAAAAGAAGAGGAAATAATTAAATTATTCGCAAGCCTCGTTCTACCAAGTTGGAATTCATAATCATCCACGTCGAACTCAATTTCAAAAAGAAGCAAATTACACTTGCACTTGAACTTAGATATTTCTATTAATGACTTGATATGCATCAAAAGACCATCATCCTTAACCATTATAAATTCATCAACATAAGAAATTAAAGTATAGTTCATTACCTTCGAACATACCTTAGGTGTCCTAGAAAGGCCAAGAATTCGAATAATCCAATCATACATACCATACTTGGACTTATTTAAGAATGGATCAACATCACCTTGTATTCCTTTTTGCAATGATTCTGGCTTAGCAATGGCTTTAAGGAACTCTGTGTGATAAACCAATCTTTTATCTTCCACCATCAAAAAATAATTAATTTTGCCAAATTCGTGTTGGAATCCACTAGGATCCTTTGCCACCATCGCTTTCGCCTCACCTATCCTTTTAGAAGATCTTTCAGCATGTGGCTGCACAAAAATACAAGAACTAAAACAAGAAAGAGTTAATGGTTTAAGAAGTAAAGAACATATTTTCTTACTTACACTTTCTTTGGCTTTTACCTCAAGACTAACTTTTTCAACACCCTTAGCCTCATTTCTCTCACTAAAGTTTTCTTCTTTTTCATCTCTCAAACCATTTTTCTCTCTCTCTACCTCAAAGCCTTTTTGTATCTCATGGCCTTCTCTCTTTTCTTTCCTCTCCAGCTCACTCTCATTCTTTTCTCTCCCATATTTTTCCATATTCTCTTTAACAATCTTTTCATCTTCATAAATTTGTGAGAGAGCAAAGGTCCAAAAATGAGTTTCTTCCCGCTAACCTCAGAAGAGTATCTATTTTTTCTCATGTTATATGAAGCTCTTGTATAGATATACCATGGTTTTCCCAACAAGACATGATAATTATTCATGAGAATCACATCACACTAGACCGCATCCTCATACCTTCCAATTGAGAATAGCAATAAGACTCTCTTATCTACCTTTACTCCTCCAAACATGTAGGGTTCAATATACTCAACATAATGCAAGTTCAATTTCTCAACCATATAAGTGCTAATTGAGTTATAGCCAAACTCTTTGTCAATTCTAAGGGCACAAATATGAGACGCCACTTTAGCTCTTGTTTGAAAAATAACGTTACCATTGTCTTCCTTAGCTTCAGCATGTTGTAAGTTTGACCATTCAAATTGTTGAGTCATAGCTCGCCTCCTTTCTTCATAACTACCTCTTTGAAACATCTTGAACAAAGATTAAAAGAAATAAGTGTATTGAATATTTGGCTTTTTTCTTCTAATGTTCTCACCTCTCTTACCTTTTTCCATTCAAAGCAACTCTTTGTTGTTAATATGTAGATTTATTATTGAATCTAACAAGTCACAACCCGTAGTGATAAGAATAAGGAGTTAGAAAAAGAAAAAGGAAAGTGGCAGACCAAACCTAGAAAGAATAGAAGTTGGTAGGTGAAAAAAAAAGGAAAGAATTTAAGAAACCCCAAACCCACAAGAATTAGGAAAAAAGTTTCCTTAATCTTCAAGAACTAGGATCTCCTCTTCTTGATTCCTTTCTGGACTTGGAAACCAAATAATACTTGAATTATAAAAGTAATAATGAACAAGAACACCTTTTTGGGGGTTGAATTTCATTTTTTTTCAATTAAGAACCTCCCAAGATTATCAGGATTGAAATCTTGATTAGCCTAAGCTCTGATACCACTTAATAGCAACACGATAGGGATTCAAGAATTACTAAAGAAAAAATAAGAAACGTGCGGAAGCTAAAAGAAAATAAAGAAACGAATAAAAGACAAAAATTAAAGATAGATTGAATTCAAGAAAGAGTTTCTTGAATTCAAGAAGTCTATTCTTGAAGTTGAATTCTAACAACAATTAGCTAACAAAGAACTAATCGCCTTTGGTAGAAATTAAAAACAAGAAATAGATTGTGAAACCCGACCCTTTAGAATAACAAGAACAACAATAAGCCTAAACTTATCGCCTTTCTTGAATAGCTAGAAGTGATCTAAGATTTCGAAAAGGGTTTAATTCTTACCACATTAAGTTAAGTTTTGAAGGTTGAAGAATAAATCCAAGAGTAGCCACACAAGAGTGCAAGAAAATCTTACAAGTTCTATTGATAATAATCTGAATAATCTACCTAAAAACAAAGAAGATACCCCTTTATATAGAGGGTGATCATGAAATTATCCTTAAATATGAGGAAATAAAGTCCTAAACTACTTTGGACAACAAGTCCAACTAAAATAAGAAAAGGTAAAACTCTAGGAAACCAAAACCAAGTCAATCTTGGAAAGTAGTTCTACCAATCTTAGGAAAAGAAAAATATTAACTTTAACTAACTAGGAAAGCAATAAATATAGTCCCATAATATATGAAAATAAGTCCCAAACCAATCTTGGATAGAATCTTGACAATCTTGGAAATCTTGAATGTCATTTGCAAGCAACTTGGCACCAACTTGCACTCAACATCTAGCATGCCTATTATACCTTTCTTGGATATCAAGTATGTCTTTTTTATGCTATTAAAATGTCGTTTTATGTAGGACTTCATGGGCTGCAAGTTTTGAGCACATTTAGGTGCGAAATTGGTCAAATGACCTTGTTTTACAACTTTTTAACTTGAGATCTTGTTAAAGGCCCTCTTTGTGATTCCAAAGCTTCATACTTATCCTTAAATAGATTTGAGCTTCCTAGGATGCTATCAAATATCCTCAGGGAAAACATCTTCAAAATCCTACAAAAGTTTAGAAATAACACTAGGCAAAGAGGATATTAATGAATCATTATTAAGCACAACGTCCTTATAAGTGAGCAAGATAATAGGCAGTCCCTCCTTTTTTTCGCAATTAAACACTCTTTGGCTTTTGCAAGGCTCACTTATTTTTCAATCTTAGCCTCTTTCCTCTCACCAATGCTTTTTTTTATCACACTTTCCCGCCTTTTATTTCCTCTCATTGCTTCTCTCTCTCACCTCAGACCTCACTTCAAATTTACCCTCTTTTTCTTTCCCTTTAGTCTCTTGTTTTGATCCCTCCCCATGTTTCACCATTGATTCTATCATCTTTTTTTGATCTTCCTACACATGGGAAGGAGTTAAAGGTGCAAGAATATATTTTTTGTCATTATGCTCAAGAAAGTATCTATTCTTCCTCCCATCATGAAAAGCACTCCTATCATACTGCCATGGCCGCCCTAACAAGATATGACAAGCTTGCATGGGTACTATATCGCATAGAACTTCATCAGCATACCTTCCAATCTTAAAAGAGACCATGCATTGTTTATTCACCTTGACCCCTCCACTATCATTAAACCATTGCAACCTATAAGGTCTAGGGTGCTTCGTCCATTCCAGCCCTATCCTTTCCACCAAATATGCACTCACAACATTAGCACAACTCCCATTATCAATTATCATAGAACAAATTTTATCCTTAATCCCACACCGGGTATGGAATATATTTTCCCTTTGCTCTTCATTAGAGTGCCCCAGATTAATGTGCATAAGCCTCCTAACCACAAAATTCAACCCACTATCCATGAACTCCATCTCTTCTCCTTCTTCATTCTCTATAAAGTTTTTCGCTCTCATATCCCCCATCCTTTTTTGTTAGGATGTTTCTTCTACTTGGGCATCCATAAGCCTTGTGCCCTCTCCTTTGACACTTGAGACATTGAATAGAAGAAGTAGAGGCATAAAAGGCTTACCTCCATCCTTGGATTCCAATTTTCTCTTGACCTTGTCTTCATGTAATTTAGGAGTAGATGTCTCCTCAGATTTCGGCCATTGCTTCTTTTGAATAGTAGTTGGCCGGCTTCTCCATGAACTAGATTGTTGTCTCCTTTTATTTTGTCTTTCTACCTTTACGGCTAATTCAACTAACTCCTCTAAAGTTATATATTGTTGCAATTAGACTACATCAACTATTTCCCTATTTAAACCATTCAAAAACCTAGCCATTGTAGCCTTTCTTCCTCCACACAATTAGCTTGGATCATAGCCATTTCCATAGCCTTAAAGTACTCATCTACAGACAAGGACCCTTGCCTCAAAGTTTGAAGACGTTGTTGAAGATCTCTTTGAAAGTGGGATGGCACAAATCTCTTCCTCATTACTCTCTTCATCTCAGCCCACGTAGCAACGAGTGCTTGTCCTTCTTGCAATCTATCCCTAGAAGCAACGAGTGACTTTACATTACCCATAAGATATTAGAATATTATAGTTAAGAAATAGACTATGGCCCAAATAAATTCTAACACACCAAATACTGATAACATTTCGAGATACTCTGCCAAAGATATTGCAACTTTATGTTACCCATAAGATATAGGCATTATGAGATACGAGTTATGACCAACAAAAAGGATATAGGGCTAACATCACTAGAAAAGATATGGGCATTATGAGTTTCAAGATATCAGCAAGGTGACACATATATTGTCCTAGCTTGACTATATATGTTTAAGATGTCCTCCATCCTCTTTTCAATTTTTGAGCTCCCGAGTGTGCTTTAATAAATAAATCTTCAAGCTCAGCAAAAGAATTTATAGAATTTTCAAGTAAAAGAGAATACCAGGTTAAAACTCCTTTGGTGAGTGTTTCACCAATTTTTTTTTTACCAAGACCGATTCAATTTCTTGCTTAGTCAAGTCATTCCCTTTAACTCTTGTGGTGAAGGCTGTAACGTGATCGCGTGGGTCTGATGTTCCATCGTACGTAGGAATATCAGTCATTTTGAATTTCTTCGGAATGGAGAGGGGGGCGGAACCCGGCTTCCATGGTTATTGAGAGTATTTGTCTATATCCACCCCTTTGATCACGGGCGTTACCCCATGTATTTGTAATATGCGTTCATTTTGTTCCTTAAGCTGTTTCTGCAAGGTTATTACAAGATTTTGTAAATTAGAATTAGCTTGGTTACCTGGGTCTCCTTCTTGCATTTCACTAGGAGTTCCCCCACTGCCTAATTAACCAGTCCAGAACGGAGTATGATGACCCGGCCTGTCATCATGTGAGTTATCACCCCGTTTTCCCTATTATATGCTTGTTCATGTTTCAATATGTGTGTTTGGTGAGTTTGAGTCAATTCGGATCAAGTTTGGTTGGAAATGAGACAAATAGTCTCTTAGGAGAAGGCATAGTTGGGAAATGTCAACCGAATGTTAACTTGTGAGTTATAGAGCTCGAAATCAAATTCTGATGATTTGGTCAGCTCCGGTAGGTCATTTTTGGCTTAGGATAGTGATCAGAATTGAATTTGGAGGTCCGGTGTAGTTTTAGGCTTGAATTGGCTAAGGTTGAATTTTGGCGAAATCTAGATGGTAGGTGAGATTTTGATCCGGGAGTCGGAACGGAATTCGGACAGTTGCAGTAGCTCCATTAGGTGATTTTGGATATGCCTGCAAATTTTCAGGTCATTCGGACATCGTTTGGTCGGGTTTTTGATTGGATGATAGTTTCAGAAGTTTTAGATGGAACTTAGGCTTGAATTCGCTTTGATTTGATGATTTCCGTGTTTAAGGGTGTGTTTTTATGATTGGAATAAGTTCATATCATGTTTTGGAGTAGGTTGGTGGTTTTCGTTCGGGTCCCGGGGGCCTCGGGATGAATCCGGGGGTCCAAACGGACCATTTTTGGCCAATTGAGGGATAGGCTCTGCTGTCATAGGTGCAGCAGACGTTTGTTATTTGCGATCGCAAAGATGGCCACGCGATCGTGTAGTGTATCGGAGAACTGAGGATCTTTTGCTCTTCACGTTCGCGAGGTGCTGGATGCGAACGTGTAAGGTGAAGGCCGGGTGAATAGCGATCGCGGAGTCTGTATCGTGACCACGGCTGAGTCCACGCGATCGCGTAGAAGAAAAAGAGGCCTGCTAAAATTTCTTCATGGCGATCGCATATCAAAGGCTGCGATCGCATAGAGTAAAGATACCTGGCAGAAGAGTTTTTAACAGGACATTTCATTCGCGAACTTAAAGTGTATTTCCACCATTTTTGGATTCTTTGAGAGCTAAGTAATGGGATTTGAAGGGGATTTCATCGAGAAAATATTGGAGGTAAGTTTTATGGTCTAAATACATGTTTTTATCTTAGAATCTTCATCTATATCACTGACAATGGAAGGATTAATGGGGGATTTTTGCTCTAAGCCTGGGTTATGGTAAATCATCGATATGGATTGGCAAACGGAGTCCGATTTTGATAAACTTTATATGTATGGACTCGTGCTGAGATAAGCATTCCGAAAATATGACTAATGTAATTTTTTGAGAAGCGTACCGAAAGTCAGATTTTGACAACTTCGTGGGTTTTGGTGTAAATCGAGTTATTTCGATTGGGTTATGTCTATTTAGCCTATTTGATGTATTCTTATTGATTTTGATCAGATTTGGTGTCCGAGGAGGTTGACTTGCAAGGCAAGTGCAAGGCGAGCTAGGACTTCTACTGATTTGAGGTGAGTGGTGGTAATAAATGATGTACTAAGGGTTTGAAACCCCGTACTTGCACTATACAGTGCTATGCTGAAATGGAACACGCGTCGTGTGACCGGGCGTGGTGGTATTGTGACTGGGGATTTGGACTTGGTCATTCCCAATTGATAGTTTATTGTGTATCATGACTGAGATTGAGCTTATAACTGTGTAATTGGGCTAGTAGCCATGTTTGGGGCCTTGTGCCTATCTGTAGAGTATTAGGGAAGTCTGTAGAGCTAAGTGACCCTTATATCATGTTGGACACATACACTCAGCCGTAATCATAGTTGTATAGCATATCATGAGCCAGTACTAGATGTGAACTTTGAGAGAGACTACCTAGGGTGGGATTCCCTATTCTAACTGAGTGGGCCTAAGAGACCAAGTCTATATTGACTGAGATGGGGTCGGGGACCAGCTGTGAGGTATTGATATACATACCAGATCGGGCTGCAAGCCGCAGCATATATATATATATATATATATATATATATATATTCGATCGGGCTGCACGCCGCAGCACTGTATATATTGGATCGGACTGCATGCCGCAGTATTATTGCGCTTGGGCTGTAGGAGCCCCTCCAAAGTCTGTACACACCCCTAGTGAACGTCGTCGACGTTAAATGGATCGGGTTGCACGCCGCAGCGCTATATATATTGGATCGGGCTACACGCCACAGCGCTATATATATTGGATCGGGCTGCACGCCGCAACATTATATATATATTTGGATCGGGCTGCACGCCGCAGCAGTATGAGTGAGGACTAGGTCAGCGTGGGATCATTGTGAGACAGTTGTGGACTGAATTGGACTTATCATTGTAGAGATGACTTACGTGTGAGGTTACCCTTAAAACTATTTAGTGATAGTACAGGTGTTCTTATTTTCAGTTGTTATTTATTATTATTACTCACTGAGTTGAAATATACTCACCCCACTCCCCCTGCACTTTCTGTGCAGATCCAGGTGCTCAGGAGGGCAGTTGATTATCGCAGCTGCTATATTACTGTTACTTCGAGGAGACTTCGAGGTAGTTGCCGGCGTCCGCAGGACCTGATCTCTTCCTCTCTACATTCTGTCATTTGGTACTCTGCTTAGACTTGATTGTGTAGTATATTTAGATCTGTAGAGGCTCAGACTTGTGACACCGCGATTGTTGGGTTGTATTTTGTATGATTCTGTTTCCACACTTATTGTTTTCATGTGAAAACAAGTTGTTAATGTTAATTGATCAGTATTAATTAATAACTGGCTGGTAAATTGGATAACATGGTCGGGCTTGCCTAGAAATGTGTTGGGACCCATCATGACCGCGGTTTGGGTCGTGACAAGTTGGTATCAGTGCCTAGGTTAACAGGTCTTGCAAGTCATGAGCCGGTTTAGTAGAGTCTCGTGGATCGGTATGGGGACGCATGTACTTATCCTCGGGAGGCTACAAACCTTTTTAGGAAACACTTCACATTCTTGGAATTCTTATCATGCGTACTTGATTCATCTTGAGATGTAATTCTTGAAATTCCTTACACACGTCTGTAAGTACACTCGAGTGCTTAGTGATAAATTTGCCTTGATGGCTTGTGATTTTCCGATCAAGGGGCGAGATATAGTCTCTGTGATTTCATATTGGGCCAGTCGGGAGGACTTGAGGCTAGATCTTTCTCTATGGCTTGGGCACCAAAGTGCTAATTTCGTGAGCCGGTATTATGAAATTCATACGATCGGTATTGTTCTTAATTGTGAAAATGGTAGTTTGATAATGGGTGAGCTGTAAGGTGTTCGATTCTTTTTGTGATCTGTTACGTAGCCCTAGCTTTGGGTGTGGTGAAATGTTCATGTTTCTTAGTGGAAAGGAAAAGTACATTACGTGTGGTAGTATGAGTTCAGACGCAGGAAGACCGAATCGGCTGTGCCATGTGTATCATGGTGAAAGGTATCCGATATGTGTTATGGTTCGAGCAGGTGCAGCGCATGTTCATGTATTAATTTTGATAATATGATTCGTATAGTATTGAGACTAATGTTGTTGATATGCATTGTGATGTCTGGTCGAGTTGTGGATGTATTGTTAGGATGGTTTTGGTGATTCTCTGGTAGGTGGATAGGCTGAATTACAAAGGAAACTCTGTCGAAATTTCTGGAAAATTTGGGACTTAGAAAAGGTTTTGTCACCTAAAGAGTGGGCTTAACGGTTGTGTGTGTATAAATGCAAGAACTGCAGAAGAGTTAAGGTTTCTGATGATTCGAGTCTTTGTCAAAGCTTGTAAATGACTCGAGTTTAATATCATTGTAACATTGCGGTATCATTTGAGTAAGAATGCTATGAGTGGTTAAAGGTGCTTGATATATGGCTTCAAGCCAAGTTGGGGAGGTTGCTTTAATTAACTATTGCATTGTTGTATACTATGTTGGTTCTGTATTTAGGTATGTTGAGAAATTTTGATGAAGGGTATATGGTGCTTCGTAGATGTGAAGAAATACTAGGATGTTTTGAACTGCTGTTGGTAAAGAATGTTCGGTGTATAGAAAAGAAAGATAGCTAATTGTATCTATATGTAATCATGTTCAGCAGTGTTAGAGTTATAATAAGGCACGAGTGGTTCTGTCAATAAGACAGTTGAATTAATCCGGAATAAGGGTGAATGACGCCCGAGAATGGCCTTGCGATGTTCAAGATTTTGCTTGTAACAGTCGGGTGTCTTAAGATTGTGTATGTGCCTAAAGATGATGGTTTTGTTAGAAGAGATCAAGACTTGTGTTATATTATGTGAATGATGGGATTCTATGTAACCGTATTGGAAGGTAATGATAACGAATTCAAATCGCAGGAATTTCTTCAAGGTAAAGTATTGTAGAATGTGGTACTTCTTGGAAACATTGAGAGAGTATTCGGTGGCCTATGGGCCTTAAAACGTGTGGTCTTATGTACGAGTCTCGTGTGGTAACATGAGTTGAGGTATTGTGGTGCTACAGTAAAGGCTAATATTAAATTAAAGATAAATCAGAAAGGAAATTGGGTAAATGGAACAACTTGTTAATAAACCGAAACGGTATGATAAGGATACGATTAATTCCTGGTATGTGATCGAAGTAATGAGTCTTGCAGATATTGTGCAACAAAGCTCTTGAGTGCTGGCGGTTGCGTAACTCGATGTGGGTAGAAAGACTCAGTCCTGACAGTTTAACTTATGCAATGAAATTGAGAGAAAGAGTTTGTGATGTGTTTTACCGTGGTAAAAATGAGTGTATTTCCTATTGGTATGCGACGCTTGGAATGTGTAATGAGTTTTCTTCTATATGGGATCATGATAGTCCTTGACTAGTTGAGTGCGTCGATGTTTGCAGCGTAGGAAAGGGATAGAAGTTTCCATGTTATCTTAGTGTGGTATGGTATATGCGATGAGTTATGGAAAGTTAATAAGGGCATGTTCAAGGTTTTGAGATCAGTTCGTAATATATGGGAAGTCATTAAAATTCTTGAGCAGCACGGGCAGCTGCAGGTGATTTAAGAATCGATCTTTTTGGTGATTAAGGAAACAATGTGTGACGACCCGGCCCGTCGTCATGAGAATTACCACCCCGTTAAGTTGTAATTACATGTTTTATGCTTTTATATCAGTGTTAGAGCTTATCGGGTGAGTTAGGAGTGAATTGGATTGAAAATGAGGCATACAGCCTTTTTGAAGGAAACTTGAATATGGAAAGTCAACCTGGAGTTGACTATTTAGTTAGAGGGCTCGGAATCGGATTCTGATGATTCGGTTAATTCTGGGAGGTGATTTGTGACTTAGGGGAGCGATCGGAATTGAATTTGGAGGTCCGGTGTAGAAATAGGCTTGAATTGGCTAAGGTTGAATTTTGGCGAAATCCGAACGGTAGGTGAGATTTTGATCCGGGGGTCGGAATGGAATTCCGACAATTCCTATAGCTTTTTATGTGATTTTGGATATGTCCGCAAATTTTCAAGTCATTCGGACGTCGTTTGGTCGGGTTTTTGATTGAATATTAGTTTCGGAAGTTTTGGAGAAACATAGGCTTGAATCTGTATGTAATTGGTGATTTTGATGTTTAGGATGGTGTTTTTATGATTGGAACAAGTTCGTATTGTGTTTTGGAGTACGTTGGTGGTTTTCGTTGGGGTCCCGGGGGCCTCGGGGTGAATCCGGACCATCATCCGGCATTTTGAAACAATGAAAAATCTGCAGAAAATTGCAGATCACTGTGCTGAAGGGTAAGCCTTCGCGTTCGCGAGGGCAATGCCGCGTTCGCGTAGGCTGGGGCTAGTTGGCCTTCGCTTTCGCGAAGCAATATGCCGCGTTCGCGTAAGAGAAAGTTGGAACGCATCGCGTTCGCATGGGTAGGCTCGCATTCGCGTAAGAGGAAAAAGAGAAGCCACGCGTTCGCGTGGACAGAGACGCGTTCGCGTAGAGTAAAAATCCGGAGATTGGGGAGTTGGCCTTGCGGACGCGTGACTTCATGTCGTGTTCGCGATGAAGAAAGAGATCAAGTCATCGCGGACGCGTGAGAGGCGTCGCGAACGCGATGAAGAAATGGGGCTGGCAGTGAAGTTAAAACCAGAACATAACCAGTCGCGGGTTTCACACCCCAAACCACAATTTTTGAGTTCTAAGAGGAGATATTGACGTGAGAGTGCTGGGAAATCATCGGGGTTTTGTCGGAGGTAAGTTTTGTGGCTTAATTACATCATTTTAACACGAAATCCTTGGTTAATTCTCTGTAAATGAACGATTAAAGGTGGGTTTGAGCACTAGGCCTAAAATTGAAGAAAAACACTGATTTGAGTGGGCAAATGGAGTCCGATTTTGGTAATTTTATATGCCTAGACTCGTACCGAGATGAGGATTCCGAATATGTGACTTTTGTAATTTTTCGAGAAGGTACCGAAAGTCAGGTTTTGGAAACTTTGTGAATTTCGGTGTAAATTGAGTTATTTTGACAGGGTATCGTTCCATTGGTCTAATTTGATGTGTATTTACTGTATTAGATCAGATTTTACACGTGCAGAGCTTGATTCTCGTGGCAAGGGCATTACGGAGTAGTCGTCGCGCTGTATTGAGGTGAGTAATAGATGTGGGTGATGACCAGCGGGTTTGAAACCCCGGTATACCACTTTGTGACGCTGTATAGCGGCGAGACACGTACTCTCTTGTGAGTGCGGGGTCGATTGTGATTGGGGACTATGGCTTAGTCCGACTTGTTGGCACTGTGTTATGATATTGGCTATTCTTGAGTCGCCGATCCTCCTTCTCGGATGGTTGCATACTATATTGTGATATTGGCTACTCTTGAGCCGTTGAACCTCCTTCTTGGACGGTTGAGTATACTTGTGGGCTGTGAGCTAGTTATTGGATCCTACGAGGATCGTAATCATTGTCTTATGATATTGACATGCTAGTTTACTACCAGTCCGTAGCTATTTCTATTATCATGCTATTTCCAATCTCTCGAACTTGATATTACTGTTTTCCAACTGAAAAATGATAAAAGGGTTTTCAAAACTATTTTTGAGCCTGCGAGGCTGTATTTGCATATTAGCTGACTGGTAGTGGATCGGGCTGCGCGCCGCAGCGGTATATATGTTGGATCGGACTGCACGCCGCAGTAATATTGTGCTTGGGCTGTAGGAGCCCCTCCGGAGTCTGAACCCCCACAGTGAGCACGGGTACCCAAATTGGATCGGGCTACGCGCCGTAGCGGTCATTTCATGCATTGCATTGCATTTAGCTACATCTGCTAGTTGTTATACTTGTTGTTGATATTGTTGGTTCTCTACTGTTGATATTGAACTGTTACAGGGTATTGGTTACAGCTTTACATAGTGCTTTACTGTGGATTTCTAATCTACGATGTCTTACCCCTGTTTATTACCACTGAGTCTGGCAGTACTCATTTTACTCCCTGCACCTTGTGTGCAGATCCGGGTACCTCTCAGCAGACCTGATCCGGTAGCCACTCAGAGGTCTTGTGCGGGATAGTCGAGGTAGCTGCAGCGTCCGCAGGACCTGACTCCCCTTCTAACTGTCATTTCATTTCATGTTGTCTTTTCTTTCCGCACTGAGTTGGTTGTAGACCTTATTATACTTATGTTCTTTAGAGGCTCATGACTCTTGACCCTTCGGTCTATGGGAGTTGGTATGCATTGGGACTTGGGTTTCCCCGTTTTTAATATATATATATATCACTGTTATTTTATGATTTGATATGCTTAAATGGGATAATGCGAGCTCATAGCTCCGTAAATTGATGTTGATAGGTCGGGCTGGCCTAGCAGTGTGTTGGGCGCCATCACGACCGGATTTGGGGTCGTGACAAGTTGGTATCAGAGCCTAGGTTTACTAGGCCTCATGAGTCTTGAGCCGGTTAGTAGAGTCTTGTGGATCGGTACGGGGACGCCTGTACTTATCCTCGGGAGGTTGCGAACCTTTAGGAAACACTTCACATTTCTTGGAATTCTTGTCGTGCACACTTGATTCAGCTTGACATTTAATTTTTGAAATTCCTTCCACGCGTCTGTATACACATCGAGCACTCAGTAATATAGTTGCCTTATGGCTTGTGATTTCCCCGAACGAGGGGCGAGATATAATCTCTGTGAGTTCATGTTGGCCCAGTCGGGATGACTTGAGGCTGGACCTTGTCTATGACTGGAGCATCGAGGTGCTTATTTTGTGAGTAGTGGCAATAGATAATGTACTGAGGGTTGAAACCCCGTATTTTGCACTATACAGTGTTGTGCTGAGATAGAACACGCATCATGTGACGAGCGTGGTGGTATTGTGACTGGGGATTTGGACTTGATCCTTCCCGATTGATAGATTACTCTGTATAATGACTGAGACTGGCTTTTATCTATGTATTTGGGCTAGTAGCCATGTTTGGGGCCTTGTGCCGATCTGTAGAGTATTAGGGAGGCTTACTAATGGATGAGCTGTTAATTGTTCGACTCGTATCTAATCTGTTGTGTAGCCCCGAGCTATGGGCGTGGTGAATATTTGCCATATCTCTTAATTGGAAGGTAAAGTGCCTTATGCGTAGTGGAATGAGTTCAAACTCAGGAAGACTAAAGTGATTATGCTATGTGTATCCTGGTGGAAGGTATTGTGCTGAAATGCTAATTGGGGCGAAGTAGATGGGTTGATTCTCAGGTGTAATTGAAAGGTAATTGATATGTGTTATGATTCGAGCAGGTACAACACATGTTCATGTAACAATTATGATAATATGATTTGTGTAGTATTGAGACTAATGTTGTCGATATGCATTGTGATGTCTTGTCGAGTTGTGAATGTATTGCTAGGATGGTTTTGGTGATTCTCTGGCAGGTTGATACGCCAAGTTACAAAGGAAACTCTGTCAAAATTTTTGGAAAATTTGGGACTTAGAAAAGATTTTTGTCACCTAAAGAGAGGGCTTAACTGTTGTGTGTGAATGAATACAAGAATTGTAAAAGAGTTAATATTTCTGATGATTAGAATCTTCACCGAAGCTTGCAAATGACTTGAGTTTAATCTAACTAGAACATTGTGGCATCATTTGAGTAAGACTGCTATGTGTGGCTAAAAGTGCTTTGATGTAAGGCTCCGAGCCAAGTTGGGGAGCCTGTTGTTGATAAACTGATTGCATTGTTGTGTGCTATGTTAGTTCTGTCTCTAGGTATGATGGGGAATCTTGATAAAGGTTATGGTGCTTCGTAGATGTGAAGAAATACTAGGATGTTGTGAACTTATGTTGGTAAAGAATGTTCGGTGTATAGAAAAGAACGATAGCTAATTGTATCTGTATGTAATCATGTTCTACAGTGTTAGAGTTTTAGCAAGGCACGAGTGGTCCTGTTCAATAAGACAGTTGAATTACAGCTGAATAAGGGTGAATGACGCCCGAGAATTGTTTTTCAGTGTTTAAGATTTTGCTTGTAACAGTCAGGTGTCTTAAGATTTTGCATGTGGCTACAGACGGTGGTTCCGTTAGAAGAGGTCAAGACTTGTGTTATATTATGTGAATGATGGGATTCTATGTAATCTGTATTTGAAGGTAATGATAACGAAGTCAAAATCGCAGGAAGTTCTTCAAAATAAAGTATTGTAGAATGTGGTACTTTTGGGAAACATTGAGAGAGTATTAAGTGACCTATGGGTCTTAGACGGTGTGGTCTTACGTACGAGTCTCGTGTGGTAACATAAGTTGATGTATTATGGTTTTACAGTAAGGGCTAATATTAAATTAAAGATGAATCGGAAAGGAAACTGGGTACATGGAACAACTTGTTAATAAACCGAAGCGGTATGATAAGGAATACGACTAATTCCTGGTATGTGGTTTAAGTAATGAGTCTTGCAGATATTGTGCAATAAAGCTTTTGAGTGCTGGCAGTTGTGTAACCCGATATGGGTATAAGGACTCAGTCCTGGCACTTTAACTTATGCAATGTAATTGGGAGAAAGAGTTTATCATGTGTTTTAACGTGGTTTAAAATGAGTGTATTTCCTGTTGGTATGTAAGGCTTGGAATGTGTAATGAGTTTTCTCTATATGGGATCAAGAAAGTTCTTGACTAGTTGAGTGCGCCGATATTTGCGACGTAGGACAGGAATATGAATTTCCATGCTATCTTAGTGTGGTGTGGCATATGCGATGTGTGATGGAAAGTTGATAATGGCATATTCAAGGTTTTGAGATGAGTTCATAATATATGGGGAGTCATTAAAATTATTTAGCAGCGCGGGCAGCTGCAGGTGATTTAAATAATTGATCTTTCTGGTGATTAAGGAAAATGGTACACCTATTCTAGTGAATTGGCAGGGAATATGATCCAAAAGGACAAGGTAATGTAAACTGATAATATCTAGTGGTATGGTGGTATTCTCTTATTGGATCGACTGTAATAACTGAGTCGTTAATGGCATAGTGAAATTTCTAAATGGATTTCGTGGTATGAATGGACGCTTGATGTGCGTTATGTATATGTACAGTGGAGTACGGGATCAGGCATTGTGATTCATGTGTTATATATGTGTTGGAGACTTGAAACTCTCGTTAGTCCGCCTATGCAGTGGTTGTATATCATGTGTATCGACACCGTTTTGTGATTATTAAAAATCGGAGGCTCTAGTGGCTTTCTCCCTCAACTTGATATGACGAATTTGGATTATGATACTTGATTGCTGACTGGTCATTATTGGGCCAGATTGTCTAGACTAATGTGATATAGACTATGATGGTATGGCACAAATTATGTAGCAGAGTGCATCAGAGTAAGCTCCAGCGGGGTAGTTGTACCTCAGGACCAGCGGATGGCTGGTGGGTATTGCTTTGTCGGTTGGGCCTTCGTGGCGGATATTAGTGTAGAGGTTTCTATCGTTGATTTGGTTCTGGTATTGAGTAACTTTGTCGGATACATTTCTTATGGCCGAACTTGAGGATATATATATATATATATATGATTACCATAATATATATATATATATATATATATGTATGTATGTATGTATGTATGTTTACCATAATGAGCAACTTGACTCGATGCGCATTTCTTTAGCGAGGGTTCTATATGGATCGGGTGGCGCGCCGCACCAGGTATGGTTATTTGGATCGGGTGGTACGCCGCCACGGGTATGGTATCTGGATCTGGTGGCACGCCGCCACGGGTATGTCATTGGAGTGGGTTTTACGCCGCAGCAGTTTAATGTGAAAATAGAGTTAGTTATATGTTACCTGGTATACAATACTTCCTGGCTTCTGAGGAAAAGTCCGTATTGAGTATCGCTTGGCGAATGGCACATCAGTTGTGTCCTTTCGGGATTTGATAGCTTACGTTAATTGTTTCAACGTGGGTGAGGTTGATTGCTTAGGTTCAAGACCTAGATCTGTGTGTGGCTAACCGTTTGAGCTTGGTAACTTGAGGTGCTCCATGAGCAATGGTGTTTGGATAGAATCATGAATCGTGGCAAGGCCACGTGATGTTATGACCTCTCGAGGAGGATTCAGGTACTCTATTTCTGTAATGTGAGACGGGGTCTTAGTACTATGTTATGATGGTACAGAGGAATTGAATTACAACTCTCTAGTTTGAGTTAGTTGGCATGATTTGAGTATGTCCGAGCGTTTCTTATTGGAGCCGTGTTGTGCTCGTCGTGGCTTAGGTCGGTGTTGAGGTATCATATCATCATTGGCGTGTGTTATAACTGAAATGATCATTTGAGTCATTATGGAGAGCGAGCATATGTGATTTCGGTGGGTTAGAAAGGTAATACCGAGATTTGGGTCCGAAATCTGTTGTGGTATCAGTTAAAAGTGAAATGGATTCATGAATGGTTGACCTGAGAGATGGGTTCGATATATCGCGTGTCCGGTTGCCTTGGGCATGATATGAAGGTGTTGGAACAAGACTCTATCTAATGAAAAAGGTTTTTCAGTTGGTATTTGGTTATCGTGGGAAATTATTGTGATTAGAGACTATTGTCTCGAGTGATTGGGTTGTTTGATACATCATATGATCTCACCCGGAGTGGTGAGTGTGGGTTATTGCAGTGGATTCTAGTGTATCCTGAGTATAGGCATGGGATTAGCAATTGGTATATGATTTCGGAAAGTGCAATGTGGTTTATGGTTCGGATGGTCTGTGAGATTTCAGCTATATGGTGTTTTCAGGCTTATGAGAGATAGGGTGACGTGTGATCGCCCGAATATATGCTTGGTAAGGTCATTCAGCTATTGAGTTGCTTCTAGTACCACTCTGGTACGCTCGAGGACGAGCGTTTGTTTAAGTTAGGGAGAATGTGATGACCCGGCCCGTCGTCACGGGAATTACCACCCCGTTATGTTGTAATTACATGTTTTATTCTTTTATATCAGTGTTAGAGCTTATCGGGTGAGTTAGGAGTGAATTGGATTGAAAATGAGGCATATAGCCTTTTTGAAGGGAACTTGAATATGGAAAGTCAACCTGGAGTTGACTATTTAGTTAGAGGGCTCGGAATCGGATTCTGATGATTTGGTTAGTTCCGGGAGGTGATTTGTGACTTAGGGGAGCGATTAGAATTGAATTTGGAGGTCCGGTGTAGAAATAGGCTTGAATTGGCTAAGGTTGAATTTTGGTGAAATCCGAATGGTAGGTGAGATTTTGATCCGGGGGTCGGAATGGAATTCTGACAATTCCTGTAGCTTCGTTATGTGATTTTGGATATGTCCGCAAATTTTTAGGTCATTCGGACGTTGTTTGGTCGGGTTTTTGATTGAATGTTAGTTTCGGAAGTTTTGGAGAAACATAGGCTTGAATCCGTATGTAATTGGTGATTTTGATGTTTAGGATGGTGTTTTTATGATTGGAACAACTTTGTATCGTGTTTTGGAGTATGTTGGTGGTTTTCGTTGGGGTCCCGGGGGCCTCGGGGTGAATCCGGACCATCATCCGGCATTTTGAAACAATGAAAAATCTGCAGAAAATTGCAGATCACTGTGCTGAAGGGTAAGCCTTCGCGCTCGCGAGGGCAATGCCGCGTTCGCGTAGGCTGGGGCCAGTTGGCCTTCGCGTTCGCGAAGCAATATTCCGCGTTCGCGTAAGAGAAATTGGAACGCATCGCGTTCGCGTGGGTAGGCTCGCGTTTGCGTAAGAGGAAAAAGAGAAGCCACGCGTTCGCGTGGACACAGACGCGTTCGCGTAGAGTAAAAATCCGGAGATTGGGGAGTTGGCCTTCGCGGACGCGTGACTTCATGTCTCGTTCGCGATGAAGAAAGAGATCAAGTCATCGCGGACGCGTGATAGCCGTCGCGAACGCGATGAAGAAATGGGGCTGGCAGTGAAGTTAAAACCAGAACATAACCAGTCGCGGGTTTCACACCCCAACCACAATATTTGAGTTCTAAGAGGAGATATTGACGGGAGAGTGCTGGGAAATCATCGGGGTTTCGTCGGAGGTAAGTTTTGTGGCTTAGTTACATCATATTAACACGAAATCCTTGGTTAATTCTCTGTATATGAAAGATTAAAGGTGGGTTTGAGCCCTAGGCCTAAAATTGAAGAAAAACACTGATTTGAGTGGGCAAATGGAGTCCGATTGTGGTAAATTTTATATGCCTAGACTCGTATCGAGATGAGGATTCCGAATATGTGACTTTTGTAATTTTTCGAGAAGCGTACCAAAAGTCAAGTTTTGGCAACTTTGTGAATTTCGGTGTAAAGTGAGTTGTTTTGACAGGGTATCGTTCCATTGGTCTAATTTGATGTGTATTTACTATATTTGATCAGATTTTACGCGTGCGGAGCTTGATTCTCGTGGCAAGGGCATTGCGGAGTAGTCGTCGCGTTGTATTGAGGTGAGTAATAGATGTGGGTGATGACCAGCGGGTTCGAAACCCCGGTATACCACTTTGTGACGTTGTATAGCACCGAGACACGTACTCTCTTGTGAGTGCGGGGTCGATTGTGATTGGGGACTATGGCTTAGTCCGACTTGTTGGCACTGTGTTATGATATTGGCTATTCTTGAGCCCTCGATCCTCCTTCTCGGATGGTTGCATACTATATTGTGATATTGGCTACTTTTGAGCCGTTGAACCTCCTTCTTGGACGGTTGAGTATACTTGTGGGCTGTGAGCCAGTTATTGGATCCCGCGAGGATCTTTATCATTGTCTTATGATATTGACATGCTAGTTTACAACCAGTCCGTAGCTATTTCTATTATCATGCTATTTCCAATCTCTGGAACTTGATATTACTGTTTTCCAATTGAAAAATGATAAAAAGGGTTTTCAAAACTACTTTTGAGCCTGCGAGGCTGCATTTGCATATTAGCTGACTGGTAATGGATCAGGTTGCGCGTCGCAGCATATATTCATGATATTGTGCTTGGGCCTTGGGAACCCCTCTGGAGTCTGAACACCCACAGTGAGCACGGGTACCCAAATTGGATCGGGCTACGCGTCGTAGCGGTCATTTCATGCATTGCATTGCATTTAGCTACATCCGCTAGTTGTTATACTATGTTGTTGATATTTTGTTGGTTCTCTACTGTTGATATTGAACTGTTACAGGGTATTGGTTACAGCTTTACATAGTGTTTTATTGTGGTTTTCTCATCTACGCTGTCTTACCCCTGTTTATTACCACTGAGTCTGGAGTACTCATTTTACTCCCTGCACCTTGTGTGCAGATCCAGGTACCTCTCAGTAGACCTGATCCGGTAGCCGCTCAGAGGCATTGTGCGGGACAGTCGAGGTAGCTGCAGCGTCCGCAGGACCTGACTCCCCTTCTAACTATCATTTCATTTCATGTTGTCTTTTCTTTCTGCACTGAGTTGGTTGTAGACCTTATTATACTTATGTTCTTTAGAGGCTCATGACTCTTGACCCTTTGGTCTATGGGAGTTGGTATGCATTGGGACTTGGGTTTCCCCGTTTTCAATATATATATCCCTGCTATTTTATGATTTGATATGCTTAAATGGGATAATGCGAGCGCATAGCTCTGTAAATTAATATTGATAGGTCGGGCTGGCCTAGCAGCGTGCTGGGCGCCATCACGACCAGATTTGGGGTCGTGACAAAATGGTACTGCTATTCTAGTGATTTTGGCAAGATATATGGTCAAAAAGGACAAGGTAACGTAAACTGATAATATCCGGTGGTATTGCGGTATTCTCTTGTTGGATCGACTGTAACAATCGAGTCGTTGATGACATAGTGAAATTTCTGAATGACTTTCGTGGTATTAATAGACGTTTGATGCGTGTTATGTGTTCGTACGGTGGAGCGTGGAATCAGGCATAGTGATTCATGTGCTATAGATGTGTTGGAGACTAGAAGTTCTCGTAATCCGCCTACACAGTGGTGGTATATCGTGTGTATCGGCACCGCTTAGCTGTTATTGGAAATTGGAAGCCCTAGTGGCTCTCTCTCTCTTTACTTGATATGATAAATTTGGGTTAGGATACTTGATTGTAGACCGGTTGTCATAAGTCAGACTGACTAGACTAATGTGATATGGAATATGTCGGAAAATGTCACAAATTGCGTAGTAGAGTGCATCGGATAATGTTCCAGCGGGGTAAATGTATCCTAGGACCAGTGGACGGCTGGTATCTATTGCTCTATCGGTTTGGCCTTCGTGGCGGATGTCAGTGCAGAGGTCTCTGCCATTGATTCAGTTTCGGTATTGAAGAACTTTGTCGGGTGTATTTCTTGTGGCCGAATTGGAGGGTATATATGTCTATTGTAATGGGCAACTTGACTCGATGTGCATTCCCTTTTGCCAGATTTATGCGTGGATCGGGTGTCAAGCCGCCACAGGTATGGTATCTGGATCGGGTGGCACACCACCACAGGTATGGTATCTGGATGGGTGGCACGCTGCCACAGGTATGGTATCTGGATCGGGTGGCACGCCGCCACAGGTATGGTATCCGGATCGGGTGGCACGCCGCCATGGTTATGTTATTGGAGTGGGTTGCACGCCGTAATAGTGCAATGTGGAAAATAGTTTCTTATATGTTACCTTGTATACAATACTTCCTGGCTTCTGAGGAAAAGTCCGTATTGGGTACCGCTCGGGGAATAGCACATCGGTTGTGTCCTTTCGGGATTTGATAGCGTATATTAATTGTGTCACTGTGGGTGTGGTTGATTGTTTGAGTTCAGACCTAAATATGTGTGTGGCTGACCGTTTTGAGCATGGTGACTTGAGGTGTTTCCTGAGTAATGGTGTTTGGATAGAGTCGTGAGTTGTGGCAAAGCCATGTGATGTTATGACATTTCAAGGAGGATTCAGGTACTCCATGATGTGAGACGGGATCTCCGTGTTATGTTATGATGGTACGGAGGAATTAAACTACGGTTCTTTGTTTGAATCAGTTGTTATGATTTGAGTACGTTCAGACGTTTCTTATTGGAGCCTGTGTTGTGCTCGTCGCGACTTAGGCCGGTGTTGAGGTGTCATATCACCAATGATCGTTGGAGTCATTAATGAGTGCGAGCATATGTGATTTCAGTTGGTTAGGAAGGTAATATCGAGGTTTTTCTCCGAAAACTGTTGTGGTATCAGTAAGAGGGAAATGGATTCACGAACGGCTGACCTGAGATATGGATTTGATATATTGCGTGTTTCAGCTGCCGTGGGCAGTATATGAAGGCATTGGAATAAGACTTTAGCTAATAAAAAAGGCTTTTCAGTTAGTATTTGGTTATTATGGGCAATTGTTGTGATCAGAGGGCACCATCTCGCGTGATTGGGTTGTTTGATACATCATATGACCTCACCCGCAGTGGCGAGTATGGGCTATTACAGTTGGTTCGTGTATATCCTGAGTATAGGCATGGGATTAGGATTTGGTATGTGATTTCGGAAAGTGCAATGTGGTCTATGGTTCGGATGAGCTGTGAAATTCCAGCTATAGTATGTATCGGACTTATGCGAGACAGGGTGACGTGGGATCGCCCTGAATATATGCTTGGTAAGGTCATTCAGCTATTGGGTTACTTCTAGTAAACCTCTTTTTCCACTCGAGGATGAGCGTTTGCTTAAGTTGGGGAGAATGTGATGACCCGGCCCGTCATCATGTGAGTTATCACCCTGTTTTCCCCGTTATGCTTGTTCATGTTTCAATTTGTGTGTCTGGTGAGTTAGAGTCAATTCAGACCGAGTTTGGTTGGAAATGAGACAAATAGTCTCTTAGGAGAAGGCATAGTTGGGAAAGTCAACCGGATATTGACTTGTGAGTTAGAGAGCTCGGAATTGAATTCTGATGATTCGTTCAGCTCCGGGAGGTCATTTGTGGCTTAGGAGAGTGATCGGAATTGAATTTGGAGGTCCGGTGTAGTTTTAGGCTTGAATTGGCTAAGGTTGAATTTTGGCGAAATCCGAACGGTAGGTGGGATTTTGATCCGAGAGTCAGAATGGAATTTCGACAGTTGCAGTAGCTCCGTTAGGTGATTTTGGATATGCCTGCAAATTTTCAGGTCATTCGGACATCGTTTGGTCGGGTTTTTTATTGGATGTTGGTTTCGGAAGTTTTAGATGGAACTTAGGCTTGAATTCGCTTTGATTTGTTGATTTCCGTGTTTAAGGGTGTGTTTTTATGATTGGAACAAGTTCGTATCGTGTTTTGGAGTAGATTGGTGGTTTTCATTGGGGTCCCGAGGGCCTCGGGATGAATTCGGGGGTCCAAACGGACCATTTTTGGCCAAATAAAGGATCGGGTCTGCTGTCATAGGTGCAGCAGACATTTGTTCTTCGCGATCGCGAAGATGGCCACACGATCGCGTAGTGTATCGGAGAGCTGAGGATCTTTTGCTCTTCACGTTCGCGAGGTGCTGGATGCGAACGCATTAGGTGAAGACCGGGTGAATCGTGATCGCGGAGTCTGTATCGCGTTCGCAAAGTGCAAGCGTAGCTGGTCATCGTGATCGCGGCTGAGTCCACGCGATCGCGTAGAAGAAAAAGAGGCCTGATAAAATTTCTTCATCGCGATCGCATGCCAAAGCGCTGCGATCGCGTAGAGTAAAGATACATGGCAGAATGGTTTTTAATAGGACATTTCATTCGCGAACTTAAAGTGTATTTCCTCCATTTTTGGGTTCTTTGAGAGCTAAGTAACGGGATTTTAAGGGATTTCATCGGGAAAATATTGGAGGTAAGTTTTATGGTCTAAATACATGTTTTTATCTTAGAATATTCATCTATATCACTGAAAATGGAAGGAATAATGGGGGATTTTTGTTCTAAGCCTGGGTTATGGTAAATCATCGATTTGGATGGGCAAACGCAGTCCGATTTTGATAAACTTTATACGTATGGACTCGTGTTGAGATAAGAATTCCAAAAATGTAACTATTGTAATTTTTTGTGAAGCTTACCGAAAGTCAGATTTTGACAACTTTGTGGGTTTTGGTGTAAATCGAGTTATGTCTATTTAGCCTATTTTGATGTATTCTTATTGATTTTGATCAGATTTGGCGTCCGAGGAGGTTGACTTGTGAGGCAAGTGCAAGGCGAGCTAGGACTTCTACCGATTCGAGGTGAGTGGTGGTAATAAATGATGTACTGAGGGTTTGAAACCCCATACTTGCACTATACAGTGCTACGCTGAGATGGAACGCGCGTCATGTGACCGAGCGTGGTGGTATTATGACTGGGGATTTGGACATGGTCCTTCCCAATTCATAGTTTATTGTGTATCATGACTGAGATTGAGCTTATAACTATGTAATTGGGCTAGTAGCCATGTTTGAGTCTTTGTGTCGATCTGTAGAGTATTAGGGAAACATGTAGAGCTAAGTGACCCTTATATCATGTTGGACACATACACCCAGCCGTAATCATAGATGTATAGCATATCAAGAGCCAGTACTAGATGTGTACTTTGAGAGAGACTACCTGGGGTGGGATTCCCTGTTCTAGCTGAGTGGGCCTGAGAGGCCAAGTCTATATTGACTGAGATGGGGTCGAGGACCCGCCGTGAGGTATTGATATACATACCGGATCGGGCTGCACGCTGCAGCATTATATATATATATATATATATATATATATATATATATATATATATATATATATATATATATATATATATATATATATATATATATATATATATATATATATATATATATATGTGAATCCAAATCCGCCGAATCACTCATGTTATGATCTTCTACATCCTCGGTCTTTATAATCAATAACTCCTAATAAATATTTCTCAATTGACAATATAGCTAATCCATTTAACATTTCTTATGATATTGTTGTTCTTAGGTAAGTTATATTAATTTTAATTTTGAAAACTTCTTTCAGCTGAAGCAACAATAACATAGTTATGAACACTATTCCATAAACAATTTAGGCATTTGGAAAAGAATTAAATTTTTTTATTTGATTAAGTGTATCAATTAAACTGTTATATAGTACAGGTGTTCTTATTTTCAGTTGTTATTTATTTTTATTACTCACTGAGTTGAAATATACTCACCCCACTCCCCCTGCACTTTCTGTGCAGATCCAGGTGCTCAAGAGGGCAGTTGAGTTATCGCAGCTGCTACATTACTGTTACTTCGAGGAGACTTCGAGGTAGTTGCCGGCGTCCGCAGGACCTGATCTCTACCTCTCTATCATTCTGTCATTTGCTACTCTGCTTAGACTTGATTGTGTCGTATATTTCTATCTATAGAGGCTCAGACTTGTGACACCGCGGTTGTTGGACTGTATTTTGTATGATTTTGTTTCAACACTTATTGTTTTGATATGAAAATAAGTTGTTAATGTTAATTGATCAGTATTAATTAATAACTGGTTGGTAAATTGGATAACATGGTCGGGCTTGCCTAGCAATGTATTGGGCGCCATCATGACCGGGGTTTGGGTCATGACACGGGGGTCCTCTAAAGTATTATTGTTTGGAGTTTATGATAGCCACACGATAGGGATTCAAGAATTACTAAATAAAAAACAAGAAACGTGCGGAAGCTAAAAGAAATTAAATAAACGAATAAAAGACAAAAAATAAAGATAGATTGAATTCAAGAAAGAGTTTCTTGAATTCAAGAAGTCTACTCTTGAAGTTGAATCCTAACAACAACAATTAGCTAACAAAGAACTAATCGCCTTTGGTAGAAATTAAAAACAAGATATAGATTGTGAAACCCGACCCTTTAGAATAACAAGAACAAGAATAAGCCTAAACTTATCACCTTTCTTGAATACCTAGAAGTGATCTAAGATTTCGAAAAGGGTTTAATTCTTACCACCTTAAGTTGAGTCTTAAAGGTTGAAGAATAAATCCAAGAGTAGCCACACAAGAGAGCAAGAAAATCTCACAAGTTTTATTGATAATAATCTGAATAATCTACCTAAAAATAAAGAAGATACCCCTTTATATAGAGGGTGATCGCGAAATTATCCTTAAATATTAGGAATAAAGTCCTAAACTACTTTGGACAACAAGTCCAACTAAAATAGGAAAAGGTAAAACTCTAGGAAACCAAAACCAAGTCAATCTTGGAAAGTAATTCTACTAATCTTAGGAAAAGGAAAATATTAACCTTAACTAACGAGGAAAGCAATAAATATAGTCCCATAATATATGCAAATAAGTCTCAAACCAATCTTGGATAGAATCTGAAAATCTTGGAAATCTTGAAAATCTTGAATTTGTAATTTGCAAGCAACTTGGCACTAACTTGCACTCAATATCTAGCACGCCTATTATACCTTTCTTGGACATCAAGTATGTCCTTTTTATGCTATTAAAACGTGGTTTTATGTAGGACTTCATGGGCTGCAAGTTTTGAGCACATTTAGGTGTGAAATTGGTCAAATGACCTTGTTTTGCAACTTTTTAACTTGAGATCTTGTTAAAAGGCACTCTTTGCGATTCCAAAGCTTCATACTTATCCTTAAATAGATATGAGCTTCCTATGATGCTATCGGTTGATGTGGGCGAAGCAACAGGTAACTGGTTAACAAAGGCTTGAAGAGTTTTGCTAACTTGAGATGCAATTATTTTTTGTAATGCCCCATTCATATCTTCGACATTGTTGAATTGATCATGTTCATTTGCGTGAGATCCATCGGCAGTGCCCCACAAGATCGCCGTGGAGAGCCTCATGGAGAACATTGTGGTGAATCTCGAACAAACTAACAAATTAGCAGTGGATAAATGGTCCATATTTGCGTATTACCGTATCTTCCATATCAATTTATTTGGGTTTATTATTCTAATGTCCAGGCTCTTTATGAAGGTGCGTATTTTACTGTGTGGGGTTATAATTCTAGTTAATTTCATTAATAACCACATAAGTCTAATATCTTATGGGGCTAACTATAATTCATGAATTATTCATTGGTAATAGCCCCATATCACGATTCCCTGATTGTTGATAATAGAGTTGTGGTTTTGGTATACTTAAGTATAGATAAGTATGGATACGACTATTCATTATGATTTTCATGTGCAAATGTCTCGGGCTAAGAACAAGATATTTTGTACAATGCTAACTCTTGAATTAACACTTAATTTTTCGAATAGTATTACACAACCAGTTGGGGTATTCATACTTATCTATACTTACTTCAAGACATTCATGGATATCCTCCCCATGAACAGAATGGGACACGATGCTTACAAACTGGTAGCCCCATATGCAATAGTTAGAGGATATTCTAAATATTCTTGAATTATATCCATGTAATATTTGGATCGTTCATGAACTTATGGTCGTCTATTAAGGATAAACGTCTGAATAATATTACCATTATAATTTTTCCTACCCCATAGTGATACCTTGCAGAGCCACTCCACACTCTTTAGATGTCTTTAATATATCTTGTTTTAGTCTAAGAGGGGAAATACTCTCTTAGGTTTTCACCTGTATAATCATGGTATACAGTCTATCATGAATCGTGAAATACTCCTCGGAGTTTCTAGAACTGATGCACCTCCTTAACGTCCTCCCATTCATGATCGAATATCTCTCGTATTACAAAATATCTTGTTCTTAAAAGTCTACCGAGACATTTATCCACTTCTGCTAAAGTATATAGTTTCCTCTAATGTGAAAAAAAGGATATTCTAACAATATGCATAACTTTATGCATATAGTTAGTTTGGAATTTATCCAAGCCCCATATAACTATGGGGCTACCTATTGCTGAGATAATAGATGGTCCACCTTGAATTAGGTGATAACCATTGGATCTCAGGCAACTATCAACTTAAGGACAATTAAATTATATGTTGCCGGAGATCCATCGGGATAGATAAGTTCTGATTGGTTAAACAAGTTTGCGTTAATAGATAAGTATAGTTTCGATACCATCAGGTTATAAGATAAATCCCTGCCGAGACTATGGCCTCAAATCACCGGATAATAGTTTGGATCCACATAAAGATTCTAATGTTATTGAACCCAAAGATTCTAATATCTTATGGGGCTAACTAAAAGATTTCCGGGTTATAAAATGAGGTCACTCAAAGATTCAACTAGTCAAGATGAAGCAATAGTCAGAGGCTATGGAACAACTTTGAAAAAAAGTTTGGGTAAGGTCATAATTTGTGAACATAATTATGATATATTCACTTATATATATTATATAAGTGAATATAACTATGATATTAACATATCCTAGTATATCCATTGGTATTGGATATTGGACTGGTTATAATTCTATAATATGATACAAAACCTTATCGTCAACAACCGGGATGGACCAATGCATAAATTATGATTTGGACTTACTAAATCATTGTAAGAAACACTTTTTATATGCATTTTACTCTAATCATGTATTTGAGGCTTGATTCTATGAAAACGACGTTATATTGGCGATTTGAGCACGCGAGCAAGTTCATGGTATATTTTACTAAGATAAGGGCATTATGAGTTTCTAGTTATTAGGTAGTGGGAGGCGATTTCGGATATGTTCATAAATAATCCACACAGTAAAATATGCATCTCGTGTTCCTAAACAAAAACTACAGTGATACCTTTGGACAAGATGTCTTAGGCTAACATCTCCTGTACGTTTAAATCAGTCGCAATTTGGTACATAAACTAGAAATTTGACTATATCCACACAGCCTTTTATTTTCCTTAAGACTCCGTACACCGCCAGTTCAAATTCTTTTAAATTATATAAGTGAATATAACTATGATATTAACATGTCCTAGCAGAAACTGCTACTTTGGATAATCGGGCACTTGAAACTTAGTATCTTTGACAACACCTAGCTATCGGCTCCTCCTCGTATACTTTATAGTAGTTGGGAGAATTTGAACATTCTATTTTATCCACAATAAGCATCCATTAGGATATGTCACAAATTATATCGTGAGCCTATATGTTTCGCCTTCGATATTGGATATCTTAAGCCTGGGATAAGCTAAAGGTATATTAGGAAAGGCATAAGTTAATGTTATTAAAGAATGCTCAAAGGTATATTAGGAAAGGCATAAGTGCTAAAGGTATATTAGGAAAGAGTTATGAGAATCTTCAGATGGGCTTTAGATATGAACTGATAGCCATTATACCTAAGGCTAGTAGGATGATGTATTGCGAGACTCCTCTAAGTTCATAATTATGGCTTGTCACTAAGCACATATTCATTTTGTGCCCATTAACCCTTGAATTACATATCTCTCTTGTTTTGTTTGAGTACAGGTGCTTATTATCTGACTAAGCACGACCAATTAAGTAGGGTTGAATATCCTTGAATTACAGTTTAGATGGTATATCTCTGGAGGTTCCAAGTCTCGCAACATGAACTTACAATTGATCTAATGTCATAATTCTAAGGTCCATTCTGGAATGATTACATGGAAATTGTAATTGGGTGGACCTGACAACTTTAGTCATATCCCATAAAGTGTATACCATCTAAACCAGTCCAGAACGGGGGTTCTCTAAAGTATTATTGTTTGGAGTTGATGTGGGCGGAGCAACAGGTAACTGGTTAACAAAGGCTTGAAGAGTTTTGCTAACTTGAGATGCAATTACTTATCCACATGAATACCCTATACTTAACCTCATAATGATTTTAGTTTCATCAGAAAAATAGGGTATTATGATTGGCCTCCATTAGTAGATTGGCCTAATTTCAGTAGTCCTCTGGTAAATTTTGTATACAGATTGAGCAATTGAGTACTGGATTATGTACTCTTGGGTATACTTATAAAGGATTCTTATAAGTAAAGGGCGTGATAGCAAATCATTTGACCAATCCTACATGGGTATCCAAACCTTATCGACTAGCTCGTTGGCAATGGTTTAATTAACCTATATTATGGTATAACAAAATTCCTAAAATACAGACTGTGGCCAACCTTTAGACAGTCGTATCTAGATGAATTTCCCTAAGCAATTGGTATTGGATGTACTTAAGCCTTGACCTAAGATCTAATATCCATTATGCTACCTTCTTATTAGGTTTCTTATCCAACCTACCAAATTGACCAGAGATTTGATCGTACCTCAAGTCTATCGTGAGCTAATTTGACTATAATTAACTTCATTATTAATTCCAGGATTTGGTATACTTATAAAGGATTCTTAACATTAAAGTATGGCATGATAGCCAATCCTTTGATCAATCCTACATGGGTTATAATGACTCATAGCCATCTCAAATTCCTCACTCCATTGGCAGTTTACCTAAATCATCAAATCAAGACAAATTCAAGAATACTTTGGGGGTTTTGTCTTAAGGACAATAAAAGACTGTGTGGATATAGTCAAATTAGCTCACGATATTATTAGAAAAATGTGAATAAGAAATTAGTAGGCCAACCTACCAAATTGACCAGAGATACCTTTAGCTTAAATAATCCGAGGCTTATGAAATGGAAGGATAGAAGATGAGGACATTAGAGTTATCAAACCCTAACGTTGATTTGTTTGACCAGATATACCATTAGGTAAGTTCATTATTAATTCACGGTTATGACATTAGAGTTATCAAATCCTGATAAAGTATATGCTTTTGGATCCAAATTTGGTCAATTTAAGTACTTATCCATATGTTAAGATATGAAATACGCATTCTAATTTACGATAATGGTCACTACAAGAAAGTCTACACATGATTGAGTATATTAATAAAGGTGGATATAGTCTTAGCCTTCATCCAACCCGGTCAAACATTGAATTAATAATGAACTTGCCTAATGGTATATCTGGTCAAATATCCATGTAAACTTCATTATAACCATTGATTTGTTGACCAGAGATTTGATCGTACCTCAAGGCCATGAGGTTGTGACTCATAAATTAATATGGAGATTTATCATTATGAGGTTAAGTATATGCCCTAAAATAAGATAGAGGTGTAATTCAGGGGTTAGCGTATTGCCAAGGTAATAAGTGATTATTACCATGTAAAGTTATTCTCCATTAAGCATATACTTTATCAGGGGTTTTGAACATACTTGTGGATATTAATTCTAGATATGGTTGTGATCAAATTGAAAATTAAGTTAATCACTCCTCTAAGTGTATTCCTAATAATTCATCTTATGGGTAACGTCCATTTTTAATCTATGAGTATGTATTGGACTGTGAGTATGAGTATGTTAACCCAATTGTTAACTTTTTTATCATCTCCTTCAGACTATATCTACAAAATTTACTTAAGCCATCAGATACCGATATACCTTATTGTCGGAAGTTGACTCGACCACAATGTAACAGATTATGACATTAACCAATGGCTTGATCCCCATAGTATTTGATCATCCATACACTAAATGAGGAAATGATTGAACAAACCGGAACGGAAGATTAGGTATATCAGTACCTATGACTACTAAGATACAGATTAAGTACTTAATTTTATTTAAGTACATAAACAAATTTGAATACCTAGGGGTGATAAACTTAGGTATCAACCTTATTGGATAATTGAATTGTTCCAATTACTTTGCACATGTAAGCAGGGGTTTATCGGTATTGGATATTGGACTAACATTTCATAAGCCTGGGATTATTATCGTACATAAAAGGGTATGCTACTTGGATCAACTCGGCAAGACTATATTAGTCTTTTATTATGGATTGAAGGTATCCTCTTAAAAATTCCCTATGTTATATTAAATAGGATGGACTAATAAACCATATCTTATCCCTAGTGTTCTGGGGTATCTGTTCAAAAGATAATATTACCAATAACTAAACTTAGAGGAGTCTTGCAATACATCATCCTATTTTAAGTATATAATATGAGGATACCTTGTCACATACATACCATATTAAACCAGAGGATAATCCTGTAGCTTATGGGCAGATCTAACATGAAAGATAAATAGACTGTCATATTGGATCAGGTATCTGGATTATGTGAAATGGATGGACCTGTTGTGATGTATGTTAATAACTCTTTAAGCCAATCTGAACACATAAAGGTCCATCCATTTCACATAATCCAGTATGTCCACATATACCAATGCATTCCCATGTAAGATATTACATAATAGTTATTAGGTGAAATAATACAGGTCATATTAAACCAGAGGATGTAAACTAACAAATCTTTTCCCATGTATAATTCCTATGAAGTACATCATACTACTATTGACAATTACTTCTATGGAGAATTCACGCTTATTGACAATTAATTCAAGAGTATTCACAAGTTGTATAAGGTTCCAAAAAATATGAGGCTATGCATGATTTAAGGGAAAAGATATCAGTAAGAGTATCCTACATTAATTTTACTTAATATTAATGTCATACTAGTTAATATCCAATACCAAAATTTACTTAATTTAATCTTGTCGAAATGGTATACCTTACCGTTTGGTTAGTTAACTAATGAACTTATGTCATGATAAGGGTTATAAAATGAACCTATGCGATCGTAATAGGATATGTCCTTATTCATTTAACAAACATATTAGGACATGCAATCATTATATCCTAAGCCTTAAATTGTGGTCCTGATAATCCCAAGGTTTAATGTTCATGTATACGAAAGTATTAAAGATAACACTGGGGATAAGAAATGGTTTTTATGCCATGTAAGAATTTCAATACCAAAATGATATTAATTGGGGTTACATGCAAGATACAGAACAGACCTTAGAATTATAACATAAATATTGAGTAAAATTAATGTAGGTTGGCCACGGTCTATATATTTAACCCTAAATATCCGAAATCAGATAGGAACACATAAATGGATCTAAATATCCAAAGTAGTAGTGATTTCTGACATTGAAAGTTTATAATAAAATACAGTGATTATCATAGATTTAAGGGATAATCTTACCCATATGTTAATATATGCATCTAATATAGGCTAAAATGTCTCAAAAAGTGAAAAACGATAAGAAGGTACGAGTTAACGTATCGTGTGATATTTGTCACTATATGTAATATTACTACATGTAAAAATATTACTACATATAATAAATAATTTATTACTACATGTGAAAATATACCGCATAAGTGATTTTTTGAAAATATCCTTTAACCTATGCGAGATACTTTATCTGATGCCCCATAGCCCCATTATCCTTAAAAAAGTGGGATGTGAACTTACAATTGATCTAATGTCATAATTCATGAATAAATCTGTGATCCTATGCGAGATACCTTGCAGAGCCACTCCACACTCATATGAAATGTTAGTCCAATATCCAATACCGATATACCCCTACTTACATGTGCAAAGAATCTGTTTGGCTTATGAAATGTTAGTCCAATATCCAATACCGATATACCCCGGCTCCAAATCATAGTGAATATATCATACGGTGAGGAATGTTGCTACCATCTATAATTATGACCAATATCCAAATACAATTAGTATGATGATGTATTCCAACGAAAAGAAGGTACGAGTTAACATGCTCGGAGTCCACGTTAGGCAGTGAAATTTGACAGGTAATGACTTTCGGGCCGAGTTCTGTTGCTTATCCATGTAAAAGGTAAAATTATATCTCTATACTTTAACTCTACGACCAATCGCATAGGATCACATATGTTGAACAAAATATCAGGGCAACCTACCAAAATGTAGAGGGTGAGATATTGGTTTAACCACATAAAGATCCTGAATACCCATATCCTGATGGCACTTTGGCCTTAAATTGTTCAATCTGTATCCAAACATTTGTTTACTATAGTTTAAGCCCGGAATATAGTGAGGTACCCATCTCGATTGAACAAATCACTTATGCGGTATACTTATAACCCCACAAGACACCTGAATCCCAGTTGATGTTCTTCCGAAATCACTACTACTTTGGATATTGGTCATAATTCTTTAAATTGGACCACACTAACCTTAAATTGTGGTCGATTCAATTGAGGGTAATATTTTCCTTTTCCTAAGATTGGTAGAATTACTTTCCAAGATTGACTTGGTTTTGGTTTTCTAGAGTTTTACCTTTTCCTATTTTAGTTAGACTTGTTGTCCAAAGTAGTTTACGACTTTATTTCCTAATATTTAAGGATAATTTCGTGATCACCCTCTATATAAAGGGGTATCTTCTTTGTTTTTAGGTAGATTATTCAGATTATTATCAATAAAACTTGTGAGATTTTCTTGCACTCTTGTGTGGCTACTCTTGGATTTATTCTTCAACCTTCAAGACTCAACTTAAGGTGGTAAGAATTAAACCCTTTTAGAAATCTTAGATCACTTCAAGGTATTCAAGAAAGGTGATAAGTTTAGGCTTATTGTTGTTCTTGTTATTCTAAAGGGTCGGATTTCACAATCTATTTCTTGTTTTTAATTTCTACCAAAGGCGATTAGTTCTTTGTTAGCTAATTGTTGTTATTAGGATTCAACTTCAAGAATAGACTTCTTGAATTCAAAAACTCTTTCTTGAATTCAACCTATCTTTAATTTTTGTCTTTTATTTGTTTCTTTATTTTCTTTTAGCTTCCGCACGTTTCTTATTTTTTTCTTTAGTAATTCTTGAATCTCTATCGTGTTGCTATAAGATGGCGCCTACTAAAAGGAGCAGTCAAGCCAAACTGATACATTTCTTTTAGCAATTATATCATTTAATAAAATCAAACATAACATGATAAAGCGGAAGTCACAATATATAATTAACTGAAGGAAAATGCAGAAGTTTAACAGAATCGTCTACCCAAGAATTGGAGTTACAAACTCACGAACGTCTAGAGAATGCTAAATACAATGTTTGATAAAAACATAACTATATTTGTTCTGGTACAAAGGATAACAAACTACAGTAAAGATAGAAGAGACTACGGGCCATGCAGACTCCAGCAAGGCTACCTCAGGATCTTTGGACTGAAGTTAGCTCCCTAAACTCCTAATGTTGTCCAAAAGCTGCTCCAGCTCCAAAATCTATGCAAAAAGATGCACAGAGCGTGCCATCATCACAAGCGACCACATGTGCTAGCAAGTGCCTGGCCTAACCTCGGCGAAGTAGTGACGAGGCTAGACCGGACTTCAAAACAAACCTGTGCAGTTCAATACATATATTCGCAATAGAAAAGAATACAGAAAATAACCAATCAAGAGGGAGGGGAGCATGTTGTAGGGGCTGTAACAGATTAAAAATACAAAAACAATAAAGAAGGAATGAAACGGTACAACTATAATGTCAACGAGAGTAGAAAAACAACAATTGCACGACACCATCCTTCGTACTTTCCCTCACATCCACTCATATCATGGCACGGAATGACCTTTCGTGCATTAGTAATCAAAATATGGCACAGAATGTTCCTTCGTGCATAAATAATCAAAACCCGGCACGGAATGTTTCTTCGTGCATTAATAATCAAAATATGGCACAGAATGTGATAGCATCCTAGGAAGCTCAAATCTATTTAAGGATAAGTATGAAGCTTTGGAATCGCAAAGAGGACCTTTTAACAAGATCTCATGTTAAAAAGTTGCAAAACAAGGTCATTTGACCAATTTCGCACCTAAATGTGCTCAAAACTTGCAGCCCATGAAGTCCTACATAAAAACACGTTTTAATAGCATAAAAAGGACATACTTGATGTCCAAGAAAGGTATAATAGGCGTGCTAGATATTGAGTTCAAGTTGGTGCCAAGTTGCTTGCAAATTACAAATTCAAGATTTTCAAGATTTTCAAGATTCTATCCAAGATTAGTTTGGGACTTATTTGCATATATTATGGGACTATATTTATTGCTTTCCTAGTTAGTTAAGGTTAAATTTTCCTTTTCCTAATATTGGTAGAATTACTTTCCAAGATTGACTTGGTTTTGGTTTCCTAGAGTTTTACCTTTTCCTATTTTAGTTGGACTTGTTGTCCAAAGTAGTTTAGGACTTTATTTCCTAATATTTAAGGGTAATTTCGTGATCACCCTCTATATAAAGGGGTATCTTCTTTGTTTTTAGGGAGATCATTCGGATTATTATCAATAAAACTTATGAGATTTTTCTTGCACTCTTGTGTGGCTACTCTTGGATTTATTCTTGAACCTTCAAGACTCAACATAAGGTGGTAAGAATTAAACCCTTTTCGAAATATTAGATCACTTCAAGGTATTCAAGAAAGGTGATAAGTTTAGGCTTATTGTTGTTCTTGTTATTCTAAAGGGTCGGGTTTCACAATCTATTTCTTGTTTTTAATTTCTACCAAAGGCGATTAGTTCTTTGTTAGCTAATTATTGTTGTTAGGATTCAACTTCAAGAATAGACTTCTTGAATTCAAGAAATTCTTTCTTGAATTCAATCTATCTTTAATTTTTGTCTTTTATTTGTTTCTTTATTTTCTTTTAGATTCCGCACGTTTCTTGTTGATCTTTAGTAAATCTTGAATCCCTATCGTGTTGCTATCAGAATGTTCCTTCGTGCATTAACATATCCTCAACACAAATCATGCACGGCATCAACCTTCATGATTGATCGCTCTTCCTCATTCAAGCATCAATCACAACCAATGAGGCGAGGGGGAAAGACAATAGTAATAGAAGTCCCGAGAAGGGAAACACAAGTAAATAGTTTAATCCCGGCAAGGAAATAACAACAACTTTCACATCCCGGCAAGGGAGATAATCACTATAAGAATACAGCCCGACAAGGGAATAATCACATTTCTTTCTCTTTCCTTTATTTCTTATTCAACAATTACTTTATCATTCGAGCCAAAGCTCCAAAGAGTTCACAAATCATAATTCTTTCTCACACTCTTCACATTATATATAAATCATCAATTACATAAGTAAGAGTCACAACAAAATTAGAATAAGCATGAATAAGGACTCACGATCATGCTAGACACCAGTGTATAGATACTCGTCACCATGCCTATACACCATACTCGATAATTAGCAATTAGAAAACAATTCTCTAATCCTATTTTCTTAAGCCAAAAGTTAGATCAAACACTTACCTCAAATGCTCCAAACTCAACTCAAGCCTCTAGTATAGCTTTACCCCTCAGATTCACCATCAAACCGCTCAAATCTAGTCACAAATTACTTGAATGTATCAACAAATACTAATTGAATCAATTTGAATGCATGAAAATGAATTTTCCAACGTTTTACTCAAAAATTTCCAAAATTTCCCCAGACCCATGTGGTCAAAACCCGAGGTTAGAACTAAAACCCGGTAACCCATCCCCTCACGAGTTCATATCTATGTTTTGTTTTGGAATCGGACCTTAAATTGAGGTCCAACTCTCCAATTTGAAGAAAACCTAAGTTCTACCCAAAATCCCCATTTTCACCCATGAAAATCCTTGATTTTAAGATGAAACATGTTTAATAATGTTAAGGAATGAAGAAATTAAGTAAAAATTGACCTACGAATTATTTCGAGAAGATAGGTTTCTTGGAAAATAGCCTATGAAGTTTGTGTTTTGAAAGAATGAAGAGAAAGGGTGTAAGATTCGTCTAAGTATGAAAAATACAGGCCTCACATGTGGGAATTGCGAACCCAGCAGGTCTGGAAATTGCGAGATTCTAGATCGCATTTGCGAACTTGGGCAACTTGGAAAGACTTCGCATTTGCGAACATTTTATCAATTTTGCGGAGTCTGGGTCCTTCGCATTTGCGAGCCCCAGGTCGCATTTGCAGCTCCAGTCCAATTTCCCTTCCATCGCATTTGCGATGCCAGGCTGACATTTGCGAGACCTAATTCGCAAATGCAAAAAATGCAGAACTGTGATACCAGATTTTCATAAGGTCACAAATGCAACTCGACGCGTATCCAAAACTCACCCCGAGTCTTCGGGGCTCCAAACCAAACATGCACACAACCTCAAAAATATCCTACGGACTTATACGTGAGATCAAATCGTTAAAATAACATCAAAAACAAGGAATCAAACCTCAAAATCACAAATTTTCCTTCAAACTTCATAAACTTGCAAATTAGGAACTTATAGTCTGAAACACGTCAAATGACGTCCGATTTCAACCAAATTTCACATAAAGTGCTTAAACCATATGTAAGACTTGTACTGGGTGTCGAAACCAAAATACGAGCCTGATACCACGGTCTTCTAATCAAATTTTATTTCCAAATTCCTTAATAATTTCAGAAAAATAATTTTTTTCAAAAAAATTATTTCTCCGGCTCGGGACCTTGAATTTTGATTTCGGGCATATCCTCGAGTCCCATATATTTCTGCGGACCCTCCAAGAACATCCAATCACGGGTCCGGGTCTGATTATCTAAAATGTTGACCAAAGTCAACTTTATCATATTAATATCAAAATTCATCAATTATTTTTACACATAATTCATATTTAAGCTTTCCGGCTACGTACCCTGACTGCGCATGCAAATCGAGGTGACTAAAAGTGAGGTTTTCAATGCCTCGAAAGAGTGGAAAAGAGAGAAAATAGGTGATGACCCCTTTGGGTCGTCACATCTAGGCATATATCGGGTAAAACCGATTACTCAAACCGTTAATTGTTTATTGGGTTAATGGTTCAATAACGATTTAAAAAAAATTTTACTATTGGGTTATCAGTTCGGGTATCGATTTTCTAATTCTGTTAATGGGTTAACCGATAATCCAATAAGAATTAATAAAATTATGACTTTACCCTTAAGTATATACAAATGCTAAGGGCTTCAGTTCATTCTCTCCTATTCTTTCTCAACCTCACTCTTTTATTGCTTCGTCTTTATTCTTCACAGACCTTACAAGTTACTCCTAGCGCTAGTATTTAGTATACTATATGTGAATTATTCTCTTTTTTGCTTAGTTTCTGTGAATTGTCTTTTCTTTTTTGCTTAACTCTAGATTGAGTAATCTTATCGGGTAATCCAATAACTGAATCGGTAATGTTCGATAACCGATTAATCGATACTCGATAATAGATATCTTATCGGTTTTCCTATCGATTTATCAAATTCGTAAACCAATAACTGATATGCTAAACCAATAATATTCATAACCAAACTGAACCAGCCGATGCCTACTGTCACGGCCCAAACCGCGGTCGTGATGGCGCCCAACATAATGCTAGGCAAGCCCGACCATATTATCCATTAAACCATCTAATTATTAATACAGATGTTCAATTGAACTTAAATATGTTTTCATATCAAAATGATAAACGTGGAAGTAGAAGCATACAAAATACGGTCCCAACCAAATCGTGGTGTCACAAGTTTGAGCCTCTACAGATGAAATATCCTATACGAAAAAGTCTAGGCAAAATGAAGACAACAAAATGATAAAGAAGGAGAAAACAGGTTTTGCGGACGTCGGCAGCTACCTCGCAGTCTCCACGGAACAGAAATGAATAAGCAGCTGTGACAGCTCAACTGCTCTCAAGCACCTGTGAATCTACACAAAAAGAGTAGAGGAGTGGGGTGAGTATATTTCAACTCAGTGAGTAACAATAATAAACAATAACTGAAAATAAGAACACATATACTACCACTAAACAGTTCTAAGGGCAACCTCGCAGGTAAGTCATCTCAACAGTGAATACCCTCATCTCCAGTCCACATCTATCTCAACAAGGTCCCACACTGACCTAGTCCTCACTCGCATCGCTATGGCGTATAGCCGATCCAATGTATGTATCTAAGCATACATATGTCTATAATGCGGCGCCGCGTAGCCCGCTTGCGATATATATATATATATATATATATATATATATATATATATATATATATATATATATATATATATATATATATATATATATAATAATATGCTGCGACGTGCAACCCGCTCTAATACATATACCGTTGTGGCATGCAGCCCGCTCCATTTAACATCGGCGGCGCTCACTGGGGTGTATACAGACTTCGGAAGGGCTCCTTGGGCCCAAGCGCTATGATGATGTGGCATACAGCTCGATCCACACATATATTACTGCGGTGTGCAGTCCGATCCTGTGACGACCCAAAGGGTCATCACCTGATTTCCTCATTTGTTCTACACTTTCGAGGCCTTGAAAAACTCATTCTATGTTGCCACGATTTACGTGCACGATCCGGGCATGTAGCCAGAAAGATTTTGTGATAGAAAATATGAATTTTATGAAAACTTTGGAGAAAAATGATATTAATAATGATATAGTTGACTTCGGTCAACATTTTTGGTAAACAGACCCGGACCCAAGATCGGACGGTCCCGGAAGGTCCGTAGGAAAATATGGGACTTGGACATGCGTCCGGAGTCGAATTCTGAGGCCTAGAGCCCAAGTTATAAATTTTTCTGTGAAATTGTTTTTGCTGTAATTATTAAAGGAAAATGAATTAAATGACCATGGTATCGGGCTCGTATTTTGGTTCCGACGCCTGGTACAAGTCTTAAATATTATATATGTTCTTTTTGCAAAGTTTGGTGACATTCGGATGTCATTTGATATGTTTTGGACCTTGAGTTCCAAGTTTGAAAGTTTTGAAAACCAAAAGTATGAAAATCATGAACTCGAGGCTTGATTTGATGAAAACTATGTTATATTGACGATGTGATCGCACAAACAAGTTTGTAATGTGTTTTTGATGTTGTGTACATGTTTGGTCGGGACCCCGGGGGCTCGGGTAAAGATTTGATAGGCCGTTAGATCAATTTCTGAATTTTTGCACTGCTGGATTTTCACCCAGCTGTTGGCTTCGCAAATGCGAAGAATTCCTCGCAAATGCGAAGGTGACAGGTCAAGGCTGGGTTCGCAAATGCGAACCCATGATCGCAAATGCGAAGGGGTGTCCAGGACTGCTTGGTTCGCAATTGCGAACATAACCTCGCAATTGCGAGGCCCTCAATTAACCGCCTGGCTTCGCAAATGCGAAGATCATGTCGCAATTGCGAACATCCCTTGTCCCAGACAGGTTCACAAATGCGAAGCCTGTCTCACAAATGCGAGAACAGCATGCCCCAGACCTGTAGCGTTCGCAATTGCGATATCCACAGCTGTGTAATTCTATACTTAAACGAATTTTCCAGTTCATTCTTCACTTTTTCAAAAACCCTCACACCACACATGAGCTCTCAAGGCCAAATTCACTCCAAAGCAATTGTAAGTCACTTTTTACTTAATTCTTTCAATTCCTAACAACATTAAACATGTTTTTCAATAAGAATCAAAGGTTTTCATGGTAGAATTCCATGTTTTTGGGTAGAACCTAGGTTTTTCATGAATTGGGCAATTGGACCTCGAATTGAGGTCCAATTTTGAAACAAATCATATAATTAAACTCGTGGGGGAATGGGTAACCGGATTTTGGTCCAAACCCCGAGTTCCGACCATGTAGGGCCAGGGGCTTTTTGGGAAATTTTGGGGTAAACTTTGAGAAAACCATTTTTACGCATTCAAACCAAGTTAATTAGTGATTATTAATATAATGGAACCAATTGTGATTAGATTCGAGCTAGTTGAAAGCGTAATTTCGGGGGAAAAGCTATAATTAAAGCATAATTTGGACTTCAAGGCTAGAGGTAAGTGTTTGTTCTATCCTAGCTTGAGGGAATAGGATTGTGTGCTATGTGCTATGTGATCGAGTGCGGTGCATGGGCTGTGGTGACGAGCATCCAAACAATGGCATCTTGCATAACCGTGAGTCGTTGTTAATACTTGTTGTGAGACATAATTAAAGATAAATTGTTGAACCTTTGCCGGGTTGTAGAATTGTTATTGATTGCCCTTGCCGGGACTTTATTGTGATGATTATTGTGTCCCTTGCCGGGACGGTTCATGATTTATTCTTTTCATTCTCTACCCTTGACTGTGATTGTTATTTGGGTGAGGAAGAGTGATAATGCACGAAGGGTGATGTTGTGCCTTGATTTATTGTTTATGCACGAAGGTTAATGTCGTGTATTGTTATTGATTATGCACAAAGGTTAATGTAGTGCCATGTTATTGATTATGCACGAAGGATCATGTCGTGCCTTGTTATTGAACCATGTACGAAGGATCATGCCGTACCATGGAAGTGAGGATGAGAGTAGAAGCACGAAGGGTGATGGCGTGCACTTTATTTGCTATTTCATTGACTTGACGTTTCTTGTTTCTCATTATACTTGTTTTTCCTTGTTGATTTTAATGACTGTTGTTAACTGTTGAGTTCTTCTATGATATTCCTTGTTGCATTGTTACTTGGTTATTTCTCGTTATCCTGTGGGGTACATATATATAGAACTGCACAGGTTTATGTGAGTGTCTGGTTCTACGCTTGTCACTACTTTACCGAGATAGGCCAGGCACTTACCAGAACATGGGGTCGAATTGTGCTGATACTACACTTCTGTGCGTTTTTGCACAGGACCAGGTTTTGAGCAGGAGCAGCAGCAGTAGATCTTTTGCGTGGGAGTTGATCATATTGAGACCGAGGTAGCTTGCGAGCGTCCGCAGGCCCGGCGTCTCTCCTTTTTGTTTATATTATTAGTTGTAGTCTCATTGTTTCGAGACAAACAGATTATCTTATATTTCTTTCAGACCTTTATGTGTAGTATTCATGTAGTAGTTCGTGAGTTGGTGACTTCATGTCTTGGGTAGAGGATTTCAGTATTATTTTACCTTGAAACTGCTTATTACTATTTTTATAAAGTCTTCCGCACTTATTTAATTAAGGTTATGGTTTTGGTTGTTAAATTGATTATGAAATATTGCTAAAAACAGGATAGTGTGAATAAAGTGGCTTGCCAAGCTACCACGAGTAGGCGCCATCACGATCCCGATGTTGGGTAAAAATCCGGATCAAGTTGGTATCAGAGCTCTAGGTTACATAGGTCTCACCACTCACGGACAAGCTTAGTAGAGTTTGAGAGGTAGGTACGGAGATGTCTGTACTTGTCCTCCATAGTCTATTGAGTTAGGAAAGACTCTCTCATTTGTTCCTTGTTGTCGTGCGATTTGTCCTTCAGATACTGATTGAACTTCTACTCTGTCCTTTCGCAGATGGTGAGGACACGCGCTTCTTCGTCCGCTGACCACCAGCCTGAGCCCCAGGCAGCTCCCATGAAGGGCAGGGGCCGATGCCGTATTGGAGGCCGTGGTAGGGGTAGAGCTCAGCCCCCGGCAGCTATTCCAGAGGTGGAGCCTCATATTGAGACTAGCGAGGAGGTTCCAGTCCTAGCAGCTTCAGTGGGCCCAGCTCAGGTCCCAGGAGAGGCCTTATTTACCCCGGATCTTCGGGAGGATTTGGTCAGGATAGCGGGTTTTATGGACAGCGTTGCCAGAGCAGGTTTATTACCAGTTGCACCAGCCACTTTTCAGGATGGAGGAGGGGCCCAGACTCCTATTGCTCGTACTCCGGAGCCAGTAGCTCCTCAGCCTCAAGCACCGGTGGTTCAGCAAGCTGTGGCCACTCAGTCAGGTACCACAGCTCAGGCCGGAGATGGGGCAGCCATGACTTCTAATTTTTTATGGAGACTTGATCGGTTCTCCAAGCTATTTACCACTACCTTCAGCGGTGCCACATCGGAGGATCCTCGGGATTTCTTATTCAGTTGCCATGAGATCCTCAAAACTATGGGGATAGTGGAGTCCAATGGAGTGGACTTCTATACATTCAGGCTTTCAGGATCCACCAAGACTTGGTGGAGGGATTATTGTTTGACTCGACCAGCAGGGTCCCCGGCTTTATTATGGGATTAGTTTGCAGAGTTATTTCTAGAGAAGTTTCTCCATGTTACTCAGTGGGATGCACTTCGGAGGCAGTTTGAGCGCCTCCAGCAGGGCACTATGACTGTCACTCAGTACGAGACGACATTTGTTGATTTGGCACGTCATGCAGTGGTGATACTTCACACAGAGCGGGAGAGGGTCCGCAAGTTCATAGATGGACTTAATCAGCCAATTAGACTCCAGATGGCTGTGGGAGTGGGGAGTGATATATCATTTCAGGAGGCAGCTAATGCAACATGTAGAGTTGAGATGGCTCTTGCTCGGGGAGGTGGTTATTCTTCAGACAAGAGGGCTCGTCATTCGGGCAGGTTTAGTGGTTCTTCTTCTGGTGGCAGGGAATCTTTTGATAGGGGCCAGTCTTCCAGGCCTTTTCATTCCGCCCTTCAGGCTTCACAGGGTGGACCAGGAGATCGTGGGTTTCGTAAGCAATATTCAGGTCAGCCTACTATTAGTGCTCAGCCTCTTCAGAGTATTCGTGGAGGCCATTCGGGTCGTCAGGACCAGCGTCCCCATCAGCCTAAGAGTTGCTATGGTTGTGGTGACCCAGGTCATCTTGTCAGGTTCTTCCCTCGAGCGATGGGCAACACTCAGCAGCGGGGGCCCTCGTCCCATGATTCAGGCCCCAACTGACCCTGAGCCTGCCCAACGAGCCAGAGGCGGGGGTAGAGATGATAGAGGTGGAGGTCGAGACCGTAGAGGTGGATACCGTCCATCCAGAGGCAGAGGTCAGCCAGTGGATGACAGTCCTAGAGATGTAGCTCAGAGGGGAGGTGTTGATCCCCGATTCTATGCTTTACCAGCTAGGCTAGAGGCGGAGGCATCAGATGCCATGATTACAGGTATCATTATTGTTTGTGGCAAAGGTGCTTCAGTATTATTTGACCCTGGGTCTACATATTCATATGTGTCTTCCTACTTTGCACCGTATTTGACCGTACCTAGCTGTGCTCTGGACATCCCAGTTTATGTGTCTACACCAGTGGGCGACTCCATTATAGTCGATCGGGTGCATCGTTCGTGTGTAGTTATCTTTGGGGGTCTTGAGACACGTGTTGATCTGTTGCTTTTGGACATGGTGGATTTTGATGTAATATTGGGGATAGACTGGTTGTCCCATTACCATGCTATTCTAGATTGTCATGCCAAAACTGTGACCTTGGCCTTGCCAGAATCACCCCGACTAGAGTGGAAAGGTACCTCAAGCCACTCCGTTCGCACTGTTATTTCCTATGTTAAGGCTCGACGCATGGTCGAGAAGGGGTGTCTAGCCTATCTGGCTTATGTTCGTGATTCCAGCGCAGAGGTTCCTTCCATTGAGTCAGTCCCTATTGCACGGGAGTTTCCTGAGGTTTTTCCT
>JASVEL010002212.1:0-100061 GCA_032618575.1 Nicotiana noctiflora
ACTTGGGACACCATTGTCATTCCCAAGTGGCGACTCTGATTAATCTCTAATAAATCCCGAACCGGTTGTCCTTAAATTGGAAAAACTCCTTCCCTTACGTTATTTTATCCATCTTGGGTAATTAAGCGTCGGGGTATACCCTACAAGCGTATTTATACACCTTACGCATGTTTGGGGTAGTAAAAGGGAGGTGTGACAGCTCTGGCGACTCTGCTGGGGATCCAACCCTGAATTTCGATTTCAGGGTTTAAGAACTCGAGCTCCTTAGAACTGCCGTTCGCGTTTTTGTTTGACTTCATTATGTGATTTGAATGACATGCTATGTGCTTTATCGCTTTGATATTATGTGGACTGTATATAAAATTGTACCGAAAACCCTTCTCTCTTCTCCCCCGGGGATGTGCTTACTGGTTGAGACTCCCCTTTCTGTTAAAGTCACCCTAAATTAAGAAAACAGAGGCCGGATAAGTTACAAAGCCGATTGACTCCGCGGGTCACCGGTACGTAGCCCCCTCCTCGATTCGAGTTGTCCGCTCGGGTACACGGTCTAGCAATCCATGAAACCGTAAGATTTTTGAACATAGGTCTAGGACGATTATTTGCATCATGTCTGACTTAGGGGACTCAACACAGGGGTTGGGTCCGTCTAGGACAGGTGACCCGGTATTGAAAAGACCGAGCATGCTATGTGTTGCATTTTATTGTCCTTGATCGTTATGCGGACCGGCGAAAATCCCGAGATTGGAAAAATTGTTGAAAAAGGAAAAAAGAGAGAGAGGAAAATAATGATTTATAGAAAATAGGTATCCGGAAAATTTGAAAATTTGCAAAAAATAGGTGGAACATTTTTTGAAATTATTGGTCAAATAATCTGACCGAACTACGCAGGTTTGATTCTCGCCATTAGGTGGGATACGTAGGCAACCCTTAAACGGGTCCAACCACACTTTTAGAAAAAGACCAAAAAGATTTTCTTTTTAAATAATCGAGGTGATTGCTATTTTTGGAAATGGCCGAATGTTCCGAAAGGACGACGGAAGGCTGTTTTTGCAAAAATGGCCACTTCGAAAATTATTTTCCTTTTCTTTCAAAAATTGAAAACTTGCATTGAAAAAAAAGATTTTTCCTTTTCTAAATAAAATCACCTTAATAAATGTGCAGGACGAGCACGATGATGAATGAACAATTTTCCCTAAATAAAATCCCTTTGGAGCTGAGGTTATGGTGGCAGGACATGGGATCCGATGGTCAAGACTGGGTCAAAAGGTACTTGAAAGGATTTACGGGGTTACTTGAAATAGTTCCTCGAGGTGATGTGGTTAGAGCGTTGGTCACGTTTTGGGATTCGGCACACAACGTATTTCTTTTCCCAGATTTTGAACTTACCCCAACTTTGGAGGAGATTGCCTTTTACATTGGGAAGACCGAGGTTCCTCTGAAAGGAAAATACCCGGTATCTCCGAGGGCGGTGACAGTACATCGTTTCCTCGACTCTTTGAAAATTGCCCGGAATGTTCATAATGAAGATCTGGCCAACGGGTTTTGTTCTTTAAGCTTCATCTACAATAGGTTTGGACACGTTGGGGGTTTCAATGATCTTACCAACAAGCTATGTTGCAAGTCCAACCGGGCAAAATGGGAAGAACACCGGAGGTTCGCATTTTTGGTGGCATTTCTTGGAGTTGTTGTATTCCCGAGGAAAGATGGCCATATCAATATAAAAGTCGCCGGGGTAGCTACCACACTGATAGTACAAGAAAACTGTACTCTGGCCCCGATGATTGTTGCGGATATCTATCGTGCTCTGACTGCGTGCAAAGCGGGGGCTACTTTCTTCGAAGGGTGTAACTTGATCTTGCAAATCTGGCTAATCGAGCATCTGTGTCACCACCCTTCATTCTCGAGCTATGGTTCGGCCGATCGGACATGTTTGGAAGAGTTCAATGCGAGGACAAAGGAAGTAAGGTTTCCAGAGGGAGTCCAAGGTTGGATTGGGTATCTTCGATCACTAACTGACGGTCAAATTGATTGGACGTATGACTGGTTACCTCTTGACGAGGTGATATACATGCCAACAGAGGGATCGCCATTTTTGATCATGGGTTTGAAGAGTATACAACCTTATGCACCATACAGAGCCCTGCGACAGTTGGGTCGGTGTCAGATTATTCCGAGAGATGGGGATCTCAGTGTGCAAGCCGTGGAGATTGGTCCGGACGGGCAATTCCCGGAAGCAAAAATCCGGCAAATCTGGAACGAGTGCCAAAATTTGAAGATTGATACTTGTGTGCCGAATAGAGCAAAGGGGGAGATATCACCTGGGTACTCCACATGGTACCGACGAGGGGTCGAACACGAACGTCTTTCAAAGAGACCTCACTTGCAAGACCTGATAGAGCAATCCGAGGAAAATCTGAAATGGGCGGCCAAGGAGAAAGAATATAAGGCAAAAATCAGTCTGTTGGAAGACAAACTGAGAAATCTTCATTTTGAAAGTGGCTTACAAGCAGCATCCGATGAAGGGGAAAAGAAACAGCTGAAAAAAGAAAATGATATGTTGAAGGCTCAAATAGCTCAAATGAAAATTGCATCCGAGACACCAGTTCGTTCAACCCGAGATGAAAAGTTAATTGAGATTCTCCGGCGGAAAGTGAATGACTATAGCTTTGATTTGGACGTAGCTGAAAAAGAGTTAGTCAAGGCTCGGAAGCAAATGGACAAAGACGCCGAGGAAAGAGCCAAGTTGGTCCGTAGCTACAAGGCAAGCATGATGTTGAAATAGCTCAGCTTAGAAAGAAAATGATCTCAGCCACAGTCAAAAGTGACAAGATTATCAAAGATCTTGAAGAAGAAAGAGAGCACTGCTACACGACTATGGCGAGATTAGAATTGAAGCTACAACAAGTGCAAAAGGACAACCAACACACCTTGGATGCTCGCGCTCAGCAAATAAGTCGACTATTGCAAGAAAAAGGGGTCATCGGAGAAAAGATTGTTCGCATCGCCCAATATATCACCAAGAAGACTCAGCTTTGTGAAGAGATATCTCGAAGGACTTTTGTATCTGCAGTAAAGTTTTTTGTACAACAAGTCATGGCCGACCTGGATAGGCTTCAAAGGGGTTTAGCATATAGGCCCGCGGCAAGGCCGAACGATGCCTCGCGGGCACTAGGTGCATTAATGTACTCTTAGGTCATGCATCATCTTTTATTTTTTAAACATCACTTTGTAATCAAGGTTTTGAATTATCAATGAGAAAACAAAAGTGTTGTTACCAATTCTTTTACTTTATGAATCCGCTAGGCAAATAAATAGGAACGTAATCATGAAAACGACAATGAAAAGAGAGAGAGAAAGAAAAAGCAAGAAAAAGAAAGAAAAAAAAGAGGGAAAAGCAAGAAAAGAGAAAAAGCAAAAAAGAAAAGAAGAAAAGAAAGAAAGAAAACAAAAGAGCGGAAAAAGAAAAGATGATTGAAGTGAGCAACGGCCGGGATGATGCATAACGACTCGAGCGAATGTGTTTGTTTTTAAAGTCGTTACATCTTATTCATGCGCTAACAACTAACAAGTGTTGATGTTTGTGAGTCCAGATTTTCTAGGCAACTGGCATACTGGCTACCCACTCATACAACACCAGATCCAAAAAGATGACAAAAGCTGTATCCCAGGAGATCGAGGCGACCATTGTAGACCCTGCTCACGAAGAAGAGATCGTGGATGTGGCCGGGATGAAAGAAGAAATGTACAAGTTAAGACAGCAGATGGCTGAAATGTACCAGGCTTGGTCGAGAGGCCAACCACTACCAGCCTATCCTGCTAACCCCGCATATGTCCCCCCAGCCAATCCTAACCCTGAGCCACCAACATTGAACTCATCCTCCACCTACCCCGATTACCCTCACTACTATGCTTCCACCTCCCAGATACCACCACCTCCAGCCAAGCAAACACCACCTCAGGTTCCACAAGTTGCTCCTGTATATGTGGCACCTCCGCCCGCTGTTATCCACAAATCCTCTAGCGAACCAATGTTTCATATCCAGGATTCTCACTACTACCCTCCGAAGCCGACTTTCAGACAACACGAGTCTCACGCTCCGATGATAGAAGCAAGTGCCGGGCAAGAAGAGATGGCTCAGAAAGTGAAGAGTCTTGAGAACGCTTTCCGCAATATGCAAGGGCTGGGAGGGCAAGTAAGTGTAGCCTACAAAGACCTGTGTTTGTTCCCCGAGGTGCAGCTTCCTACAGGATTTAAGTTGCCCAAGTTCGACATGTACAACGGACACGAGGATCCGGTAGCTCATCTAAGAGGATATTGTAGCAAGATGAGAGGCGCGGGAGGAAGAGATGAATTGTTGATGGCGTACTTCAGCCAAAGTTTGAGTGGATCAGCCCGTTGGAATGGTATACCCGACAGGACCATACAAGATGGTTCGTTTGGGATGACTTAGCGCAAGCTTTCGCTAGTCACTTTCAGTACAATTTGGAGATCATACCCGACAGGTTATCCCTTACCAAGATGGAGAAAAAGCCATGAGAGAGCTTTAGAGAATACGGTTTTAGATGGAGGGAACAGGCCGCTAGAGTGGATCCACCAATGAAAGAGGGTGAGATGGTGGATTGTTTTTTGCAAGCTTTGGAGCCAACGTACTACGGCCATCTAGTGTCAGCAATCGGGAAAAGTTTCAACGAAGTTGTGAAAATGGGAAGTTTTGTAGAAGAGGGTTTGAAGACAAACAAGATTATGAGTTTTTCGGCTATCAAAGCCACCAATCAAGCTATACAGAGTGGAAGTGGAGGAGTGATGGGAAAGAAGAAGAAAGAAGAAGTATCAACCATTAAAAGTAGGTCATGGAGTCGCAACCCCCATTATAACCCACCAAGACCCTACCGCCAACACACGCCAAGCCCAGCAACTCCATATAACCCACCACCACTACCGTCTTACCCGCCAAACCCCTACAACACACCAAGCCCATATAACCCACCACCACCACCATACCCACCAACTGTCCCACATTACCACCACCCTCAAGCACAAGCCTACCCACCACCACCACCCCACGTGTGGAGAGCTCAAGCTCCACACAATGTGTACCACACCCAAAATACATACCCAACCCCTAAACCTTACCGAAACCAGAATTGACCCAGGCCGGACGCTGATTGGAGAAACAAAGCAAAAAAGACATTCACTCCTCTCGGAGAATCATATACCAGTCTTTTCCACAGGTTGAAAGAGTTAGGGATGTTGAGACCAATTGCACCAAAAAATCCAAACCCACCCTCGAAAAATCTTGATTCTTCTGTCAGATGTGAATACTGTTCAGGAACATTGGGCCACGATACTGAGAAGTGTTGGCAATTAAAGAATGCCATTCAAGATCTTATCGATGAGAGGAGAATTGAAGTGCAGGCTCCCGAGGCCCCAAACATTACCCAGAATCCATTGCCGAATCACCACGAAACGAATATGATAGAACTGGTGCAAGGTGATGGCAATCAAAAACCATCTCAGGCCGTCATGATGATAAAGTCGAGTGACAAGTTAGAGAAGGAAATTGTGAAAGAGGAAGCAATTGTTGAAAAACCAAAGCCAGTAGTGATGGGAGGTTTAAAGGTGGTAGTTCCAGGTGCAAAGACGATCGTGACTGTGAAGGGAGCAAGTGCAGAGCCAGTAATCATAAAACCAGTAGTGCAAATGCCAGTGGTGAATACAAAGACTGTGCCTTGGAACTATAATAAGGTAACAATAGTTTACAAGGGAAAAGAGATTTCTGGTGAAATTAATGAAACGCATGGACTTACCCGATCTGGAAGGTGTTTTGCTCCAGAGGAACTGAGAAAGATGAAAACGGTAAAAGAAAGTCAACTGAAGAAGCCAGTGTCGGAGGAGGAAGCAGAAGAATTTCTTAAGAAAATGAAGTCGCAAGAGTACTCAGTGGTTGAGCAATTAAGAAAGACCCCGGCCCAAATTTCTTTGTTATCTTTGTTGATACATTCAGAAGAGCACCGGAAGGCTCTTATGAAGATTCTAAATGAGGCTCATGTTCCGGAGAAGATTTCAGTGTGTCACTTGGAGAAGATTACCAACAAAATTTTCGAGTCTAACAGGATTACCTTCTCTGATAGGGAGCTGCCGGTGGAGGGAACTGAACACAATAAAGCATTGTACCTTACAGTAAAGAGTGAAGAGTCAGTCGTGACCATGGTATTGATTGACAATGGATCGAGCGCGAATATTTGTCCGCTGTCAACTTTAGGGAAGCTGAACATTAGCCCGGATAGAATCCGGAGAAACAGTATCAATGTGAGAGGGTTTGACGGCGGAGGTAAGAACACGTTGGGGGATATTATTTTGGAAGTGACCATCGGTCCCGTTGATTTTACGATGGAGTTCATGGTGCTTGATATTGCCGTATCATATAACTTGCTGTTAGGTCGACCCTGGATTCATGCGGCCAAAGCGGTACCATCTTCTCTACACCAGATGGTCAAGTTTGAATGGGAGCAGCAAGAGATTGTTGTACACGGAGAGGAAAATGTTTGTAATGTGGTAGCACCTTTTGACGGTACTGATGGGGATCGGGGTCCTTGGGTTTACCAAGTGACGGATGCTGTTGAGGTGAATAGGGTTGCTGAAGGAGAAAAGTTATCAACCCCGATGTTGGCACCAATTGCTGTAATGGTGGCCAGAGAAATGCTGAGAAATGGATTTGCACCGGGGAGGGGATTAGGCAAAACACTGCAGGGAGTCACTCAACCAGTTCAGCTTCCGGAGAATAAAGGTACATTCGGCTTAGGGTTCAAACCCACCTTTGCCGATATCCAAAAAGCCTCTAAAGCCAAGAGAAACTGGACCTTGCCCAAACCCATACCCAAATTATCCGACATCTTTATCAGGCCTGGTACAAAATATCAACCATCTGCTGCAGCAAAGTGCATTGAGACCCAACTTGATGAAGAAATGCTTGGTTTTAAGAAATTGTTCTGGGAGGTGAATACGATTGAAGCAGGGGAAGGCACGAGCAACATGGACGTGCAATTTGTGGGGCCCGGAGTCACATTGAACAATTGGGAAGCTACTCCTTTCCTTATCCGAAGGAGTCTTGGTAGTTAGCTCAAAATTTCATCATTGTTTCCCCAAAAGTTGTTATTTTATAATTTCCCCATTCCCCTCATGAAAAAAAAATCACCATGTATCCCGAACATTGTTCGTTTCTTTTATTAATGAAATGCAGTTTTTCCTTTTTCTTCACTTTTGCCTTATTTTTCTTTATTTTTCCTTTTGTACAGTTTTGCATGTGTTGATTCCAATGCCATGTCATGCGTGAAGGATTCTGGACCCAGTTCTGACAATCACGCTACTATACAAGAAATCGAGGAAGATAGTGAAATAGAATGTGAGGACGAGGAAGCCCTGGAGGAAATAAGTAAGGACATGAAACAATACGAGGAAAAACCCAAACCGAATCTGAGTGATACGGAATCTGTAAACTTGGGGAGCGAAGATGATGTCCGAGAAACAAAGATTAGTGTGCATTTGGAGGCACCCCTCAGGGATGAATTGATAGGGTTGTTACATGAATTTAAGGACATCTTTGCCTGGTCCTATGATGACATGCCCGGGCTTAGCACAGATTTAGTGGTACACAAGTTGCCTATCTACTCAGAATGCCGGCCGGTAAAACAAAAGCTGAGGAAATTCAAAACGGACATTAGCGTGAAGATAAAAGAAGAGGTGAATAAGCAGTTTGAGGCAAAGGTCATAAGAGTTACCAAATACCCCACCTGGTTGGCAAATATTGTGCCGGTCCCAAAGAAAGATGGCAAAACCAGAGTGTGTGTAGACTATAGAGACCTCAATAAAGCCAGTCCGAAGGATGACTTCCCATTGCCAAACATTCACATATTGATCGACAATTGCGCCAAACATGAGATCGGTTCATTTGTGGATTGTTACGCAGGTTATCACCAGATCCTGATGGACGAAGAAGATGCTGAGAAAACTGCCTTCATTACACCTTGGGGAACGTACTGTTACAGAGTAATGCCGTTTGGATTGAAAAATGCCGGAGCAACTTACATGAGAGCAATGACCACTATGTTTCATGATATGATGCATAGAGAAATTGAAGTATATGTGGACGATGTCATCATAAAGTCCAGAAAACAACTTGATCACGTGAAAGATTTGAGGAAGTTTTTCCAAAGACTCCGGAGGTACAATCTAAAACTCAATCCGGCAAAATGTGCTTTTGGAGTACCTTCAGGGAAACTACTGGGGTTTATTGTGAGCCGGCGAGGTATTGAACTGGATCCATCAAAGATCAAAGCTATTCAAAGTCTACCTCCACCGAAGAACAAGAATGAGGTCATGAGCTTATTAGGAAGGTTGAATTACATTAGTCGGTTCATCGCTCAGTTGACATCAACATGCGAGCCGATTTTCAAGTTGTTAAAGAAAGATGCAGCAGTGAAATGGACCGACGAATGTCAGGAAGCCTTTGACAAGATCAAAGAATATTTGGCTAATCCTTCGGTTTTAGTTCCTCCAGAACCAGGGCGTCCTCTGATTTTGTATTTGACCGTGCTGGATAACTCTTTCGGTTGTGTACTGGGTCAACATGATGAGACAGGCAAGAAAGAACAAGCCATCTACTACCTCAGCAAAAAGTTTACATCTTACGAGGTGAAGTATACCCAACTGGAGAGAACTTGTTGTGCATTGATTTGGGTGGCTCAGAAGCTAAAGCATTATTTGTCAGCATATACTACGTACTTGATATCACGATTGGATCCTCTCAAGTATATCTTTCAGAAGCCCATGCCTACGGGAAGACTGGCCAAATGGCAGATTCTGCTCACAGAATTTGACATTGTTTATGTAACTCGTACGGCAATGAAGGCACAAGCTATTGCGGACCACTTAGCCGAGAATCCGGTGGATGATGAGTATGAGCCATTGAAAACATACTTTCCGGATGAAGAGGCGATGCTTTTCGAGGAGACGGAGCAAGAGGAGAGATCAGGATGGAAAATGTACTTTGACGGAGCTGTCAACAGCAGGGGCGTTGGTATCGGAGCGGTACTCATTTCAAGTACGGGTCAACACTATCCTGTCACAGCTCAGCTTCGGTTTTTCTGTACCAACAATATGGCCGAATATGAGGCATGCATCTTGGGATTAAGGATGGCAATTGACATGGGTATTCAAGAGATTTTGGTCATGGGTGACTCGGATCTCTTGGTACACCAAATTCAAGGGGAATGGGAGACACGAGATTTGAAATTGATACCATATCGGTATTGTTTGCACGAGTTGTCTCGAAGATTCCAAGCTATAGAGTTCAAGCACATCCCGAGAATGCACAATGAGATTGCAGATGCTTTGGCCACATTGTCCTCTATGTTGCATCATCCGGACAAGACATATATAGATCCACTCCAGATCCAAGTCCGAGATCAGAATGCTTATTGCTTCGTCGTGGAAGAAGAGTCGGATGGAGAGCCGTGGTATCATGATATTAGAGAATACTTGAAAGCTGGCAAATACCCGGAGCAAGCCACCGGAGACCAGAAGAGAGCCATCAGGCGTCTAGCCAATGGATTTTTCTTCAGTGGAGGAGTGGTATACAAAAGAACACCAGATCTAGGTTTATTGAGATGTGTGGATGCACACCAAGCGGATGAAATTATGAGTGAAGTACATGCCTGGAATATGCGGACCCCACATGAGCGGCTATGTTTTAGCAAAGAAGATTTTGAGAGCAGGGTATTACTAGCTCACGATGGAGCGTGATTGTATCAGGTATGTAAAGAAATGCCATCAATGCCAGGTACATGGGGATCTGATCCACTCCCCGCCTTATGAGTTGCACACAATGTCGGCACCTTGGCCCTTTGTTGCTTGGGGCATGGATGTCATCGGCCCAATAGATCCATCCAGCCGCTTCTAATGGGCACAGGTTTATTCTAGTTGCAATTGATTATTTCACCAAGTGGGTCGAAGCTAAGACATTCAAGGCGGTGACGAAGAAAGCGGTGGTGGATTTTGTGCACGAGAATATCATATGCCGATTTGGAATCCCCAAAGTGATTATCACAGACAATGGAGCCAATTTAAACAGTCATCTCATGGCAGAAGTTTGTGAAAGGTTTAAGATCACGCACCGTAATTCCACACCTTACAGGCCGAAGGCAAATGGTGCAGTAGAAGCGGCAAATAAAAACATCAAGAAGATTCTTCGGAAAATGGTGGAGGGATCCAGGCAGTGGCATGAAAAGTTACCCTTTGCTCTAATGGGTTACCGCACGACGGTACGTACTTCTATCGGAACCACACCTTATACCCTGGTGTACGGAACGGAGGCTGTTATACCCGCAGAAATAGAAATACCGTCATTGCGAATTATAGCCGAATCTGAGATAGATGACGATGAATGGGTAAAGGCCCGGTTAGAACAGTTGAATTTGATTGATGAGAAGAGATTGGCCGCAGTCTGCCATGGACAGTTATATCAGCGGAGAATGGCCAGAGCATATAATAAGAAGGTACGACCTCGAAAGTTTGAAGTTGGACAACCTGGTATTGAGGCGTATCTTACCACATTGGGCAGAGGCAAAAGGCAAGTTTGCACCGAATTGGCAGGGACCGTTCGTGGTATCACGGGTGTTGTCCAATGGAGCATTATACTTAACCGATGTTGAAGGAAAGTGCGTAGAGACTGCTATCAATTCAGATGCAGTCAAAAGATACTATGTATGATTCCTTTTCAATTGTATGTTTTGTATTTTGTTGTGATTTTGGAATTGAAATGACGAAGGCATTTTATTCTCTATCCAAACACTTTATCCATTGATAACCCCTTCGAGCCTTAATGAATGAATTCTTTCATATCCCTCTCTCGGAATCGCTCTAATGCAATAAGATCGAAATTGCCAGAATGAAAAATGAAAATGAAAAAAAATGAAAAAATGAAATGAAAAATAAAAAAAAAAGAGAAAAAGACAAAAATCGGGAAAAAGTCAAAAAGAAATCCATCTAACTTTTGAAGTTGGATGAACTACGTCTGACTTGATCCCGAAAGGGTACGTAGGCAGCCTCTCTGAGGTTCAGTCACAATAAAGGAAAAATCCAAAATTTCCCCACATATTGAAACTGGGGCAGAAGTTATTTTTAATAATTCCGAGAGTTGTAAATATGTTTAACCCTCGTTGAAATTTTGAGCCTTTATATCTTTCTTTCTTAACCCGTCCAAAAGCCACGTTACAGTCCAAAGAAAGACCTTCTGATCGATTCTGAAATGATAACGAATACAACAAAGGAGGAGCGAAGTATCGGACAATACCCGTGGAACAGAAAACAAAATACAAAAAGGAAAAAATGGAAAAAAAAAATGAGAGAGTCTCATCAGTGAAAACCTTAGCCGGCACTGTGAGACGATTGTGAGGTTGAGAGAAATAAAATGAGAGAGTCTCATCAGTGAAAACCTTAATCGGCACTGTGAGATGATTGCGAGGTTGAGAGAATAAATGAGAGAGTCTTATTGGTGAAAACCTTTCGAGGCACCTTAAGGCGATCGTGAGGACTATCAAAAGAGAAAAGGCAACAAAAAAAAGAATATTGGTTTGGGTCAAAGGCAATTCAGAGTCAGAATAATGATTGGAACGAACTGGGTCGGAGTTTAAATACATGGCATGGTCGGCGGAATCAGCCAACAAATACCCAGATAAGTTCCGTCATCTCTCCAAAATACCCTTACCTTTCTTTCATTTTTTCTGCATTTCATTGTTTACCCTTTTGAGAGCTAACTACCAGCTCCCGATAACGGAAGTTGAAATAACACTGGATCAGAAAGGATAGAAGATTGGGGAAAAGGAATAAAAGAAGCTTGGCAAACATGGCCAAAAAAAAGAAAACAAAACAAAAAATCGAGAAATGAGAAAAATACAAAAGAGTATGCAAGGGACAAGAAGTCGAAAGCCACGCAACATGAGAAAGCAAAAACAAAGGAAGCAATAAGAAGTGGGGACGGCAGATGCCAGTTGCCAGCAGCTTATATCTAATAAATTTTGTTTCATGCAGGAACAAATTGTCACTAATCACTTTAAAGTGAATGTGACCAATGTGGAAAATTTAAAATACCAAAAAGAGAAAGTATGCCGAATAAGTGGAGAAATTCACAGGCAAGAGATAAGTTGGTAAAAGAAAATACCAAAAGGAGGAGGTAACATCTTTTAAAGTCCATTCCCCAGTCCTCAGGCTGAGGGAATACTTTTCTGCATTTTGCATTGCACGTTTAAATTTCTGTTAGGCGCCCACCTTCAAATACGGGAATATTTTCTGCATCGCATTGCACGTTTAAATTTCTGTTAGGCGCCCACCTTCAAATACGGGAATATTTTCTGCATCGCATTGCACGTTTAAATTTCTGTTAGGCGCCCACCTTCAAATACGGGAATATTTTCTGCATCGCATTGCACGTTTAAATTTCTGTTAGGCGCCCACCTTCAAATACGGGAATATTTTCTGCATCGCATTGCACGTTTAAATTTCTGTTAGGCGCCCACCTTCAAATACGGGAATATTTTCTGCATCGCATTGCACGTTTAAATTTCTGTTAGGCGCCCACCTTCAAATTCGGGAATATTTTCTGCATTCGCATTGCACGTTTAAATTTCTGTTAGGCGCCCACCTTCAAATTCGGGAATATTTTCTGCATCCGCATTGCACGTTTAAATTTCCGTTAGGCGCCCACCTTCAAATACGGGAATATTTTCTGCATTCGCATTGCACGTTTAATTTTCGTTAGGCGCCCACCTTCAAATACGGGAATATTTTCTGCATCGCATTGCACGTTTAAATTTCGTTAGGCGCCCACCTTCAAATATGGGAATATTTTCTGCATCCGCATTGCACGTTTAAATTTCGTTAGGCGCCCACCTTCAAATACGGGAATATTTTCTGCATCCGCATTGCACGTTTAAATTTCGTTAGGCGCCCACCTTCAAATACGGGAATATTTTCTACATCCGCATTGCACGTTTAAATTTCGTTAGGCGCCCACCTTCAAATACGGGAATATTTTCTGCATTTGCATTGCACGTTTAAATTTCGTTAGGCGCCCACCTTCAAATACGGGAATATTTTCTCTGCATCGCATTGCACGTTTAAATTTCCGTTAGGCGCCCACCTTCAAATACGGGAATATTTTCTGCATTCGCATTGCACGTTTAAATTTCGTTAGGCGCCCACCTTCAAATACGGGAATATTTTCTGCATCGCATTGCACGTTTAAATTTCGTTAGGCGCCCACCTTCAAATACGGGAATACTTTTCCGCATTCGCATTGATTCCTGTTAGGCGCCCACCTTCAAATACGGGAATACTTTTCCGCATCGCATTGCACGTTTAATTTTTGTTAGGCGCCCACCTTCAAATACGGGAATACTTTTCTCGCATCGCATTGCACGTTTAATTTTCGTTAGGCGCCCACCTTCAAATACGGGAATACTTTTCTGCATTCGCATTGCACGTTTCAATTCCGATTAGGCGCCCACCTTCTAATACGGGAATATTTTTGCATATCATGGTTTATACAGCTAAAAGCCCACACTGGGGCAAAAAAGCCCACACTGGGGCAGAAAAAGAAAAAAGGGTAGTTTGTTGTTTTGTTTTAAGCAGGTTCATCTCGAGTTCAAGAAAATCAAAAAAAAAAAGAGAGTCAACAAGAAAAGAAAAATCAACAAAAAGGAAGATTCTGCATCACCGAAAGGGAAGAAAAGCAAAGGCTAGATTAGGAACAATTGTAATTGTAGGATCATAGCTTAGAATAGTTTCTTCATTTTACATTTCCCCCCCCCCGGGGGTAATAAGGAGTAAGTCAGCAGGTCTCAACAGTGTCAATGCAACAGTGAGTCTGGTAGTTTTTAAACTGCCAGACCTTCCCGAACTACAATGACTTGATTCCTGTTTAGCCCAGGATATGTAGGCAACCTCTAAAGAGCCTTATTTTAAAAATTCTTTCATACCCCTCCTTCGGAATTAGTTGCAAAGACTAGAAACACAAGTTTGAAAGGCAAGAGAAGAAAGGGATAAAGAAAAAGTAAAGAAAAAGAAAACTGTGAGCACATGATTTTTGCACCGGGCAAATAATTCCAAAATTAAAATAAATATGTTTTTGAGTGCAATTACTTGCTTTGCTTGAAATTAGTTATATTTTTGTGTGTTTGAATAAGTAAAAAAATTGGAAAAAATCAAATTAGTAGTAAGTAATTTGTTAGTTTAGTTAATTAGAAAATTAGTAAAATAGCTTAAGTAGTAGAAATTAGGAAAAAATAGCAGAAAATTACCAAAAAATACTAGAAAATTAGAGTAGGTAGTAAATTAGGATTTATAATTTTTCATAAAAAAAAAAAAAAAAGAATAAAAGAAAATGCATAAAAATTATTAAAATCAGAAAATACAAAAAATATATATGCTGTGTAAATGAATTTGGGCCAATTGTGGTCCAAATCGTTGGCCCAGTCCTTAAGCCCAAACAGACCCGGTCCAAAGGTTGTGAGCAGAAGTGATCTCAGCCGTTCGTCTCCTCAAATCAACGGCTGAGAATAATGGTTGAATTATAAGAGAATTAATTAATGCTGAGATTTGATCTCAGCCGTTCATTCAATGTGATCCAAGGGTGTGAGACCTTAGTCTCATAAGTGACAAACGACGTCGTATAAGTAACGCTAGTAGCAGCCGTTGATCTTCATCAGATCAACGGCCATGATCACCTTAGCTTCGTCGCCTATATAAGGCTCTTGTCCGAAAATTGTTACCATTTTTGCCAAAATCATAACCCTAGCCGCCCCTCACCCCTCTCTTCTCTCTCGTCTTCATCACAGCAAACCCTAGTTGGCCATGGCGGCCACCACCCTCCACGGTGGTCGCCGGCCCTTCTAATCCCCTCCTATCATCTTTTTCTTCTTCTGGTTCTTCTTCTCTATCAGAACCCCAAAAACAAACCCTTTCTTTTGAAATTCCGGTCACCGGAACTTCACCGGTGACCACCAAGGTATGAGGATCCATCTCAAACTAATTCCATTCGAACCGTCTCTTCATGATCTATCCAACCATGTTAACCACCACTCTCGAATAAGTCTGGAACGTTTCGAATATCCCAAAAAGGGTCGTCGGAACCCTAACTCCGGCGACCCCAAATTCAACCCTCAATCAAGATCTCACCTTTACCATCCCCAAAACACCCCTCTGCAATCAAAACTCAAAAAGGCCTCGTCTTTAGGCCTGAATGAAAATCAGAGAAAAAATTGAAAGAAAAAGAGCTCTGAAATTGAATAAAGAAGAAAAGGAAACAAGAAGAAAGGTCTGGGAGGGTCTGAGAGATTAAAGAAAAGAAAAGAAAAGGGAATAGGAAGCTCGGGGGAACGGCCCCGCAAGCTAAGTCCCTACCCTTTTTCTTGTGTTGGCTGTTTATGATTTTACTTGTGTTCTTCTTGCATATTTTTGCTTTCTTAGATCTTGTTTCACATGATAGCTTTAGGTTTGGTCCGATTTTGATTTTATGTTCTGCTTACCTCCTGTGCTACGGTTTGGTTTTGTATATCCTCCTGTTAATCTGTTTTCTTGCTATACTGAGTAGCTTTTCTCAACATGTTTAGTTTTAGGGTTTTTGCTTTGCTTGCCTTCTTTTGTATGTTCATGCTTTCTTCTGTTTTATATCTGTCATTTTGATGTTTTGTTTATTTCTTTGTCCCATGTGCATTCTCATCTCCTGTTAGTATTAAGTTTTAACTTGTTCATTTCACTTCTTCTATTATGAGTCATGATTTGTTAGCTTCCCATAACCTGACTGTTTTCCTTTTCTTATCTTCGCATGTCTGACTTTAGCAATAGTTTAATTAACTTTCACTTTTCTTCATCTCTTAGGCTGTTTTAGCAATATCTTGAGTGCTCGTCCCTGTTTCTTCTTCACCCTTTTCTAGGGTTTTTCTTATTTGTTAGCCTTCAACATCCCCTTTGTTTAACTTAGATATGTATTTTGTTTTTCTTCATGTTTAGCTTAGCTGTTTGATCCTCGATTTGGGCTTCTTCTCTTAGCTCTCAATGTCTTTATTGCTTTTCTCCTCTCTACATGATTTAGTTCTGATTCTGGGCTTAGCAATTTGATTCTCATATTCACTCGAGAGTTCTTGCTCTAATAACATTTTCATGTTCTTTTATTTGCATTTTTCAGTAATTGCTTATTTTTCTGTTACTTAGCATGATATATTTTAGGACTGTTCTTTACGTGCATTTCAAATATCTTTCTCCTGTTCTGTGACATGGTAGATTTGGGGCCCTTCTTGCATTATATTCTCCATGTTTTCCTATTTTACATGCTTCATCTATTGCTGACTATTTGTGATAGTTTAGTTCTGTGCATGTCTATGATCATTAATCTTAAGGATTTTGGGAATTTTTCAATTGTCATTTGACCTGAACTAGTGGTAACTTAGGCTAGATTGACATAAGTTTGACACTTTGTTACATGAATTGGATGGAATTAATTGATTAACCAGAATTCAACCATATCAAATTTCCCTTTCTGAGTTCTGGATGATTGATGCGTTTGTTTGGTTTATGTGGCTCTGTGTACAAAAATATGTTGGAATAACTAAGTTTCCAGTAGTTCTTGTTGGTATGATTAGATGATTAACATTCACTAACCTTAGGAGAATTGGTTATAGCTGTTAGTGCTAGGCTTCATAAAATTGGCTAGTTTTTAAATAAGTTAGAACTGAAAATGAACAAATAGGCTATAAGTTAAATAATTGGTCTAAGAATGGTCAACCTTGCAAAGGGTTGACCTATTCTATAAGGCCCTAACACACAGCTCACTGTTAAACAGTGGCTGGTTGTGCAAAGGGTTATGTCAGCAAATGCAGACTGGCCCAGGCTCTATATTGAGCCCTGAACAGCAAAGTGGCCAAACCTGTAAAGGTTTTGGGCCCAGCTGTTCAGTATATGGCTTTGATAGCCCAAGCTAAGTCTCAACTTGAGACTGGCTAACTTTTAAATAGTTTAATCATAACAATAAAACAGGCTATGCCTGCAATTAGCTTTAATTAAGAATAAATTGGTCTTAATTGACTGGAATTAGTTTAAAAGTGGCTAAATTTGAAATAGTTCTTAAAAATAAATCTGGCCAGCCCTTAAATACTAATGCCAGGGCTGGCTATTAGTTAAATAGGTTCAAAACTAGCTAAAATCTGCCCTAGGCAAGCTGGTAAATCAGCAGTGCTCTCAGGGACACAATTGGGTATTGAAAAGGTAAAATAGTAACTAGTAAGAACTTAGGAGGGTAATAGGGACATTCATGCTCCTGATTTCTGCAATTTTGCAGAGATTTAGGGGTATAATGGTCTCCTAAAAATGGGAAATCAGTAAAAATCTCAAACCCCTAAGGTCATACTAGTAAAAGGCCATAAAAGAGAATCTTTAGAACCTTCCAGCACATGCTGGAAGGGTTTCTGGTAACTGAAATATGGACTAAAGTGTAGAATGGATAATTTTAGGATGGGGGAAGTGGGATTAATCCCATACTTCCTCCCCAAGTATTCAGCCCTAAAGGTTAGCTATAAATATCTCTTAAAAAGGGGCTGAAAAGGGGGTTTTCCATTGGAGAGTAATCTGAATATATTGGGGTTCGAAAATCTGAGTAATAGAGAAATATACCTGGGGTTCCAAGCTTAAGCAATCTGAAAATATATAGGCTGTTATAATTAGCAATACAACAGTAGAATTTTCTGGGTTTCCTATCGGATTTCATTGGGTTATCTACCTGGGTCTTCTCTGTTTGCTGTGGACTTTACTATTGCTGTGTGCTGTGGACTTTACTATTGCTGTGTGCTGTGCTTCCTTCTCTTCACTGTGCATTCATTGCTGATTGAGTCCATTGTTGATTACTTCTCATCCCTTAGACTCATTGGTTCTCTTTCTATTTGATCCAGGTACACTTCTCTATTTCTAATGAAGATGTAGTTGCTGAAATGTTGTAATGGAATGGAGAACTTATTTAATCCATTTTGCCATTTTTGTATTACTTAATCAGTAACTTAATTGTAATAGTATAGTAGCTGAAAAACAAAAACAAGAGATGTAATAGCTAGTAATAGTAGTAGTAGTATAATGTAGATAGTTCACAACTTAGTTTAAATAGGTAAAGGCTCTAAAATATAAGTTAATAAGACTTGCTAGACTAACAAGCTGGTAACGAAATTCATGAGAAAATCAGTAGTGTAATGGTAGTGTTGGTGTAGATCATTCATCACTTAGCTAAATATGAGTACTATTAAAACTAGAGCGCATCAATTCATTTGCCTACATTAGTAATACTGAGCTCATTCAGTTAATCTGTTTCATTAATTAATCTTAGTGTTTGAACAAGTTTAAAAGATAAGAAGTAAAATAGGCAATGATGTTAAAACGGGCTCAGTTTTGGTGTTAATTGGTGCTCAAACATGGCTGTAAAGTGGTATAATAGGTTCAAAAAAAAAGAATAGGCAGAAGAGGTAGTAGTTCATTCGCGACTGGGTTCATGGCATAAGCTAAGTTGAATTAAAATCGATGATACATTTGTGTACATATGAATAGATCATTCAGTCTTGGATAACTCAGTTGACATTAGCAAGTAATTGGGTCGATTAAGCACTGTCATGTATAGGTTAATTACTTAATTTTGGTCATTTGTAGATAATTAGTTTAATTACTCTATGAACTTCTGGAATAATCGAATTGCTCTCCTTTAGAATCTGTTAATGTTAGTATCAACTTGTTAACAAAGGTTGAGATCATAAATAGCCTTTAGTTCTAGTCTGAGTTGTAATAGATAATCGATTCACAATAGGTTGTGTACTGATTTCTCTTTAATGAATAAAACATTTTGAGTTCATTCTATCCTGCTTGCGTTTCTGATTTTAATTATTTCAATCCGTTATATAAACTATCTTAACCCCACGGCATGAATTATATCAAAGCCTCAAGCATGAGCCTGAAGACTACCTGGGCTTTAAGGCCTGGGCTGATGCTGATTTAGTCAAGCAAAGTGAAGAGACCGGGCTTAATGAATAGCGAAATTATGGGCCTGGATTATTATAGTGCTAATAATACGAGTAAGGGAAAAACAATGTAGCAAAAATGTAGTTGAACCAAATAGGACCGGACTTTAAAAATTAAAATTGGGACGAGCCTCGCCCGAATAACACCGGGGCCCCCATTTAGTAATGATATAAACACAAATAGATCGGGGAAAGCTAATAGCCAATTCCATAGCTTCTCCCAAAATATTTAAAAGCCGATAGACATTATTTTAGGGCACGGTTTTAATATATCTTCCTATGAATGAGTGTGCACTTGGTGCGACTCAAATCCAAATCACGGTAAAGCCGAAATACACCAAAGGTCATAGGCGTACTGGTTGCGGTATGACTTGAGGCGTGTTTTCGCGATACCGCAAATTCCTAAAAAATAATATTTAATGTAAAAGCACATTATGTTGTTAAAATCTATAACTGAGTCAAACAAAAGTCAAGAACGACAGTGGAGCGACCGTGCTAAAACCACGGAATCCGGGAGTGCCTAACACCTTCTCCCGGGTTAACAGAGTTCCTTATCCGGACCTCTGCTTCGCAGACATTTCAAAGAGTCAAAATTCCTCTCGGATTCGGGATTAACCGGTGACTTGGGACACCATTGTCATTCCCAAGTGGCGACTCTGATTAATCTCTAAATATATCCCGAACCGATTGTCCTTAAATTGGAAAAACTCCTTCCCTTACGTTATTTTATCCGTTTCGGGTAATTGAGCGTCGGGGTATACCCTACAAGTGTATTTATACACCTTGCGCATGTTGGGGTAGTAAAAAGGGAGGTGTGACAAATGGCTCACGTGGTATGAATGAATGTTTCATGTGTGTTGTGTGTTGTGCGGTGGAGTGTCGAATCGGGAATAGTAATTCATGTGTTGTATATGTGTTGGAGACTAGAAGTTCTCGTAACCCGCCTACGCAGCAGTGGTATATCGTATGTATCGGCACCGTTTAGTGGTTATTGGAAATTGTAAGCCCTAGTGGCTATCTTGTTACTTGATACGATGAATTTGAATAATAATACATGATTGCAGACTGGTTGTCATAAGCCAGGTTGTCCAGACTAATGTGATATGGACTATGTTAGAAACATGTCACAGACTGCATGGCAGAGTGCATCAGATCATGCCCCAACAGGGTAGATGTACCCTAGGACCAGAGGACGGCTGGTAGGTATTGTTTTGTCAGTTGGGCCTTCATGGCGGATGTCAGTGTAGAGGCATCTACCATTGATTCAGTTCTAGTATTGAGGAAATTTGTCGGATGCCTTTCATGTGGCCGAGCTTGAGGCTATATATATGTTTGTTGCAATGAGCAACTTGAGTCGATGTGTATTCCCTTTTGCTAGATTTATGCGTGGATCGGGTGGCACGCCGCCACATGTATAGTAGCTGGATTGGGTGGCACGCCGCCACATGTATGATATCAGGATCGGGTGGCACGCCGCCACGGGTATGTTACTGGAACGGGTTACGCGCCGCAACAGCGTGATGTGGAAAATATAGCTTCCTATAGGTTACTTTGTATACAATACTTCCTGACATCTGTGGAAAAGTCTGTATTGGGTACCGCTCGGGGAATAGCATATCGGTTGTGTCCTTTCAGGATTTGATAGCGTATATCAATTGTATCACCGCAGGTGTGATTGGTTGCTCGAGTTCATGCCTAGATATGTGTGTGGTTGACCGTTATGAGCATGGTGACTTGAGGTGCTCCATGAGTAATAGTGTTTGGATAGAATCATGAGTTATGGCAAGGCCACGTGATGTTATGACCTTTCGAGGAGGCTTTAGGTACCCTAATTCTATAATGTGAGACGAGGTCTCAGTTATGTGTTGTGATGGTATTGAGGAATTTGAATTATAGCTCTTTTGAGTGAGCCAGTTGTCATGATTCGAGTATGTTCAGATTGTTTCTTATTGAAGCCTATGTTGTGCTCGGTGTGGTATAGGCCGATGCTGAGGTGTCATGTCACTAGTGTGTTATGTTATAATCGAAATGATTGTTGGAGTCATTAATGAGTTCGACATATTTGATCTTAGCTTGTTACAGAAATCCAAACCGACCAAACTTCGTTCCGGAAGTAAAAGGTGATAGGGCTCAAAGGAAGAGATCATTTACTCCTCTAGGAGAATCATATACCAGTCATTTTCATCATTTGAGAGAATTAGGGATGTTGAGCCCGATTGAACCTAAAATTCCCAATCCTCCTCCTAGAAATCTAAACCAATATGTCCGTTGTGAATACTGTTTTGGGGCACCGGGACATGATACGGACAAGTGTTGGCACTTAATGTCTACAATACAAGAACTTATTGATTCCAGAAGAATTGGGGTGCACGCTCCAAAAACTCCCAATATAACGCAGAATCCTTTGCCAGCACATAATGAGACACATATGATAGAAATAGAACAGGGAGAGAGCTGCAGAAAACCTTCTGAGACAATGATGACGATTAACAAAAACAACTAGGTTGAGGGAGAATTTGAAAGAGAGAAAGTGTCAATTGAGTTACCAGCAAAACAGACATCAATGATTGAGCCCGTAAAAGTAATAGTACCTGGAGTGAAGCCTTGGTTGACTATGAAGGGAGCTTATGTATAGCCAGTGGTTATCAAACCAGTTGTGTCGATACCAGTTGTGAATAACAAGGTTGTACCGTGGAATTATGATAAGGTGACAGTGATGAATAAAGGGAAAGAAGTTAAATGAGAAATTTGTGAAACTCATGGTTTAACTCGCTCCGGGCGATGCTTTGCCCCAGATAAACTGAGAAAGACAAAAGTGACGAAAGAAAACCCAGCTTACGTGAAAAAGGCAGTCACTGAGGAGGAAGGTGAGGAATTTTTGAAGAAGATGAAAGCTCAAGACTACTCTATAGTTGAGCAATTGAGGAATACGCCTGCGCAAATATCGTTGTTTTCCCTGCTAATTCATTCTGATGAACATACAAAGGTGTTGATGAAGATTCTAAATGAAGCCCACGTACCGGATAAGATTTCGGTATGTCATCTGGAGAAAATCACAAACATGATCTTTGAAACTAATAAAATAACATTTTCAGACAACGAGTTGCCACTAGAAGGAACTCAGCGTAATAAAGCACTATACCTCACGATAAAATGTGAAGAATCTGTAGTAACCCGTGTTTTAGTGGACAACAGGTCAAGTGCCAATATCTGTCCATTGTCAACCCTAGGGAAGTTGAAAGTCAATCATGAGAGAATTCATCGGAACAGTGTATGTGTAAGGGGTTTTGATGGACGCGGAAAGAACACCGTGGGGGATACAATACTAGAGCTTACTATTGGACCAGTGGATTTCACTATGGAGTTTCAAGTACAGGATGTCGCTGTATCATACAACCTCTTGTTAGGACGTCCATTGATTCACGCTGCGAAAACAGTACCATCTTCTTTGCATCAAATGGTAAAATTTGAGTGCACGAGGAAGACGATATTTGCAATGCTATTACACCATTTGAGGAAGTTGAAGGAGATAAAGGTCCGTGGGTGTACCAAGTAATGGACACCATGATCGTGAACAAAATATCTGAGGGAGAAAATAATCCAATACCCACGGTGGCCCCTGCAGCAGTTATGGTCGCCAAGGAGATGATAAAGAATGGGTTTTCTCCCGGAAAGGGCTTAGGGTTAACCTTGCAAGGTATAACACAGCCGATCCTCCTTCGAGGTAGTAGTGATACTTTTTTCTTGGGTTTCAAAACAACCATTGCTGATATCCAGAGAGTTAAGAAATTGAATAAGAAAGGGTAGTTCCTCCCCAAACCTGTCCCAAAACAATCCAACTCCTTTGTCAAGCCTGGTACACAGAGATGTCTGGCAACTATCATGCCAAACCATGCAGAGATAAAACCGGATGAAGAGCTTTTAGCAAGATTTGAGAGGCTATTTGAAGATGTGAATGTGTTGGAGACGGGTGAAGGAACAAGAAAAATGGACGTTCAATTCGTGGGACCCCACACTATGCTAAATAACTAGGAAGCTACTCCTCTTCCGATCAGGAGGGAGTTGTGGTAGTTAGCTTTTAATAATTCATTCCCAAAATTGTCTTGTTTTAAAATTGTAATCCCATATCCCATCAAATCAAATGTAACCAACTCTTTTTACCTTTCCAAATTTCAATGAAATGCAATTTCTTTTCTTCCTCCATTTTTTCCTTATTTTATTTTTCCTCTTTTGTACAGTTCAATATTTGCTGATTCCAATGATATGTCATGCATGAAGGATTCCCGGTCCAGTCTTCATAATCAAATAGTTATACAGGAAATTGAAAATGAACATGAAGTGGAATATGAGGATGAGGAAGTACTGTAGGTAATTAGTAAAAATTTGAGTCATTATGAAGAAAACCCCTAACCGAACTTAAATGAGACGGAGTCTATTAATTGGGAAGTGAGGAGAATGTCCGAGAAACAAAGATTACTGTGCATATAGAGACTTCTCTCAGAGAAGATTTAATTAGGTTGTTACATGAGTACAAGGACATATTTTCTTGGTCTTATGATGACATGCCAGGGCTGAGTAGTGATTTGGTGGTACCTAAATTACCCATTTATCCAGAATGCCGGCCAGTAAAGCAAAAGTTAAGGAAATTCAAAAAGGACATCAATATGAAAATAAAATAAGAAGTTAACAAGCAATTCAAGGTAAAGGTCATACGGGTCACTAAATATCCCACCTGGTTAGCTAATGTTGTGGCTGTTCCAAAAAACGATGGAAAAACTAGGGTGTGCGTTGATTATCGAGACCTTAATAAAGCTAGTCCAAAAGATGATTTTCCATTGCCAAATATCCATATATTAATCGACAATTGCACCAAGCATGAAATTAGTTCTTTTATAGATTGTTGTGCGGGTTATCATCAGATTCTGATGGACGAAGAAGATGCAGAAAAGACGGCCTTTTTCACGCCTTGGGGAACATATTGCTCCGGGGTGATGCCGTTTGGATTAAAGAATGTCGGGGATACATATATGAGGGCAATGACCACTATGTTTCATGACATGATACATCGAGAGATTGAAGTATATGTGGATGATGTCATTATCAAGTCCAAAAAGCAATGTGACCATGTCAAGGATTTAAGAAAGTTTTTCCAGAGGCTCTGAAGATAAAATCTCAAGCTCAATCCAGCAAAGTGTGCTTTCGGAGTGCCGTCAGGAAAGTTGTCGGGGTTCATAGAAAGCCGGCGTGGTATTGTATTAGATCCGTCAAAGATAAAAGCAATCCAGAATTTGCCTCCGCCGAAGAACAAGAAAGAAGTGATGAGTTTATTCGGCATGTTTAATTATATTAGCAGATTTATTGCTCAGTTAACGTCGATTTGTGAGCCCATTTTCAAATTATTGAAGAAAGATGCTACGGTGAATTGGACTGATGAATGTCAAGAAGCATTTGACAAAATTAGGGAATATCTGACTAATCCTCCTGTATTGGTTCATCTAGAATTGGGAAGACCCATGATCCTTTATTTGACTGTATTAGGTAATTCATTCTATTGTGTACTGGGACAGCACGATGAAACAGGGAAGAAAGAGCAAGCTATATATTATCTTAATAAGAAGTTTACATCTTACGAGGTAAAATACACTCAGTTTATTGAGAACATGTTGTGCTTTAACATGGGTTGCGCAGAAATTGAAACATTACTTGTCAGCTTATACTACTTATCTGATTTCTCGGTTGGTCCCATTGAAGTATATATTCCAGAAGCTTATGCCCACAGGAAGGCTCTATAAATGGAAAATTCTACTTACAGAGTTTGACATCATTTATGTAACTCGTACGGCAATGAAGGCACAAGTAGTTGCTGACCATTTGGCAGAAAATCCGGTTGATGATGAGTATGAACCATTAAAGACATATTTTCCTGATGAGGAGACAATAAATATTGAAGAAGTGGAGCAAGATGATAAGACAGGCTTGAGAATGTACTTCGTTGGGGCCGTCAACAGCAAGGGAGTCGAAATTGGAGCAGTACTCATCTCAGAAACGGGTCATCATTATCCTGTTACCACTCAGCTTCAATTTTTTTGTACTAATAACATGGCCGAATATGAAGCATTGTCACGACCCAAATCCGGTCGTGATGGCGCCCAACAATAAAGCTAGGCCAGCCAGACCAACAATTTCTGATTACATTGAATACCAGTCCCAAATGGACAACCCAAGAAGCATATATGAGTTTAAGAACTCCAATAATAATAGAAATGAACAAAATACTGACACTCCCAAAGATCCGGTGTCACAAGTCTAGAGCCTCTAACAAAACCCAACAGGAATAGAGAGTACTATATAGAAATACTTAAGTCTGAATACAAAATACAAAATAACAACCTGGAAAGGAGAGGAGAAGCTAGGTTCTGCGAACGTAGGCAGCTACCTCAGCAACTCGATATGACACTGCAAACGCTGGAAATGCCTGTCTACTGCTCCTAAGTACCTGAGTCTGCACACAAAAGGTGCAGGGAGTAGGGTGAGTACTAAGTACTCAGTGAGTAATAAATATATACAGCAGCTGAAAATAAGAAATCCACAGATTACCACATAATGAAGCTAAACTACAGTTCGAATCTCCTACGAACTAGTATCAACAATCCAATACAGCTACCACAGAGTAATTCAACAAATAAAGATGCAATGCAATGCACATAACTGCTACGGCGTGTAGCCTGATCCAATTTAACGTCGACGGCGCTCACTGGGGGTGTGTACAGACTCCGGAGGGGCTCCTACAGCCCAAGCGCAATACTGCTGCGGCGTGCAGCCCGATCCTCATATCAACCAATGCGGCGTGCAGCCCGATCCATACTCAGTCCACAACAAGCAAATAAGTCACAAAACATTTCATTTTTCTTAATTCCAGTTTCCAATTCATAATTTATGAAAAATACTTTAATTTTATTAAATTTGCAAAAGCCGGTGACTTAGTATTTCAACAAGGTGATTTCAATTTCCAAGACAGAGATCAGTGATTTAAGCAATTAGCTATCACATAAATATTGTCCTCTAAGGACGCTACAGATCGGCACAAGGCCCCAAAGAAGGCTTACAGCCCACAAAATATCAAATACAATGTATTTCCAACACTAATAACATATTATTCACTTCCGGGATGGACCAAGTCTCAATCCCTAGTCACAATCAATCCCGCACCTGCCACGGTGTGCGAGCCACGCCCTACTAGGGTCACAATGTGCTAAGCCGGGGTTTCGAACCCTCAGGCTACCATATACACAAACTACTCACCTCTACCCGGCCGTAGACTCATCCGTGATGCCTTTTCCTTTGAATTTAGCTCCCTCGTGCGTAGAATCTAGTCAAATCACAATAATTATATCAAATACGGGTCAAAGAACCATAACCCATTTCAATTAACATGAAATTCGCATAAATACACCAAGTTGGTAAAACCCGACCCCGGGCCCACTGCTCGAAAAATTCCGAAAATAGTACCAATGCGGCCCTCATGTCTCCACGAGTCCGTGCATATAAAATTTATCAAAATCGGAGTTCAAATGGCCTCCCAAAACTCAAAATCCCTTTTTCACTATCTAGGCCACATTTCTTCAAGATTTCAACCCAATTTCATGAAGATTGATGTTAATTCTACCATAAAATGATGTTTTTGAGTCAAGAATCTTACCTCCGACGAATACCCGATGATTTCTCAGTGATCTCCTCGAGTTTTCTTCTCTCTAGGGCTCAAAATTATGTTTTGGGGATGTAAACCCGTAAGCCCTCTGTTCTGTGATATAAATTCACTGCCAGAACATTTTGTTCTACGCGTTCGCGTGAGCTCCCACGCGTTCGCGAAGAACAACTCCTTCTTACTCTTCGCGAACGCGACACCTTCCACGTGTTCGCGATGCTCAACTTCCAGCTACCCTTCACAAACGCGACGCCAACCACGCGTTCGCGATGCTCAAACTCCCAGCCGCCCTAATTCCTTCTAGGCGTTCGCGATACACCTCCTGCGAATGCGAAGCACACTCCCACGAACCTATGCGAACGCGACACCTCGACCGCGAACGCGATGCATTGATTCGCCTGACCTTCGCGAACGCGGCCCATGCCACGCGAACGCGAAGGCTTAAATGCCTGGGCAGAACCTGCAGTTTTTCTGCAGCTTTTTGCCAAGTCCAAATGCCCGGTTGATGGTCCAAAATCATCCCGAGGCCCACGGGACCCCAACGAAAACAACCAACGTACTCCAAAACATGATACGGACTTGTTCCAATCACAAAAACACCATCCTAAACATCAAAATCACCATTTACACACGAATTCAAGCCTAAGTTTCTTCAAAATTTTCAAAACTAACATTCAATCCAAAACCCGATCGAACGATGTCCGAATGACCTAAAAATTTGCAGACATATCCAAAATCACATAACGAAGCTACAGAAATTGTCGGAATTCCATTCCGACCCCCGGATCAAAATAACACCGACCATCCGGTTTTCGCCAAAATTCAACCTTCGCCAATTCAAGCCTAAACTACACCGGACCTCCGAATTCAATTCCGATTGCTCTCCTAAGTCATAAATGATCCCCCGGAACTAGTCGAATCATCAGAATCCGGTTCCGAGCATTCTAACTCAATAGTCAACTCTTGGTTGACTTCTCATATTCAAGCTTTCTTCAAACATACTATTTGCTTCATTTTCAATCCAAATCACTCCTAACTCACCCGATATATTCTAATACTGATTTAAAAGAATAAGATATGAAAATGCAAGGTAACGGGGTGGTAATTCCCATAACGATGGGCCGGGTCGTTACATTCTCCCCAACTTAAACAAACGCTCGTCCGCGAGTGGGTTAAGAAACATACCCGGAGTATCAAACAAGTGTGGATATCTGTTCCGCATCTCCTGCTCGGTCTCCCAAGTTGCTTCCTCCATGGGACGACCTCTCCACTGCACTTTCACTGAAGCTATATCCTTGGATCTCAGCTTACGAACCTGTCGACCCAAAATGGCTACTGGTTCCACATCATAAGTCAAGTTCTCATCTAGTTGTATCGTGCTGAAGTCTAACACATGTGACAGATCTCCAACATACTTCCGGAGCATAGATACATGGAACACCGGGTGAACTCCCGACAAACCGGGTGGCAAAGCAAGCATATAGGCCACCTCCCCAACTTTCCTAAGCACCTCAAAAGGTCCAATGAGCCTTGGGCTCAACTTTCCTTTCTTTCCAAACCTCATAACACCCTTCATAGGCGAAACCTTCAGCAACACCTTCTCACCTACTTAATAACACACATCTCGGACCTTCCGGTCTGCATAACTCTTCTGACGCGACTGAGCTATGCGTAGTCTCTCCTAAATCACCTTCATCTTGTCTAAGGCATCTTGGACTACCTCTGTCCCCAACAACCTAGCCTCGCCGGGCTCGAACCAACTGACTGGAGACCTACACCGCCTCCCATATAAAGCTTCATACGGTGCCATCTGAATGCTGGACTGATAGCTATTATTATAAGCAAACTCCGCAAGAGGCAAATAATGAGCCCACGAGCCACCGAAATCAATGACACAAGCACGCAACATATCCTCTAATATCTGAATAGTACGCTCAGACTGCCCATCCGTCTGTGGATGAAATGCTGTGCTCAGCTCTACCTGTGAACCCAACTCTCGCTGAAATGTCCTCCAGAACTGAGAAGTGAACTGGGTACCTCTGTCTGATATAATAGAAATGGGAACTCCATGCAATCTCACTATCTCACGAATGAATATCCCTGCCAACCACTCAGAGGAATAAATAGTACACACTGGGATGAAGTGAGCTGACTTGGTCAACCTATCCACCACCACCCAGACTGAATCAAACTTCCTCGCTGTCGAGGGAGTCCACTAACAAAGTCCATAGTAATCCTTTCCCACTTCCACTCAGGAATATCAATACGCTGGAATACACCACCAGGTCGTCTCTGATGCTCATACTTGACCTGTTGACAGTTCAGACACCGAGCCACATGGCTCACAATATCATTCTTCATCTTTCTCCACCAGTAATGCGGCTTCAAATCCTGATACATCTTCGCGGCTCCTGGATGGATAGAATACCGCGAGTTGTGAGCCTCCTCCAATATCAATTCACGAAGGCCGTCAACATTGGGCACGCATATCCGCCCCTGCATCCGCAATACACCATCACTATCAATAGTGACATCTCTGGCATCATCATGCTGAACTCTGTCCTTAAGGACAAGTAAGTGTGGATCATCATACTGGCGCTCTCAGATACGATCATATAAAGAAGAACGAGCTACTACACAAGCCATCACCCGACTAGGCTCAAAAATATCCAGCCTCACCATCTGATTAGCTCACGCCTGAACATCAACTGCTAGGGGTCTCTCCCAAATTGGAATATACGCCAAACTGCCCATACTAATAGCCTTCCGGCTCAATGCATCAGCCACTACATTGGCTTTCCCAGGATGATACAAGATAGTAATATCATAGTCTTTAAGCAACTCAAGCCATCTCCGCTGCCTTCAATTTAGATCTTTCTGCTTAAACAAATGCTGAAGGCTGCGGTGGTCTGTATATACAACACAAGATATACCATATAGGTAATGCCTCCAAATCTTCAAGGCATGAACAATAGCAGCTAACTCCAAATCATGAACAGGGTAGTTCTTCTCGTGGGCTTTAGCTGACGAGAAGCATATGCAATAACCTACCCTCCTGCATCAACACACAACCGAGTCCAACTCTAGAAGCATCACAATACACCATATAAGACCCTGAGGCTAATGGTAACACAAGTACTGGAGCTGTAGTCAAAGCCTCCTTGAGCTTCTAAAAACTCTCCTCACATTCATCAGACCACACAAATGGAGCATCCTTCTGTGTCAACTTAGTCAACGGTGAAGCAATAGATGAGAAACCCTGAACAACCCGGCGATAATAGCCTGCCAAGCAAAGAAAACTCCGAATCTCAGTAGCTGAGGAAGGTCTGGGCCAATTCTGCACTGCCTCAACCTTCTGTGGATCAACCCGAATACCATCACTGGTCACTACATGTCCCAGAAAGGTCACAGTATCAAGCCATAACTCACACTTAGTGAATTTTGCATAAAACTTCTCTTCTCTCAACCTCTGCAATACCACCCTCAGGTGATATGCATGCTCCTCCTGGCTACGTGAATACACTAGAATATCATCAATAAACACAATCACAAAAGAATCAAGGTATGGCCGAAATACACTATTCATCAAGTGCATGAATGCTCCTGGGGCATTAGTCAACCCGAAAGACATCACCAGGAACTCGTAGTGCCCATATCTCGTCCTGAACGCTGTCTTCATAATATCCGAGTCCCTGATCTTCAACTGATGATAGCCCGATCGAAGATGAATCTTAGAAAATACACTAGCTCCCTGGAGCTGATCAAATAGGTCCTCAATACGAGGCAATGGGTACTTATTCTTCACTGTTACCTTGTTAAGCTGCCTATAATCCATGGACATTCTCATTGTGCCATCTTTCTTCTTCACGAACAACACCGGTGCACCCCAAGGTGACACACTCGGATTAATGAAACCCTTATCTAAGAGTTCCTGAAGCTGTTCTTTCAATTTTTTTAACTCTGCTGGTGCCATGCGATAGGGAGGAATAGAAATGGGCCGAGTGCCCGGCACCAAGTCAATACCAAAGTCAATATCTCTGTCAGGCGGCATGCCTGGTAGGTCTGCTGGAAATACATCCGGAAACTCCCTCATAATGGGGACCGAATCAAGACCGGGTGTCTCAGCCTCAACATTTCTAATGAAGGCCAAATAAGATAAACAACCCTTGCCAATCATTCGTTGGGCCTTTATATAAGAAATCACCCTGTCGGACACATAATCGGTCAAGCCACGCCACTCGATCCTCGGATTACCTCTGGAATAGCTAGTGTGACTGTCTTGGCATGACAGTCCAAAATTGCATGTTAAGGAGATAGCCAATCCATGCCTAGAATCACATCGAAATCTGCCATGCCCAGTAGTAATAGATCAACTCTGGTCTCCAGACCCCCAATAGTAATAATACAGGATCGATATACCTGATCCACAACAACAGTATTCCCCACCGGGGTAGACACATGTATGGGCAAAGCAAGAATACCACGGGTCATACCCAAATGATGTGCAAAATAAGTAGAGACATAAGAATAGGTGGATCCGGGATCAAATAAGACAGAAGCATCCGTGTGGCAGACTGAGATAATACCTGAAATGACCGCATCTGAAGCACTAGCATCCTTCCTATCCGGAAGAGCATAGAAACGAGCCTGGCCTCCACCAGTATGATCCTCACCCCTAGGGCGACCTCTGGATACCTGGCTACCAGCCCTAGCCGACTGTGCTGGCGCTGATAAAACAGGAGTAGAAGACGAGGGCTGATCCCTCTGCTGAGACCGTTTACGAAGCCACTGAGGACACTCTCTCCTGATATGGCCCAAATCACCGCACTCAAAACAACGGCCTAAAGATGGAAGAAGGGGTTGTTGAGGACCCCTCGCTACAGATGAACTCTGTGCTGAGGAAACAGGAGCAGAGCTCTGAGCAGGAAGAGCACTCAGTGCAGGCTGACTCTGCTGACGGCTCTGCTGACCCTGATAACCTTGATGGCCCTGACGACCACGATCTGATGAAACCCCACTGGATACAGCACGTCCAGACTGATGAGATCTGAAAGAACGACCTCTGATATACTGAGATTGGCCCCTAGACGGAGCACCACTGTAACTGCCAGTTCCACGAGGCCTCTTAGCCTCTCTCTCATCCCGCTCTCTGCGGCGATCTGTCTCAATATGACGGGCAGCATCAACCACCTCCTCAAAGGTAACTGTCGAAACTCTCTCCCTGGTCATCAATATGCGGATGGAATAAATAAGGCCATCAATAAATCTCCGAATCCTCTCTCTCTGTCTGTAGGAACCATCCACATGGCATGACGGGCCAACTGTGTGAATCTCATCTCGTACTAATTAACCGTCATCTCTCCCTGCTTCAACCACTCGAACTGACGTCGCAGCTCCTCTCTCCGAGACCGAGGCACGTACTTCTCCAAAAATACCATGGAGAACTGCTGCCAAGTGAGGGGCACTGCCCCAGCGGGCCTACGCCTCTCGAAATCCTCCCACCACTGAAATGCTGCACCTGTGAACTGAAAAGTGGTGAATGAAACACCGCTGGACTCTAGAATACCCAGCTGTACGTAGCATCCTATAGCACATATCTAAGAAACCCTGCGCATCCTCGCCCTCAGCACCACTGAAATGGGGTGGTTGGAGTCTACCAATTCTCTCTAGACGACGCTGCTCATCATTGGGCATAACCGGAACCATACACTTTGGAGCTGGTGCAGCTGGAGGAATAACTGGTGCAACCACCTAAGCGGGGACCGCCTCCGGCGTCTGAAGTCCATGAACCACATGCTCAGGTATGCGAGCTGCAGTGGTCTGCTGACCACCCCCTGTCTGAGATGTTGCTGCAGTAGTGGTAGCTGATACTACCTGAGCCAAACCCGAACACACCGATAACTGCCGGCGCCTGAACCTGAGTTGCCGGAGCGTCTGCCGCTGGAATCTGGTCCTGAGTCTGGGCCACTGCTCTAGGAATCTGACCCTGAGTCTAATCAGCTGGTGGGTCAGCAGGTGCTGGTACTGCTGCCCTACCTCTACCACGACCACATCCTCTGGGTGCCAATGGTGGTCGTCCGCCACGTCCGTTAGCTCGTGTTCTCGCCATCTGCGAGAGAATGGAACGTGGAAAATTTTAATTTCATGACAACACAAATCGCACGATATGAATTCAAGAAAATGAGGTTTTTCCTAAAGTTTCTGTAGCCCTCCGAGGATAGATACGGACGTCTACGTACCGATCCGCGAAAGCCTACTAAACCGGCTCATGACTCGCGAGTCCTAATAACCTAGGGCTCTGATACCAACTTGTCACGACCCAAATCCGATCGTGATGGCACCCAACAATAAAGCTAGGCCAGCCAGACCAACAATTTCTGATTACATCGAATACCAGTCCCAAATGGACAACCCAAGAAGAATATATGAGTTTAAGAACTCCAATAATAATAAATAAAGAACAAAATACTGACACTCCCAAAGATCCGGAGTCATAAGTCTAGAGCCTCTAACAAAACCCAACAGGAATAGAGAGTACTATATAGAAATACTCAAGTCCGAATACAAATACAAATAACAACTGGAAAGGAGAGGAGAAGCTAGGTTATGTGAACGTCGGCGACTACCTCAGTAACTCGGTATGACTCTGCAAAAGCTGGAAATGCTCGTCTACTTCTCCTGAGTACCTGAGTCTACACACAAAAGGTGCAGGGAGTAGGAGTGAGTACTAAGTACTCAGTGAGTAATAAATATATAACAGCAGCTGAAAATAAGAAATCCACAGATTACCACATAATGAAGCTAAACTACAGTTCACATCTCCTACAAACTAGCATCAACAATACAATACAGCTACCACAGAGTAATTCAACAAATAAAGATGCAATGCAATGCACATAACCGCTACGACGTGTAGCCCGATCCAATTTAACGTCGACGGCGCTCACTGGGGGTGTGTACAGACTCCGGAGGGGCTCCTACAGCCCAAGCACAATACTGCTGCGGCGTGCAGCCCGATCCTCATATCAACCACTACGGCGTGCAGCCCGATCCATGCTCAGTCCACAATAAGCAAATAAGTCACAAAACAAGTTCATTTTTCTTAATTCCAGTTTCCAATTCATAATTTATGAAAAATACTTTAACTTTATTAAATTTGCAAATGCCGGTGACTTAGTATTTCAAAAAGGTTATTTCAATTACCAGGACTGAGATCAGTGATTTAAGCAATTAGCTATCACATAAATATTGTCCTCTAAGGACGCTACAGATCGGCACAAGGCCCCAAACAAGGCTTACCGCCCACAAATATATCAAATACATTGTATTTCCAACACTAATAACATATTATTCACTTCCGGGATGGACCAAGTCTCAATCCCTAGTCACAATCAATCCCGCACCTGCCACGGTGTGCGAGCCATGCCCTACTAGCGTCACAATGTGCTAAGCCGGGGTTTCGAACCCTCAGAGGCTACCATATACACAAACTACTCACCTCTAGCCGGCCGTAGACTCATCCGCGATGCCTTTTCCTTTGAATTTAGCTCCCTCGTGTGTAGAATCTAGTCAAACCACAATAATTATAACAAATACGGTTCAAAGAACCATAACCCATTTCAATTTACATGAAATTCGCATAAATACACCAAGTTGGCAAAACCCGACCCCGGGCCCACTGCTCAGAAAATTCCGAAATTAGTACCAACGCGACCCTCATCTCGCCACGAGTCCGTGCATATAAAATTTATCAAAATCGGAGTTCAAATGGCCTCCCAAAACTCAAAATCCCGTTTTTACTATCTAGACCACATTTCTTCAAGATTTCAACCCAATTTCATGAAGATTGATGTTAATTCTACCATAAAACGATGTTTTTGAGTCAAGAATCTTACCTCCGACGAATACCCGATGATTTCTCAGTGATCTCCTCGAGTTTTCTTCTCTCTATATCTCAAAATTATGTTTTGGGGGTGTAAACCCGTAAGCCCTCTCTTCTGTGATATAAATTCACTGCCAGAACATTTTGTTCTACGCGTTCGCGTGAGCTCCCACGCGTTCGCAATGAACAACTCCCTCTTACTCTTCGCGAACGCGACGCCTTCCACGCGTTTGCGATGCTCAACTTCCAGCTACCCTTCGCGAACGCAACGCCAACCACGCGTTCACGATGCTCAAACTCCCAGCCGCCCTAATTCCTTCTACGCGTTCGCGATACACCTCCCGCGAACGCAAAGCACACTCCCACGAACCTACACGAACGCGACAACCCCACCGCGAACGCGATGCATTGATTCGCCTGACCTTCGCGAACGCGGCCCATGCCACGCGAACACGAAGGCTTAAATGCCTGGGCAGAACCTGCAGTCCTTCTCATTTTTCCCAAAAATGGTCCGTTTGGACCCCCGGATTCATCCCGAGACCCCCGGACCCCAACGAAAACCACCAACATACTCCAAAACATGATACGGACTTGTTCCAATCACAAAAACACCATCCTAAACATCAAAATCACCATTTACATACGAATTCAAGCCTAAGTTTCTTCAAAACTTTCAAAACTAACATTCAATCCAAAACCCGATCAAATGATGTCCGAATGACCTGAAAATTTGCAGACATATCCAAAATCACATAACGAAGGTACAGAAATTGTCGGAATTCCATTCCGACCCCCGAATCAAAATATCACCTACCATCCGGTTTTCGCCAAAATTCAACCTTCGCCAATTCAAGCCTAAACTACATCGGACCTCCGAATTCAATTTCGTTTGCTCTCCTAAGTCATAAATGATCCCCCGGAACTAGTTGAATCATCAGAATCTGGTTCCGAGCACTCTAACTCAATAGTCAACTCTAAGTTGACTTCTCATATTCAAGCTTTCTTCAAACATACTATTTGCTTCATTTTCAATCCAAATCACTCCTAACTCACCCGATATATTCTAATACTGATTTAAAAGCATAAGATATGAAAATGCAAGGTAACGGGGTGGTAATTCCTGTAATGACGGGCCGGGTCGTTACAAGCATGCATATTCGGATTAAGAATGGCAATAGACATGGGTGTTTAGGAGATTTTGGTCATGGGTGACTCGGATCTCTTGATACATCAGATTCAAGGAGAATGGGAGACAAGGGATTTGAAACTTATACCTTATCGACAGCGTCTGCATGAACTATCTCAAAGATTTCAATCCATAGAGCTCAATCATATCCCAAGAATGCACAATGCAATAGCGGATGCTCTAGCCACATCATCATCCGTGTTGCACCATGCAAATAAAGCTTACATAGATCCACTACAGATAGAAGTTCATGATCAAAATGATTATTGTTTCGCCGTGGAAGAAGAACTTGATGGTGAGCCGTGGTACCATGACATCAGAGAATATTTGAGGACAGGAGTGTACCCAGCGCAAGCCACATGGGACAGAAAAAGGGCTATAAGGCGATTAGAAAATGGATTTTTCTTCAGTGGAGGAGTTATCTACAAAAGAACACCAGATTTGGGTTTATTGAGACGTATTGATGCACAGCAAGATGACACAATTATGGCTTAAATACATGCAGGACCTTGCGGACCTCATATGAGCGGATATATTTTGGCCAAGAAAATACTGAGAGCATGATATTATTGGCTCACCATTGAGCGTGATTGCATTAGATATGTGCAGAAATGCCACCATTGTCAGATACATGTAGATTTGATTCACTCCCAACCCTATGAGTTGCATACAATGTCAAAACTGTGGCCATTCGTCGCCTGGGGCATGGATGTCATCGGAGCAATAAAATACGCAGCATCTAATGGGCACAGATTTATCTTGGTAGCAATTAATTATTTTACTAAATGGGTGGAGTCAAAGACATTTAAAGCAATGACAAAGAAGGCGGTATTGGATTTTGTGCACACAAATATCGTTTGTCATTTTGGAATTCCTAAGGTGATTATCACAGATAATGGAGCAAATCTGAACAGTCACCTCATGGCAGAAGCATGTCAAAAGTTCAAAAGCCTGCACCGTAACTCTACACCTTATAGGCCTAAAGCAAATGGAGCAGTTGAGGCTGCACATAAGAATATTAAGAAAATCCTCAGGAACATGGTGGAAGAGTCAAGACAGTGGCATGAAAAATTACAATTTGCTCTTGTGGCTTATCGTACAACTGTACGTACTTCAATTGGCGCAACACCATACTCATTGGTGTACGGAACAGAGGCAGCCATACCTGCAGAAATTGAAATACCTTCCCTTCGGATCATAGCTGATGCTGAAATTGATGATGATGAATGGGTAAAAGCTCGGCTAAAACAGTTGAGCTTGATTGATGAGAAAAGGCTAGCGGCGTTATGCCACGGACAGTTATATTAGCAGAGGATGGCCAGAGCATACAACAAGAAAGTACATCCACGAAAATTTGAAGTTGGACGGTCGGTGTTAAGGCGTATTTTGCCTCACTAGGCCGAAGCAAAAGGAAAGTTTGCACCTAATTGGCAAGGGCCGTTCATGGTATCCCAGGTATTGTCCAACGGAGCTTTATATTTAACAGATGTTGAAGGAAAATATGTAAAGACTGCTATCAACTCAAATGCAGCCAAGATATTATGTATGATTCCTTTTTTCATATGTACAATTGCATTTGTCATAATTTTTAAATTGAAATGATGAAGGCATTTTATTCGCTATCCGAACACTTTATCCATTAATACCCATGTTGAGCCTGTTTGTATTATTCATTCATATCCCTTTCTCATAATCAATTATGAACAAGAAATTGAAAAGAAAAGAAAAGAAAAGAAAAGAGAATGAGAATGAAGAAAATGAAAGAAAAATAATGAAAAAAAGAATACAAAAGAAAATCAGGAAAAAGGCAAAAGACGAATGATCTTATGATTTGAACTACGTCTGACTTGATCCCGAAAGGGTATGTAGGCAGCCCCAGTGAGGTTCAGTCACGACAAAATAAAATCCAAGATTCCCCAAATATTTAAACTGGGGCAGAAGTTATGTTTATAATTCCGAGAGTTGTAAATATTTTGAACCCTCATATAAATTTTGAGCATTTATACCTTTCTTTCTAAACCCATCCAAAAGCCACATTGCAGTCCAAAGAAAGACCTTCTGATTAATTTCAAGAAAATGATGATACAATAAGAATAAGGAGAAACATGGCATGGACAATACCCGGAGATTTGGAAACAAAATAAAGGAAAATAATAATGAGAGAGTCTTATCGGTGAAAATCCTAACGGGCACCATAAGGCGAATCTGAGGTGAGGGAAGAATAAATGACAGAGTCCTATTGGTGAAAACCCTAACGGGCGCCATAAGGCGAATGTGAGGTGAGAGAAAAATAAATGATAGAGTCTTATTGGTGAAAACCTTAACGGGCACCACAAGGCGAAAGTGAAGAACATTTTGATAAAAGAGGAAAAACAACAAAAAATATGAAAGGTTTGGGTTGAAGGAAAATGAGATAGCAACAATTCGATTAAACAAACTAGGTTGGATATTTAATGCATGGCATGGTCAAAGGAATCAGCCGTCATACCCAGATAAGTTCTGTTTTTACTTCAAAAAATAACCTTACCCCCATCAAATTCATATTTTTGCATTTCATTGATCAAAACCAGTTGCCAGTCAAAAGCTAACTACCAGCTTCTCATGTTAAAAGGCTTAATAACACTGGGTCAAAGGAAAAGAGAAAATAAAAAAGAGGATGGCGATCATGGCCGAATGAAAATGAAAAGAAAAGAAAAAAAAGGAGAAAAGCAAAAGACGAGTGCAAGAGAAAATCGAGAAAACATGGCAATAAATTGCAAAGCAGGATGAAACAAGAAGAGGCAGACGATGGAAGCAAGGCAGGCAAGAATGCCAGTTGCTAACCATTATTTTATAACTAATAAGATTGTTCATTGATTTAGACAGGGACAAAAGATTCAAATTCTAACTAATCACTTTAAAGTGAATGTGACCAATGTGGAAGAAAACATCAAAAAGAAAAATAGCAATAAAAGTGGAGAATCAACAAATGAGGAGTCACTCAATAATCATGAACCTACCCAAACAGCAAGGGAGGTATTGTCTTTTCCAAATTCACACCCCAGTTATCAAACTGAGGGAATATTTTTCAGCATTTTAATTTCTGTTCAGGCGCCCACCTGTATAATGAGGGAATACTTTTCAGCATTTTAATTTCTGTTCAGGCACCCACTTGTATAACGAGGGAATACTTTTCAGCATTTTAATTTCTGTTCAGGCGCCCACCCATATAATGAGGGAATACTTTTCAGCATTTTAATTTATGTTCAGGCGCCCACGTGTATAACGAGGGAATACTTTTCAGCAATTAAATTTATGTTCAGGTGCCCACCTGTATAACGAGGGAATACTTTTCAGCATTTTAATTTTTGTTCAGGCGCCCACCTGTATAACGAGTGAATACTTTTCAGCATTTCATTTTCTGTTCAGGCGTCCACCTGTATAACAATGGAATACTTTTCAGCATTTTAATTTCTGTTCAGGCGCCCACCTGGATAATAAGAGAATATTTTTCTGAATTTTTCATTTCAAGCATCAGGCGCCCAGCTGAATAATGAGGGAATATTTTTCCGCATTTTCATTTAATGCATCAAGCGCCCACCTGGATAACGACGGAATATTTTTCGGCATTTTAATTTTCATGCATCAGGCGCCGACCTGGATAACGAGGAAATATTTTTCTGCGTTTTTCATTTCATGCATCAGGCGCACACCTGGATAACGAGAAAATATTTTTCCGCATTTTCATTTTCATGCATCAGGCACCCACCTAGATAATGAGGGAATATTTTTTAGCATTATTCATTTCATGCATCAGGCGCCCACCTGGATAATGAGGGAATATTTTTCTGCAATTTTCATTTCATGCATCAGGCGCCCACCTGGATAATGAGGGTATTTATTTTTTTTTTTTGCATTTTCGTTTCATGTATCAGGTGCCCACCTGTATAACGAGGGAATACTTTTCAGCATTTTAATTGCTGTTCAGGCGCCTACCTGTATAACGAGGGAATACTTTTCCGCATTTTAATTTATGTTCAAGCACCCACCTGTATAACGAGGGAATAGTTTTTAGCATTTTTATTTCTGTTCATGCGCCCACCTGTATAACGAAGGAATACTTTTCAGCATTTTAATTTCTGTTCAGGCGCCCACCTGTATAATGAGGGAATACTTTTCAGCATTTTAATTTCTGTTCAGGCGCTAACTGTATAACGAGGGAATACTTTTTCAGCATTTGAATTGTTTTTCTACCAAGAGTAACACCATAACACATGGAAAGCTTCACACTGGGGCAGAGGAAAATGTTTTCATTGTTTTGTTTTTAAACAGGTATCGACCTGGAAGCAAGGAGCATATTTTGAAGTCACACGAATGGATGGATGCGGTATATCAAAAGCACGAAATAATAAAAAATTCACAAAAAAAGAAGGATGCAGATAAGGCGCAACATGTGATATGAAAAAGCAAGACAATGCAAGAAGACAAGTCATAGATACAATTTTCTTGTAACTCACGAGATCATAGCTTAGAATAGCTTCTTTAATTTCATTTTATCATGGTGTAATAAGGAGTTAGTCAGTGATTATAGCAACAACAGCAGCAACAACAAGTCTTGGTAGTTTCAAACTACCAGACCTTCCCGAACTACACTCACCTGATTCCTGTTTAGCCCAGGATATGTAGGCAACCTCTGAAGTAGGGTGCAGTCAAAATTTTTTCAAAATGCCAACACTTCTCCATATCATGTCCCGGTGCCCCGGAACAGTACTCACAACGGACAGTCTGGTTTAGATTTTGGGGTGGAGGGTTGGGAATTTTTGGTTCAATACGGCTCAACATCCCTAGTTCTCTTAAACGATGAAAAAGGCTGGTATATGATTCCCACATAGGAGTGAATGTTCTCTTCCTTTGAGCCCTATCACCTTTTACTTCTAGATCAGGAGGGGAATTAGGTCGGTTTGGATTTCTATAGTTCTTTGAAGGCGGATAAGCATTTTGTGCATGGTAGACATTTTGTGGAGCTGGGGTACGCCATGAATGTGGAGGCGGTGGGTAAGGTTGAGCATGTTTGACAAAACATTGTGGACTGGTTGGAGGATAATATGGTGGATGTGGATTATATGGTGCTGGTGGATATGGTTGGTATGGGCGAGGTTGATGATGATATGGGTTGGGGCCCCGGGACCAAGATCTACCTTCAATGACTGCCACTTCTTCCTTTTTCTTCTTGCCAATCGACCCTCCAGTTCAAGTCTGTATTGCTTGGTTTGTAGCCTTGATGGCTGAGTAGCTCATAATCTTATTTGTCTTTAACCCTTCTTCCACAAAACTTCCCATTTTTACTACCTTGTTAAAGGTTTTTCCAATTGCAGACACTAAGTGGCCGCAGTATGTTTGCTCCAACGCTTGCAAGAAGCAATCCACTATTTCTCCTTCTTTCATTGGTGGGTCAACATGTGCAGCCTGTTTCCTCCACCTGAATCCGTATTCCCGAAAGCTTTCTCCGGGTTTCTTCTCTATCTTAGTCAATGATAACCTGTTAGGGATAATTTCCAGATTGTATTGGAAATAGTTTGCAAATGATTGAGCTAAGTCATCCCAAATGAACCATCGGGTATGATCTTGTCGAGTATGCAATTCCAATGCCGAGCCACTGAGGCTTTGACTGAAATAAGCCATGAGTAATTCATCCCTTCCTCCTGTTCCACGCATTTTACTATAGTAACCCCTTAGATGGGCCACTGGATCTCCGTGACCATCATACATATCAAACTTGGGCAACTTATACCGGGCAGGTAGCTGTACCTCAGGAAACAAACATAAGACTTTATATGCAACACTCACTTGGCCTCCCAGCCCCTCTATAATTCGAAATGACCGCTCAAGACTTTTCATTTTACGGGCCATCTCTTCCTATTCAAGGTTTTTGACATATTTCTCGTCCTCCGTCATGCCTTTGAGTGGGGTGTAAGAATCATATTGCCTGAATGTGGGTTCTGGGGTAGTAATGGGTATCCTGGACATGGAACACAGGTTCGTTGGAAGATTTGTGTAAAATAGTTGGTGGCGGTGCCACGTATAGTGGAGCGACCTGATGTGGTGGTGGTGGAGCTTGTTTAGGCAAAGGTGGCGGTGCTTGTGATGCTGTAGCATAGTAATGCGGGTAAGTTGGATATGTGGAGGATGAATTCATAGTGGGTGGTTCTGGGTTTGAGTTCAGAGGAGGAATGAATGTTGGGTTAGCTGGGTAGGAATGCAAAGGTTGACCCCTTGACCAGGCCTGGTACATCTCTGACATCTGCTGTTTCAATTTGTACATCTCTTCTTTCATACTAGTTATGTCCATAACTTCTTCCTCTTATACCGAATCCATAATAGTAGGCTCGATTTCCTGAGTTACCACTTTGGTCATGACTTTAAAACGTGTGTTGTAGCTATGATGTGCCAAAATGACAGTTGCTAACTGTATCTGATTCTCATCAACAGCAAAAATTGTTAATAGTTAGCTCAAAAGGGATAAACATCACAAGTTCTAAAATCACAACTTTTGCCTAGTCATTATGCATCATCCCGGCATTATTCTTTCTTTTTGAATCGCCAGATTTACTTTTGCTAACTGTAAATCTGATTCTCCTCAACAGCAAAAAAATTTTCTTTTTTTTGTTTTTCGTTCCTATACGTTTGCCTATCGCCCAAGCAATTTGCATATATATAACAACAACAACAACAACAACCCAGTATATTCCCACAAGGTGGGGTCTGGGAAGGGTAATATGTAGACAGGCCTTACCTCTACACGAGAGGACAGAGAGGTTGTTTCCAATTGACACTCGGCGTAGGGAAAAGAAAGGCAAACAAAAACAAAAACCGCATTAGTTATACCAGCATACATCGCAAAATATTATCTAAACATAAGAGGCATAAATACCATAAATAAGCAGGTATGCATGCAATGATATTAAAACAGTAACTACCAGAAATGACTACCACAAGAGGGCACAAACGAATCATCTATGGGCATCCCTACCACACCTCACCCACCCCGGGAAAGGAGTAAGAAAAATCTAGAAGTCCTATCCTACAACCCTGATACTAGACCTCCAGACTTTCCTATCAAGGGTCATGTCCTCGAAAATCCGCATCCTGGCCATGTCCTGTCTAATTACCTCTCCCCAATATCTCTTAGGCCTCCCTCTGTCTCGCCTCACACCGACCACCGCTAGCCGCTCACAACTCCTCACCGGGGCATCGGGGCTTCTCCTCCGCACATGCCCGAACCACCGAAGCCTCGCCTCTCGCATCTTCTCATCCATTGGGGCCACCCCGACCTTCTCCTGAATAACTTCATTCCTAATCTTATCTAACCTAGTGAGCCCGCACATCTACCTAAGCATCCTCATCTCCGCAACCATCATCCTCTGAACATGAGATTTCTTCACCGGCCAACACTCCGTCCTATACATCATGGCAGGTCTAACCACAGCTCTATAAAACTTCCCCTTAAGTTTCTGTGGTACATTCTTATCACACAGGATTCCTGAAGCAAGCCTCCACTTCGACCATCCTTCCGCTATACGGTGAGTGACATCCCCGTCTATCTCCCCGTCCCTCTGGATCACCGATCCAAGGTATCTAAAACTATCCTTCTTGGCTATGGCCTGAGAAATTTGCATATATATAAGAAGAAACATAATGGCAATTTCTTTTAAATTTTCATTGATCTTCAAACATCGGTTACAAATGATGTTGTCCTACAAATGCAGAAAGAAAATACAAATACAAAAATGCATGCCCTATGAATACATTAAAGCTCCTAGTGCCCGCGAGACATCGTTCAGTCTTGCCGCGGGCCTATATGCTAATCCACTTTGGAATTTTTCCAGGTCGGTCATTACTTGCTTTACAAAGATCATTACTGCTGATGTGAATGTTGACTGAGACATCTTCGCGCAGTTGGCATTTCCTTGTGATGTACTGAGCGATGTTGACAATTCTTTCCCCGATGACCCCTTTTTCCTGAAGCAACCTACCAATCCGTTCGACACGAGCATCCAAAGTTTGCTAGTTCTTCTTTTGTAGTTGTTTTAGCTCCATTTCTAACCGAGCCATGGCCATGTAGCAATGTTATCTCTCTACCTCAAACTCTTTGGTTTGTTTGCTACTTTTGACCTTGACTGTAATAATCTTCTTCCTCAATCGTGCTACCTCGACATTATGTTCATCTTTTAACTGTTGAACCATTCGAAATCTTTCTTCAGCATTCTTGGCCAGTTGTTTCTGAACCCCAACTAGTTCCTTCTCAACATTATCTAGATCAAAGCTATAGTTGTTCACTTTGCGCCAAAGATTTTCAATTAGCTTCTCATCTCGGGTAAGTCGAACTGGGGTTTCGGTTGGTGTTTTCATCTTTTACAATTTGAGCCTTCAAGATTTCATTTTCTTTCCTCAGCTGTTTCATTTCACCCTCATCGGATGCCGCTTGTAAGCTACTTTCGAATTTGAGGTCTTGGAATTGTTTCTCCAACAAGCTGATTCTGGCTCAATATTCATTTTTTTTAGTCATTCAATCTTTTTGTTCCTTAAACTGCTCGGTCAACTCTTGAATGTGAGTCCTCTTCATCGATCTCTCATGCTCAATATCCCGATGATACCATGAGGCATACCCTGGTGAATCTTCTCCTCGAGCTCAGTTTCTCACACAAGTGTTTATTCTCTTGCATTGGCATTCATTCCAGATTTGTCGAATCTTTGCTTCCGGGAATTCCCCATCAGGACTAATTTCTATCGCTTGCAGGCTGAGGTCCCCATCCTTTGGTATGACCTGATATCTTCTGAGATGCCTTAATACCCGGTATGGTGCATAAGGCTAGATGCTTTTAAGACCCATTAACAGAAAATGCGACCCTTCTGCTGGCATGTATATCACTTTGTTGAGGGTCAGCCATCCGTATGCCCAATCTATTTGCCTAGCAGTCAGTGATCGCAAGTATGTGATCCAACCTTTTCATCCTTCTGGCAACTTAACTTCTTTTGTTCCCTGATTCACGTCCAAGCAACGGTCATAGTCAATATGATCCGGTCAATTAAGTCGAGAGTCGATCCCACAGGGAATTAACCTATCAACTGCAACTTTCACAACCCAAGAACAATTCTGAAGCAGCTTCCCACAATTTGAATATATTTTTGTGGATGTTTTCTAACAACTAACTTTTGCAAGAATTATAGACTTGAATGAAAGAATTGAATGTTGGGTAAAGAATAAAGAGAAAGACTAAGGTATTGATTTCCCCTATTGATGGAATCTCTTCTGTTTATGCTCATACAAATTGTCAATATTATTCTATCAATCATGAACGCTATTTTTACCGTAATTCTCTCCCGAGCAACTACAATAATTTATGAGTCCACTCTCCCGAGCTACCCTAGGTAGCTTTAATTTGAAGAGTACTCTTTAGATTGCACCCAAGGTTTCGTTATTCCTAATCCCACCTTTACGCCTAAAATTATAGATTCCTCCAATAATCTAGGTGTGGAGTTGTTTTACAATATACCTAAATATGCACTCTTTTCCAAGTTATGCACACTAAATAGGTACAGCTAATTGGGGATCATACTAATTAACTACAATAAGAATGAAGTTGAACAATTAGAAATCTAGCTAACAATTTGTAATCACATAACCCAGAAGTTCATCAATCAATAGGTTCCATCAAAACCTTAGATAAAGAATTAGCTACTCGTAAATAAAGAAACAAGAATAATAATTTAATTCATAATCAAAGATTCAATGTAAAAGAAAGAAAGATATTGAGAGAGTTCTCTCTTACTAGTTTTCTTGCAAAAGTAGTGAATAATACAATGCTTGCCTCTCTTGGGCGAATCCTATCATTATATACAGGGTTTAGGTTACAAAAATTGCATATTAACAAGTTTAGCCTTCAAATTTTTGGTCTCTCCCGCGGTCCGTCCGCGGTCGCGGATGGACAGCGGAAAATCCACTCCTCTGAACTTCAAAATCTTCCGCAGGCCTCTTCTGCTGTTGTTCCACCGCGGTATTTCACCCTTTTTCGTTTGGAATTTGGACAAACTAAAAATATGAAAGTTGTAGACATTTTGATGTAGCTTTTCAACCATATATTATGTAGCCAAAACGGAGTTCTGAGAAAAAGGTTATGTTCAATTTACTAGACAGTGCACAATATGCCACATCGAGTCTTCGTTTGTACTAAACTATCAAATTTGTCCCCCGAACACGATCCCGGCTTAATTCCTTGAGCTTATACTGAGACATCAAAGCTCAAAATCACTTAAATGCATGCCATAGCATCTATATAGCTCGAAATCACACCTTCCCGACTATTTTCGGCATAATTTATTGACTTGTACCAACTTTGGCCTTTTTCACCATCTTTTGACTCCAATGCTTGCTATTTTAGTCTTCATTAGCTCATGTGTACCTATAACACACTAAAAAAACTAATAAAATCATTTTGTCATCATAAACAATATCATAAAAACAATGCAATGTGATTATTTAGGGCATAAATATAGTCAAATTCACCTATTATCAATACGCCACACTTAAACTTCTGCTCGTCCTCGAGAAACCTTAATCACACTTTAGGCCAATATTTGTTAATTCCTCCACCAAAATATGTCACAAAAGCTATCTTTCATGATTAACCTAAGACATGCACAATCCTCACCCAACTTTAAACTCAAATGCCAGCACATTATTGCTTACTCTAGTTATTATCACAGGCTTGCAGATTTACCTTTTTCTTCCTGAGTTACATGACCTCACACAATTTATTGAGAGAAGTTCCCACACATAAACAATTTAGAACATGGAACTTATAGATATAGGAAAAATTTCACTCACTCGCAACAAAGAACATTCATATGCATACAGACACACCAAAGGCTTGCCCCTAGTGTAATACTCCACTAATCGAGTTATTTAATCACAGATCAAGAGGTCTTTAAGGTGTCACGACCCGGATTTTCCCCCAACATCGGGATCGTGATGGCGCCTACTCGTGGTAGCTAGGCAAGCCACTGTATTCATACTATCCTGTTTTTAACACAATTTTAATTTAATAAATGCAAAATACTTTATCGAAATAGAAATAACTAATTACAAAGTGAAAATCATACTGAAATCCTCTACCCAAGACGTGGAGTCACCAACTCACGAACTACTATGGAATACTACACATAAAAGTCCGAAGGAAATATAACATAATTCTGTTTGTCTCGGAACAAAGAGACTACAGCTAATAACATAAATAAAGAGAGAGACGCCGGGCCTGCGGACGTCTGCAAGCTACCTTCGGTCTCAAATGTGATCAACTTCCACGCAATCGATTTACTGCTGCTGCTCCCGATCGTAACCTGGACCTGTGCAAAAACGCACAGAAGTGTAGTATCAGCACAACCGACCCCATGTGCTGGTAAGTGCCTGGCCTATCCAGGCGAAGTAGTGACAAGCCTAGGACCAGACACCCACATAAACATGTGCAATTCAATATATATGTATACCACGGAATAACAAGAAATAACCAAGTAATAACACAATAAGGAATATCTCAAAGAATTCAACAATTAACAACAGTTAATAAATTCACAAGGAAAACAAAGTATAATGTAAACACAAGTAATATCAATTCAAGGAATAACAAGCAGTTGCACGGCATCACCCTTCGTGCTTTTACTCTCATCCTCACCAAATAAGCAAATAAAGTACACGGCATCACCCTTCGTGCTTTTATTCTCATCCTCACATCTATAGTACGGCATGATCTTTCGTACATGGTTCAATAACAGGGCACGGCATGATCCTTCGTGCATAATCAATAAAACATGGCACGACATTAACCTTCGTGCATATATAAATAAACATGGAACGGCATCACCCTTCATGCATTATCACTCTTCCTCACCCAAATAACAATCACAGTTAAGGGCAAAGAAAGAAACAGTAATTCATAAATCGTCCCAACAAGGGCAATCAATAATTATCTTCACAACAAGTCCCAACAAGGGAGAACCATAACAATTCTACAACCTGACAACGGTTCAACAATTCATCTGTAAATATATCTCAAAATAAGCATTTTCAACGACTCACGGTCATACTAGACGCCATTGTATGGATGCTCGTCACCACAGCCCATACACCGCACTCGATCACATAACACATAACACATAATCCTATTCCCTCAAGCTAGGATAGAACAAACACTTACCTCGAGTGTTTACGAACAATTCAATCCGTAGAAATGTTTTTTTCTTTCAACTTTGGCTCCAATCCAATCGTATCTATACACAATTGATTTAATATCATCAATACTACTCAACAAACTAATTCTTAAGACCAAATACATCTTTTACAACATTCTGCCCGAAATAGTGAATTTCAACCCCGGGCCCACATGGTCGGACTCGGGGTTAGGACCAAAATCTGGTTACCCATCCCCCCACGAGTTCATGTATATGATTTGTTTCAAAATCGGACCTCAATTCGAGGTCCAATTCCCCAATTTATGAAAAACCCTATTTTCTAACAAAAATAAGAATTCTACCATGAAAACCTTTTATTTCTAATGAAAAACATGTTTAATGATGTTAGGAATTGAAAGAATTAAGTAAAAAGTGACTTACAATTGTTTTGATGAAGAAGGAATCCGTGAAGAATCGCAAATGGGTGTTTTTGTTTTGTAAAAAGTGAAGAAATGAACTTAAAATCGTGTTTTACAGGTGGTCTCTGTGTTCGCATTTGCGAACATGGGTTCGCAATTACGAACCCCGACCAATTTCTGGAGTTTGAAAAATAAGCTAAGGCTGGGAAGTTCGCATTTGCGAACATTTGTTCGCATTTGCGAACACTGGCAGACAAAGGGGGTGTTCGCATTTGCGAACAGTGTTCGCATTTGCGAACAATGGTTCGCATTTGCGAACCAAGGCAATATGGGGCAGTGTTCGCATTTGCGAACTGTGTTCGCATTTGCGAACATAGGCAGGCCCTGGGGACGTTCGCATTTGCGAACAATTGTTCGCATTTGCGAACAAGGCTGGGCATGAGGGGTTTCGCATTTGCGATCAGGGTTTGCATTTGCGAGCCCTGCCTTGATCATCCCCCTTCGCAATTGCGAGAAATGCTTCGCAATTGCGAAGCCAACAGCTGGGTGAAAAACCAGCAGTGCAACATTTCAGAATTTAATCCAACGACCTATCAAATCTTTACCCGAGCCCCCCGGGCTCCAAACCAAACATGTACACAACCTCAAAAACACATTATGAACTTGTTCGTGCGATCATATCGCCAATATCACCTCGTTTTCATCAAATCAAGCCTCAAATTCATGATTTTCATACCTTTGGTTTTCAAAACTTTCAAACTTGGGACTCAAGGTCCAAAACATCTCAAACGACATCCGAATGTCACCAAACTTTACAGAAATCACATATATAATATTTAAGACTTGTACCGGGCGTCGGAACCAAAATACGAGCCCGATACCAAGGTCAATTAATTCACTTTCTTTAACAATTACATCAAAAACAATTTCATAGAAAAATTCATAACTTGGGCTCTAGGCCTCGAATTCGACTCCGGATGCATGTCCAAGTCCCATATTTTCCTACGGACCTCTCGGGACCATCCAATCTCGGGTCCGGATCCGTTTACCAAAAATGTTGACCGAAGTCAACCATATCAATATTAATATCATTTTTATCCAAATTTCTCATAGAATTCATATTTTCTATCACAAAATCTTTCCGGCTACATGCTCGGATTGTGCACGTAAATCGAGGCAACATGGAATGAGGTTTTCAAGGCCTCGAAGCTCGAAATGATTAATAAAATAAGTGATGACCCTTTGGGTCGTCACAATCTCCACCTCTAAAACAACCGTTCATCCTCGAACGGACAAAAGAAAGAAGTACCCGAGTCGGGAAACAAATGTGGGTAGCGACTCCGCATATCGGATTCGGACTCCCGTGTCGATGCCTCGGAGGCCGACCTCTCCACCGAACACGCACGGAAGGATAACTCTTCGACCTCAACCGTCGAACCTCGCCGGTCTAGAATAGCCACCGGCTCCTCCTCGTAAGATAGATCATTGTCCAATTGGACAAGTACCGAAGTCTAACACATGTGTGGGATCGTCGTGGTATCTCCGAAGCATAGATACATGAAAAACTCGGATGCACGGCTGATAAGCTAGGCGGCAAAGCTAATCCGTAAGCCACCCCTCCCACTCGTCTAGAATCTCAAATGGACCAATATACCTAGGACTTAGCTTGCCCTTCTTCCCGAACCTCATCACGCCCTTCATAGGCGACACTCGGAGCAATACTCGTTCACCAACCATGAAATCTACATCTCGAACCTTACGATCCGCATAAGTCTTTTGCCTAGACCTGAGCTGAACGCAATCTCTCCTGAATAGTCTTGACCTTATCTAAGGCCTCCTGAACTAAGTCTGTACCCAACAACCGAGCCTCTCCCGGTTCAAACCATCCAACCGGTGATCGACATCGCCTACCATACAACGCCTCATACGGAGCCATCTGGATGCTAGATTGGTAACTGTTATTGTAGGCGAACTCTGCTAATGGTAGAAACTGGTCCCACGAGCCTCCGAAATCAATAACACAGGCTCGAAGCATGTCCTCGAGAATCTGAATAGTCCTCTCGGACTGGCCATCCGTCTGAGGATGAAATGTTGTACTCAACTGAACCTGGGTGCCTAACTCCCGCTGGACCGCTCTCCAGAACCGCGAGGTAAACTGCGTTCCCCGATCAGAGATAATAGATACTGGCACCCCATGGAGACGAACAATCTCCCTAATGTAAACCTCCGCTAACCTCTCCGACGAGTAGGAGACAGATATTGGAATAAAGTGTGCTGATTTGGTCAGCCTATCAACAATGACCCAAATAGCATCAAATTTCCTCCGAGTCAAAGGAAGTCCAGTAACGAAGTCCATAGTGATCCGCTCCCATTTCCACTCGGGAATTTCAATCCTCCGGAATACACCACCAGGTCTCTGGTGCTCATATTTCACCTGCTGACAATTTAGACACCGAGCGACATACGCAACGATATCTTTCTTCATTCCGCGCCACCAATAGTGTTGCCGTAAGTCCTGGTACATCTTCGCGGCGCCTGGGTGAATAGAATACCGCGAACTGTGGGCCTCCGCTAAGATCAACTCTCGAATCCCTTCGACATTGGGCACACAAACTCGACCCCGCAATTTCAATACCCCATCATCATCTAGATTTACCTGTGTGGCACCTCCCCGTTGTACTGTATCTCTCAACTCACGCAAATGAGGATCATCAAATTGCATCTCACGGATACGCTCTAATAAAGAAGAACGAGCGACCGTGCAGGCTAACACTCTGCTAGGCTCGTAAATGTCTAATCTCACGAACCGGTTGGCTAAGGCCTGGACATCTAGAGCTAATGGTCTCCGATTGACCGGAATATATGCAAGACTACCCATGCCGGCATACTTTCTACTCAATGCATCGGCCACCACATTGGCCTTACCCGGGTGATATAAGATAGTAACATCATAGTCTTTTAGACACTCTAACCATCTCCGCTGTCGTAGATTCAACTCCTTCGGCTTGAACAAGTACTGTAGGCTTTTGTGATCGGTGTATACCTCACATGTCACACCATATAGATAATGCCTCCGGATCTTTAAGGCATGAACCACCGCTTGCTAACTCAAGATCATGAACCGGATAATTCTTCTCATGTATCTTTAACCGCCTCAAAGCATAAGCGATAACCTTACCATCTCGCATCAATATTGCTCCAAGCCCCGTACGAGATGCGTCACAATAAACTCGTATAAGGCCTTGTACCCGTAGGTAGTATCAACACCGGTGCGGTGGTCAAGGCTTGTCTTGATCTTCCGAAAGCTCGCCTCACACTCCTCGAACCACAGGAACTGGACACCCTTCCGGGTCAACCTTGGTCATCGGGCCGCAATAGAAGAAAACCCTCTACGAAACGACGATAGTAACTCGCTAATCCCAAGAAACTCCGGATCTCGGTCACTAAAGCTGGTCGAGGCCAATTCTGGATCTGCCTCAATCTTCTTTGGGTCTACCCGAATACCTTCCACCGATACAATGTGACCCAGAAATGCTACCGAACTCAGCCAGAACTCACATTTAGAAAATTTGGCATATAGTCGGTTATCTTTCAGAGTCTGAAGAACCACTTTGAGGTGTTGCTCGTGCTCTTCCTGGCTGCGGGAGTACACCAGGATGTCATCTATAAAGACTATCACGAATAGATCTAAGTAAGGCATGAACACCCGATTCATTAACTCCATGAATGTCGCTGGGGCATTGGTCAACCCGAAGGACATGACCAAGAACTCATAATGCCCATATCTAGAGCGAAAAGTTGTCTTAGGAATGTCAGCCGCCCTGATCTTCAGCTGATGGTAGCCTGACCTCAAGTCTATTTTTGAAAATACCTTGGCACCCTGAAGCTGGTCAAACAAATCATCAATCCTCGGCAGTGGATATTTATTTTTGATGGTCACTTTGTTTAACTGCCGGTAATCAATACACATTCGCATCGAGCCATCTTTCTTCTTTACAAATAATACAGGTGCTCCCCGGGGGAAACACTGGGCCTAATAAAGCCCTTCTCAAGAAGGTCCTACAACTGATCTTTCAACTCTTTTAGCTCCGGCGGGGCCATACGATAGGGTGGAATAGAGATGGGATGAGTGTCCGGTGCCAGATCAATACAGAAATCAATATCCCTGTCGGGTGGCATGCCCGGCAGGTCTGAAGGAAAAACCTCCGGAAACTCCCGTGCAATAGGGACCGACTCAATAGAAGGAACTTCTGCGCTGGAATCACGAACATAAGCCAGATAAGCTAGACACCCCTTCTCGACCATACGTCGAGCCTTAACATTGGAAATAACAGTGCGAACGGAGTGGCTTGAGGTACCTTTCCACTCTAGTCGGGGTGATTCTGGCAAGGCTAAGGTCACCGTCTTAGCATGGAAATCAAGAATAGCATGGTATGGGGACAACCAGTCCATCCCCAATATGACATCAAAATCTACCATATCCAAAAGCAACAGATCAACACGGGTCTCAAGACCCCCAAATATAACTACGCACGAATGATGCACCCGATCGACTACAATGGAGTCACCCACTGGTGTAGCCACATAAACCGGAATATCCAGAGCATAGTTGGGCACGGCCAAATACGGTGCGAAGTACGAAGACACATAGGAATATGTAGATCCAGTGGTCAAATAATACCGAAGCACCTCTCGCCACACATAAGAATAGTACCCGTAATCACGGCATCCGATGCCTCTGCCTCCGGCCCGGCCGGTAAAGCATAGAATCGGGGATCCGCACCTCCCCTATGAGCTACGTCTCTAGGACGACCATCAACCGGCCGACCTCTACCTCTCTGGCCGGACGGTCTCCACCTCTACGGTCTCGACCTCCACCTCTATAATCTCTACCCCCGCCTCTGGCCGGCCGGGCGGCCGAGGGTCAGCTGGGGCTTGAATCATAGGACGAGGACCTCGCTGCTGAGAGTTGCCCGCTGCTAAAGGGCAATACCTGATAAAATGACCTGGGTCACCACAACCGTAGCAACTCTTAGACTGATAGGGCTGCTGGCCCTGACGACCTGAATGGCCTCCACGAACACTCTGAAGAGGCTGAGCATTAATAGGAGGCTGGTCTGAATAATGCCCCCGAAAACCACGATCACCTGGTCCACCCTGTGAAGCCTGAAGGGCGGAATGAAAAGGCCTGGAGGACTGGCCTCTATCAAAGGATTCTCTGCCACCAGAGGAAGAACCACCAAACCTACCTGAATGACGAGGCCTCTTATCCGAAGAATAACCGCCTCCCCTAGCAAGAGCCATCTCAACTCTGCGTGCTGCATTGGCTGCCTCCTGAAATGATATGTCACTCCCCACGCCCATAGCCATCTGGAGTCTAATCGGCTGATTAAGCCCATCTATAAATCTGCGGACCCTCTCCCGCTCCGTGGGAAGTATCACCACTGCATAACGAGCCAAGTCGATAAATCTCGTCTCATACTGTGTAACTGTCATAGTGCCCTGATGGAGGCGCTCAAACCGCCTCCGAAGTATATCCCGCTGAGTAGTAGGGAGAAACTTCTCCATAAATAGTTCCGCAAACTGGTCCCATGATAAAGCTGGGGACCCTGCTGGTCGAGTCAGGCAATAATCTCTCTAAAAGCATAGAGGTGGGTCTGGCTCTCCCAATACCTAACCTCTTATAGATAACTAAGGGCATGAGATTAATGCTTGCCCCCAAATCACATAAAGCCTTAGTGAAGGCATAATTCCCTATAGTGCATGGGATGGTGAAGCTACCTGGATCAGATAGCTTCTCAGCAATGGGTCTGGAGACTACTGCACTACAAGTCTGGGTGAGTGTAACTGTGGCCAAGTCTTGGAAATCAAATTTCCGCGACATCAAATCCTTCATCATCTTAGCATAACCAGGCATTTCTTTTAAAGCTTCAATTAATGGAATGTTTACCTGGATTTGCTTGAGCATGTCGAAGAACTTTTTGTATTGCTCCTCTTTCTGGTGTTTGGCCAACCTTTGGGGGAATGGTGGTAGAGGCCTCTTCTTCCCAGTGACTTGGGATTTTTCTTTTTCTATCACTTTTTCTTCAACCTGCTGCTCTACCTGTTCGGCTACTTTTTCCGCTCCTTGTTGTGCTTCTTTATTATCAGCAATTGGCTGGACCGTGGCTTTTGTCAATCCTGTGGATTCAGAAGTCAACTCCGTTTGTCTCCACGATCCCCATAGTCTTTAGAATCTCATGACAACTGAATAAGAAGTCCCGAGGATCCTCTAATGCGGCTCCACTGAATGTAGTGGTAAATAGCTTGGAGAACCGATCAAGCCTCCATAACGAATCAGAAGTCATGGCCGCTCCATCACCTGCATGAGCCGTGGTACCTGACTGAGTGGCCACAGCTGGCTGAACCACTGGTGCCTGAGGCTGAGGAGCTACTGGCTCCGGAGTACGAGCAATAGGAGTCTGGGCCCCTCCTCCAGCCTGAGAAGCGGCTGGTGCAACTGATAATAAACCCGCTCTGGCAATGCTGTCCATAAATCCCGCTATTCCGACCAAAGCATCCCGGAGATCCGGGGTAAATAAAGCCTCTCCTGGGACCTGAGCTGGGCCCACTGGAGCTGCTGGAACCGGAACCTCCTCGTCAATCTCAATATGAGGCTCCACCTCCGGGGTAGCTGCCTGGGGCTGAGCTCTACCCCTACCACGGCCTCTGATACGGCCTTGGCCCCTGCCCCTCACGGGAGCTGCCCGGGGCTCGGGCTGCTGGTCAGCGGACGAAGAAGCGCGTGTCCTCACCATCTGCGAAAGGACAGAATAGAAATTCAATCAGTAATTGAGGAACAAGTTGCACGACAAGAGAGAACAAATGAGAGACTCTTTCCTAACTCAATAGACTCTGGAGGACAAGTACAGACGTCTCCGTACCTACCTCTCAAATTCTACTAAGCTTGTTCGTGAGTGGTGAGACCTATGTAACCTAGAGCTCCGATACCAACTTGTCACGACCCGGATTTTCCCCCAACATCGGGATCGTGATGGCGCCTACTCGTGGTAGCTAGGCAAGCCACTGTATTCATACTATCCTGTTTTTAACACAATTTTAATTTAATAAATGCGAAATACTTTATCAAAATAGAAATAACTAATTACAAAGTGAAAATCATACCTGAAATCCTCTACCCAAGATGTGGAGTCACCAACTCACGAACTACTATGGAATACTACACATAAAAGTCTGAAGGAAATATAACATAATTCTGTTTGTCTCGGAACAAAGAGACTACAACTAATAACATAAATAAAGAGAGAGACGCCGGGCCTGCTCGGTTTCAAATATGATCAACTCCCACGCAATCTCCCACGCAATCGATTTACTGCTGCTGCTACTCCTGATCGTAACCTGGACCTGTGCAAAAACGCAACTCCAAAGGAATTTTGTTCATTAGTACAAAGGGTTCATTTGTATTGTGCTCATCCTGCACATTTTGTAAAGGCGATTTTTTTCAAAAAGGAAAATATTTTTCTAAGACAATTTTTCATTATTCTGAAAGAATTAACCTTTCCATATTTCATTTGAAAACTTCAAGGATATTATTTAAAAAGGAAAGGAAATGACTTCGAAGAGGCCATTTTTTGCAAAAACAGCCTTCCAGCATCCTTTCGGAATATTCGGCTATTTTCAAAATCGGCATCACTTTGATTTATTGAGAATTCGACTGTTTTTTGTTATTTTTTGAAAGGGGTGGTTGGACCCGTCAAGGGTTGCCTACGTATCTCACCTAGTGGTGATAATCAAACCTGCATAGTTTAGTCAAATTATTTTGTTACCAATTATTTCAACAAAATTTGTTCTACCTATTTTTCAAACTTTCTTTTCATATTTTCGACAGCGTTTCGTCAATATTTTGATATTTTTCTATTCTGAAATTTTCTTTTTTTCCAAGAATTTAGCCGGTCCGCATAATAATCCAGGACAAATAAATGCAATATATAATATGCTCGGTCTTTTGATTCCCGGGTCACATGTCCTAGACGGACCCAACCCCTGTGTTGAGTCCCCTAAGTCAGATATGATGCAAATAAACGTCCTAAATCTAGGCTCAATATCCTGATGTTTTTATGGTACTAGACTGTGTACCCATGTCACGACCCCAAATCCGGTCATGATGGCGCCCAACACATTGCTAGGCCAGCCTGACCAATTAACAACAATCACGAAGCCACAAGCTCACTTTATCCAATTTAAGCATAACAGAATAATTTAACAATGATAGATATATTAAAAACAGGGAACCAAGTCCCAACACATGCCAATTCCCATAGACCGAAGGGTCAAGAGTCATGAGCCTCTACAGAGTATACAAAGTGTAAATAGTGAATATAACCGTGCACAAGTGTGGGATGATCAGAACAAAAATACAGACAAACTGGAGAATCAGGTCCTGCGAACGCTGGCAGCTACCTCGACTGTCCAAAAGCACTCCCGAGCCGCAATAGATTCAGCTCCACTATGGTGTACCTGGATCTGCACACAAGGTGCAGGGAGTCGGGTGTGAGTACTTCCAACTCAGCAGTAATAAAAGTAAATAATGCTGAAAGGAAGAAAACCACGATAGGCACTATCTCATGCTACACAATACAGAACTATCTTTTTATTCCTTTCAAGCATAAGTGAGTAGATTATTTAGAAATCTCAATTTCAGCTACTTTCTTTCATAATAATATACCAATACATGGATACAATCTCAAGCAATGCAAGTACGAACTCAAATCAGCCCCTCGGGCTCAGCACTCCTTATCAATTTACACCAGGAGATCTTGGTCAATAAGGCAACTAATGCATGTGTGCCAGTAATGTATGAGTGTTGAATGTTATGCCACGTAGTACACATAAACCAATGTATGTATGCCATGCAATGCATATGACCGCTATGGCGTGTAGCCCGATCCAATTTGGGTACCTGTGCTCACTGTGGGGGTTCAGACTCCGGAGGGGCTCCTACAGCCCAAGCACAATACTAATATCACACCTGCTGCGGCGCGCAGCCCGATCCGTATACCACTGCGGCGTGCAGTCTGATCCATGCATGTGTATGCATATGCCCACATGAAATGTCATGACTTAACATATGGCCCTCAGCCCAATCAGTCTAACAAATAATCAAGAAAGCCCTACGGGCAACAATATCATATTAGCTCACACCTAAAATATTATTAAGACCTTGTTCAAGTTTTTCATAACCTTATAAGAATGCTGAATAGCAAAATACCATTTAAAACCTTAAATTTAGATAAAAATATGTACAGTGTTATCAAGACAATGATACTAATCCTTGAAGGATTCAAATAATCGGCACGAAGCCCAAGCATGATATTTAGTCCAATTCATTTCAACAATTAGGTGTTATTATTTATTGCGCGGGACGGACCAAGTCACGATCCCCAGTGGTGCTCTACCCCACGCCCGTTATCCGGCGTGCAAGTCACCTCAACATAGCACTAAGATGTGCAAGTCCGGGGTTTACCAACCCTCAGGACATCATTTACAAGTATTACCCACCTCGAACCGACGAAAGCTCATGCCCGCGATGCATTAGCTCCTCGAACCGGCATCCACGCACGTCAAAACTAGCACAAATCAGCACAAATATATCAAAATAGGCTAATGGAACATCACCCAATCGAAAGAACTCGAAAAATATCAAAAATCACGAAATTTGTAAAACTCGAGCCCCGGGCCCACATCTAAAAAAATTTCAAAACTCATATTTCCAGAATCCTTGTCTCGCCACGAGTCCATACATATAAAATTACCAAAATCGGAGTTCGATTGGCCTTTCAAAACCCAAATTTTCGTTTTCAATATATAGGCCACAATCCTTCACAATTTCTACCCAAATTCATGAAGATTGATGTTAATTCTTCCATAAAATGATGTTTTTGAGTCAAGAAACTTACCTCCGATGAATACCCGATGATTTCCCAGCATTTTCCCGTGATTTCTTCTCTCTAGGGCTCAAAAATGGTATTGTGGGTATATGAACCCGTAAGCCCTCTGTTCTGCAATTAAACTCACTGCCTGGCCAATTCCTTCATCGCGTTCGCGACGCCTCTCACGCGAATGCGATGCCTTAACCATCTTCTTCATCGCGAATGCGACACTCTTTCACGCGTCCGTGAAGGTCAACTTCCCAGCCTCCGGACTTTTCCTCTACGCGAACGCGTAGTCCCTCACGCGAACGCGTAGCTTCGCCTAATCCTTCTTCGCGATCGCGGCCTGACTCCATGCGAACGCGATGCGTTCCAGTTCTCTTATACGCGAATGCATTACCATCCCTCACGAACGCGATGGTCACCCGGCTCCAGCCTACGCGAACGCGGCATAGCCCTCGCGAACGCAAAGGCTTAAATTTTGCCCAGTGATCTGCAATTTACAGCATACCATTTCTTGCTTCCAAATGCCGGATGATGGTCCGGATTCACCCCGAGGCCCCCGGGACCCCCAACGAAAACCACCAACATACCCCAAAACACGATACGAACTCGTTCCAATCATAAAAACACCACCCTAAACATCAAAATCACCAATTACACACGGATTCAAGCCTAAGTTTCTTCAAAACTTCCAAATTACACATTCCATCAAAAACCCGACCAAACGACGTCCGAATGACCTGAAATTTTGCAGGCACATCCAAAATCACCTAATGAAGCTACTGCAACTGTCGGAATTCCATTCCGACTCCCGGATCAAAATCTCACCTATCGATCGGATTTCGCCAAAATTCAACCTTAGCCAATTCAAGCCTAAAAGTACACCGGACCTCCAAATTCAATTCCGATTGCTCTCCTAAGTCATAAATGATCCCTCGAAACTAGTCGAATCATCAGAATCCAATTCCGAGCACTCTAACTCGATAGTCAACTCCAGGTTGACTTTCTATATTCAAACTTCCTTCAAACATGCTATTTGCTTCATTTTCAATTCAATTCACTCCTAACTCACCCGATAGGCTCTAACACTGATATAAAAGCATAAAACATGTAATTGCAACATGACGGGGTGGTAATTTCCCGTAACGACGGGCCGGGTCATTACATTCTCCCCAACTTAAACAATCGCTCGTCCTCGAGCGGACTCAGAGTTGTACTAGAAAGCAACCCAATAGCTGAATGACCTTACCAAGCATATACTCAGGCGATCATATGTCACCCTATCTCACATAAGTCCGAAAACACCATATAGTCAAAATTTCACAGACCATCTGAACCATAAATCACATTGCACTTTTCGAAATCATATGCCAAATGCAAATCCCATGCCTATACTCAGGATACACTCGAATCCACTGCAATAACCCATATTCACTACTCCGGGTGAGATCATATGATGTATCAAACAACCCAATCACTCGAGAGAATAGTCTCTAATCATACAATTTCTCATGATAACCAAATACCAACTGAAAAACCCTTTTTCATTAGATAGAGTCTTATTCCAACACCTCCATATCCTGCCCACGGCAGCTGAAGCACGCGATATACCGAACCCATCTCTTAGGTTAACCATTCGTGAATCTATTTCCCTCTTAAAACTGATACTTCAATAGGTTTCAGAGCCAAACCATGATTTTTACCTTTCTAACAAGCTAAGATCCAATATGCTCATATTCATTAATGACTCCAATGGTCATTTTGATTAGAACATACCGCACTGGTGATATGACACCTCAACACCGGCCTAAGCCACGACGAGCACAACATAGGCTTCAATAGAAACGTATGCACACACTCGAATCATGACAGCTCAATTCATGATAACTGTCTCCAGCAAAAGAGCTGCAATTCAATTCCTCTGTGTCATCATAACATAGAACTGAGATCGCGTCTCGCATTATAGAAATAGAGTACCTGAATCCTCCTCGAGAGGTCATAACATTACGTGGCCTTGCCACGATTCGTGATTCTATCCCAACGTTATTACTCATGAAGCACCTGAAGCCACTAAGTTTAAAACGGTTAGCCACGCACATATCTAGGTCTTGAACCCAAGCAATCAACCTCACCCACGGTGAAACAATTAACGTATGCTATCAAATCTTGAAAGGACACAACCGATGTGCCATTCGCCAAGCGATACTCAAAACGGACTTTCCTCAGAAGTGAAGAAGTATTGTATACCCAGTAGCATATAACTAACTATATTTTCACAATATTCTGTTGCGGCGTGCAACCCGCTCCAATGACATACCCGTGGCGGTGTGCCACCCGATCCGGATGCCATACCTGTGGCGGCGTGCCAACCGATCCACGCATAAATCTCGCAAAGGAAATGCATATCGAGTCGAATTTTCTCATTATAGCAAACATATATATACATATAGCCTCAAGCTCGGCCACTTGAACACATCTGACAATGTTTCTCAATACTGGAACTGAATTAATGGTAGATACCTCTTCCCTGACATCCGCCACTAAGGTCCAACTGACGAAGCAATGCCTATTAGCCGTCCGCTGGTCCTGGGTACAAATACTTTATTGGAGCATACTCTGATGCTCTATACTACGCAATTTGTGCCATTTTCCGACATAGTCCATATCACATTAGTCTAGACAATCTGACCCATGACAACTAGTCAACAATCAAGTATCATAATCCGAATTCGTCTTATCAAGTCAAGAGAGAAAGCCGCTAGAGCCTCCGATTTTTAGTAATCACAAAACGGTGTCGATACACATGATATACAACCACTGCATAGGCGGACTAACAAGAGCTTCAAGTCTCCAAAACATATACAACACATGAATCACAATGCCTGATCCCGTACTCCACTGTACATATACATAACGCATATCAAGCGTCCATTCATATCACGACGGCCATTCAGAAATTTCACTATGCCATCAATAACTCAGTTATTATAGTCGATCCAACAAGAGAATACCACCATACCACTGGATATCATCAGTTTACATTACCTTTTTCCTTTTTGGATCATATTCCTTGCCAAGTTAATAGAATAGCAGTACCATTTTCTTTAATTATCAGAAAGATCGATTCTTAATTCACCTGCAGCTGTCCGCGCTGCTCAATAATTTTATTGACTTCCCATATATTATGAACTGATCTCAAAACCTAGAATATACCATTATCAACTTTTTCATAACACATCGCATATACAATACCATACTAAGATAACATGGAAATTCTTATCCCTTTCCTACGCCGCAAACATCGACGCACTCAACTAGTCAAGGACTCTCATGATCCCATATAGAGAAAACTCATTACACATTCCAAGCTTTGCATACTAACAGGAAATACACTCATTTTTCAAACCACATTAAAACATATCACAAACTCTTTCTCCCAATTACATTGCATAAGTTAAATTGCTAGGACTGAGTCATTATACCCATATCAGGTTACACAACTGCCAGCACTCAAGAGCTTTGCTACACAATATCTGCAAGACTCATTACTTCAACCACATATCAGGAATTAGTCGTATTCCTATTCATACCACTCCGGTTTATTAACAAGTTGTTCCATTTACCCAGTTTCCTTTCTGATTCATCTTTAATTTAATATTAGCCCTTACTGTAGCACCATAATACATCAACTCATGTTACCACACGAGACTCGTACATAAGACCACACGGTCTAAGAACCATAGGCCACTGAATACTCTCTCAATATTTCCCAGAAGGATCACATCCTACAATACTTTATTTTGAAGAACCTCTTGCTATTTGAATTCGTTATCATTACCTTCCAATACGGATTACATAGAATCCCATCATTCACATAATATAACACAAGTCTTGATCCCTTCTAACGAAAACACCATCTTTATCCACATACATAATCTTAAGACACCTTACCGTTACAAGCAAAATCTGGAACACCACAGGACTATTCTTGGGTGTCATTCACCCTTATTCAGTTGTAATTCAACTGTCTTATGGAACAGAACCACTCGTGCCTTGCTAGAACTCTGACACCGCAAAACATGATTACATACAGATACAATTAGCTATCTTTCTTTTCTATACACCGAACATTCTTTACCAACATAAGTTCACAATATCCTAGTATTTCTTCACATCTACGTAGCACCATAACCCTTATCGAAATTTCCCAACATACCTAGAGACAGAGCCAACACAGCACACAACAGTGCAATTAATTAATCAATAACAACCTCCCCAACTTAGCTCGGAGCCATACATCAAGGCACTTCAAGCTACTCATAGCATTCTTACTCAAATGATGCCACAAAGTTCTAGTTAGATTAAACTCAGGTCATTTACAAGCTTCGGCGGAGATTCGAATCATCAGAAATATTAACTCTTTTGCAATTCTTACATTAATTCACACACAACAGTTACGCCCCCTCTTTAGGTGACAAAATCTTTTCTAAGTCCCAAATTTTCCAAAAATTTCGGCAGAGTTCCCTTTGTAAATTGCCTATCCACCTGCCAGAGAATCACCAAAACCATCCTAGCAATACATTCACAACTCGACAAGACATCACAATGCATATCGACAACATTAGTCTCAATACTACACAAATCATATTATCATATTTGGTACATGAACATGCGTTGTACCTACTCGAATCATAATACATATCAACTACCTTTCAATTACACATGAGAACAATCCAACTATCTCGCCTCAATTTAGCATTTCAAGCACAATACCTTCCACCAGGATACACATAGCATAATCATTTTAGTCTTCCCGAGTTTGAACTCGTTCCACTACACATAAGGCACTTATATTACTGAGCGCTCGATGCATACACAGACGTGCGGAAGGAATTTCAAAAGCATATCTCAAGCTGAATCAAGTATGCACGATAAGAATTCCAAGAAATGTGAAGTATTTCCTAAAGGTTCGCAGCCTCCCGAGGATAAGTACAGGCATCCCCGTACCGATCCACAAGACTCTACTAACCGGCTCAAGACTCATGAGGCCTAGTAAACCTAGGTTCTGATACCAACTTGTCACGACCCCAAATCCGGTCATGATGGCGCCCAGCACATTGCTAGGCCAGCCTGACCAATTAACAACAATCACGGAGCCACAAGCTCATTTTATCCAATTTAAGCATAACAGAATAATTTAACAGTGATAGATATATTAAAAACAAGGAACCAAGTCCCAACACGTGCCAACTCCCATAGACCGAAGGGTCAAGAGTCATGAGCCTCTACAGAGTATACAAAGTGTAAATAGTGAATATAACTGTGCACAAGTGTGGGATGGTCAGAACAAAAATACAGACAAACTGGAGAATCAGGTCCTGCGAACGCTGGCAGCTACCTGGACTGTCCAAAAGCACTCCCGAGCTGCAATAGATTCAGCTCCACTATGGTGTACCTGTATCTGCACACAAGGTGTAGGGAGTCGGGTGTGAGTACTTCCAAATCAGCAGTAATAAAAGTAAATAATACTGAAAGGAAGAAAACCACGATAGGAACTATCTCATGCTACACAATGCAGAAGTATCTTTTTATTCCTTTCAAGCATATGTGAGTAGATTATTTAGAAATCTCAATTTTAGCTACTTTCTTTCATAATAATATACCAATACCTAGATACAATCTCAAGCAATGCAAGTACGCACTCAAATCAGCCCCTCGGGCTCAGCACTCCTTATCAATTTACACTAGGAGATCTGGTTAATAAGGCAACTAATGCATGTGTGCCGATAATGTATGAGTGCTGAATGTTATGCCACGTAGTACACATAAACCAATGTATGTATGCCATGCAATGCATATGACCGCTACGGCGTGTAGCCCGATCCAATTTAGGTACCCGTGCTCACTGTGGGGGTTCAGACTTCGGAGGGCTCCTACAGCCCAAGCACAATATTAATATCACACCTGCTACGGCGCGTAGCCCGATCCGTATACCACTGCGGCGTGCAGTCCGATCCATGCATGTGTATGCATATGCTCACATGAAATGTCATGACTTAACATATGGCCCTTGGCCCAATCAGTCTAACAAATAATCAAGAAAGCCCTACGGGCAACAATATCATATTAGCTCACAGCTAAAATATTATTAAGACCTTGTTCAAGTTTTTCATAACCTTATAAGAATGCTGAATAGCAAAATACCATTTAAAACCTTAAATTTAGATAAAAATATGTACAATGTTATCAAGACAATGATACTAATCCTTGAAGGATTCAAATAATCGACACGAATCCCAAGCATGATATTTAGTCCAATTCATTTCAACAATTAGGTGTTATTATTTATTACGCGGGACGGACCAAGTCACGATCCCCAATGGTGCTCTACCCCACGCCCGTTATCCGGCGTGCAAGTCACCTCAACATAGCACTATGAGGTGCAAGTCCGGGGTTTACCAACCCTCAGGACATCATTTACAAGTGTTACCCACCTCGAACCGACGAAAGCTCATGCCCGCGACGCCTTAGCTCCTCGAACCGGCATCCACGCACGTCAAAACTAGCACAAATCAGCACAAATATATCAAAATAGGCTAATGGAACATCACCCAATCGAAAGAACTCGAAAAATATCAAAAATCACGAAATTTGCAAAACCCGAGCCGCGGGCCCACATCTCGAAAAATTTCGAAACTCCTATTTCCAGAATCCTCGTCTCGCTACGAGTCCATACATATAAAATTTACCAAAATCAGAGTTCGATTGGCCTTTCAAAACCCAAATTTTCATTTTCAATATATAGGCCACAATCCTTCACAATTTCTACCCAAATTCATGAAGATTGATGTTAATTCTACCATAAAATGATGTTTTTGAGTCAAGAAACTTACCTCCGATGAATACCCGATGATTTCCCGGCGTTTTCCCGTGATTTCTTCTCTCAAGGGCTCAAAAATTATGTTTTGGGTATATGAACCCGTAAGCCCTCTGTTATACAATTAAACTCACTGCCTGGCCAATTCCTTCATCGCGTTCGCGACGCCTCTCACGCGAACGCGATGCCTTAAACCTCTTCTTCATCGCGAACGCTACACTCTTTCACGCGTCCGCGAAGGTCAACTTCCCAGCCTCCGGACTTTTCCTCTACGCGAACGCGTAGTCCCTCACGCGAACGCGTGGCTTCGCCTAATCCTTCTTCGCGATCGCGGCCTGACTCCACGCGAACGCGATGCGTTGCAGCTCTCTTATACGCGAACGCGTTACCATCCCTCACAAACGCGATGGTCACCCGGCCCCAGCCTACGTGAACGTGGCATAGCCCTCGCGAACGCGAAGGCTTAAATTTCGCCCAGTGATCTGCAATTTACAGCAGACCATTTCTTGCTTCCAAGTGCCGGATGATGGTCCGGATTTACCCCGATGCCCCCGGGACCCCAACGAAAACCACCAACATACCCCAAAACACGATACGAACTCGTTCCAATCATAAAAACACTATCCTAAACATCAAAATCACCAATTACACACGGATTCTAGCCTAAGTTTCTTCAAAACTTCCAAATTACACATTCCATCAAAAACCTGACCAAACGACGTCCGAATGACCTAAAATTTTGCAGGCACATCCAAAATCACCTAATGAAGCTACTGCAACTGTCGGAATTCCATTCCGACTCCCGGATCAAAATCTCACCTATCGATCGGATTTCGCCAAAATTCAACCTTAGCCAATTCAAGCCTAAAACTACTCCGGACCTCCAAATTCAATTCCGATTGCTCTCCTAAGTCATAAAATGATCCCTCGAAACTAGTCGAATCATCAAAATCCAATTCCGAGCACTCTAACTCGATAGTCAACTCTAGGTTGACTTTCCATATTCAAACTTCCTTCAAACATGCTATTTGCTTCATTTTCAATTCAATTCACTCCTAACTCACACGATAGGCTCTAACACTGATATAAAAGCATAAAACATGTAATTGCAAAATGACAGGGTGGTAATTCCCGTAACGACGGGCCGGGTCGTTACAACCCAAGTGGACAAATCGGATCAAGGAGGGGGCTACGTACCGGGGACCCGCGGGGTCATCCGGCTTTGTAACTTATCCGGCCTCTATTTCTTGTTAGGGTGACACTAACAGAAAGGGGAGTCTCAACCAGTAAGCACATCCCCGGAGGTAAGAAGAGAAGGGTTTTCGGCACAATTTTTTTTATATACAGTTCACGTAATATCAAAGCGGTAAACATGTAGCACATTGATAATAGCATATAATGAAATCAAATAATATAAAAAACAACAATTTTATTGAGCTCGAATTCTTAAACCTTAAACCGATGTTCTGGGTTGCTTATCCCCAGCGGAGTCGCCAGAGATGTCACACCTCCCTTTTTCACTACTCTTCCGAAGATAAAGTATACCCCATTATTTACTAATACACCCCGAGATAGGATATAATAGTAACAATAGGGAAGGAGTTTTTCCACTTTAAGGACAATCGGAACGGGATTTATTTAGATTTCAGAGTCTCCACTTGGGAAGATAATGGTGTCCCAAGTCACCGGTATAATCCCAAATTCGAGGAAATATGACTCTATTTTAACAGTCCATGAAACTAGAAATCCGGATAAGGAATTCTGTTAACCCGAGAGAAGGTGTTAGGCACTCCCGAATTTTGTGGTTTTAGCACGGTCGCTCAACTGTTGTTTTGACCTATTTGATTTATTTATATGCTTTTACAAATGTGAATGTCCGGTTTTGTTATTTTTAACGACTTGCGACGTCGCGAAAATGCATTTCGAGTCACACCGCAACCAGTAGGCCTGCGACTTTAATACGTTTCAGCTTCGCCAGGATTTGAGATTTGAGTCACATAAATGTCCACTTGTATTAAAGATGTATATTTTAGTCATGCCTACAACGTCTATGCCTTATTATCTTTAGGAAAGACTGTGAAATTCGCTAAAAGGTCTTTCCGAGTCTCACATTCTTATTAAAATTTATATGCGGGCCCCGCGTGTCTTTTCAATTTAATACGAGGCTCATCCCTTTATTTTATAAGTCCAAACTTATCATATACTATGTTTGCTATTTATGTTTTTTCTCCTAATCATGATATAGTTTTGTATGTTCTAAATTTGTTATTATTAGGTCCAGGCCAATTATTTTTACCAAGCCTGGACTTCTGGACTGTATTAACAGTCCATTATGTGTGATTGGGCTTCTTGAACCCAGTATATGCAAGTATCACCACTTGACGACCCAAGAGTGAATTTAGTCGAATCTGGGCCTATGTTCTCGACCATGCCCAGAATAAAGGGATGAAATGCATAACAGACTTGTAGTTTCAAAAAATTCGAACAAACATTCTTCAAACAATAGAGTAAACCAATAAGATTCATTTTATTTCATAAGGCTCCAGATTACATGTCAATCAATACTAACTACGAATTCTAATAACTGATTACACACTAATAGGAATTAGGTACTAACACTTTTATTTCAAGTACATAAGCAGTAATTTTAATACTGACTGAACATGCTTGGATTATTATTGATAACAGAATTCTAAATTTATTATTGTTAAATGAGACCGAATAACAAAGCAGTTTTACCTTATCTACTTATTTCCTTTTATGGGCTAATCGATCCTGAATCAGAACCTAGTTAACAAAAGTAGTTGATTACCAGCTCATATGTTTATACCAGTTTCAACAGGTGAATTAATTTCAGTGTTAACCTGTTTTGAACTTAGATTAAGTGATAGCTATATCTAATTATATATTACTATGCTATATACTCTATTTTTTGCTTCGACATCATACAGGTATTACTTATTACAAACCATCCTAATGAATTACAAGGATTCTAAAATATAATAATTACAAAGCTAAAGGAAAAACAGAGGTAAAATCATCCAAACAACTCATATGATTTCATTCCTTCAAACAATGTGCAATTACATCTTCAGGAAATGAGAGTGTACCTGATTCACAATACAGTATATGAGTCTAGGCTTGAGAATGAAGAATAGTCAGCAATAGAGTCTATGAGTCTAGGCTTGAGAATGAAGAATAGTCAGCAAAATAGCAGCAACAGAGCAACAAATAGAATCCCAAATATAACAGTCCAGCAAATCAACAAGTAGAATCGAAGAGCTCTAGCAGAATCCAAATAAGTTGAAGGATAACAGACCCAGCAGGAACTCCCAGATTAATTCCCAAAGTAATCAACTAAATATTGTAGTATATAGACCCAAGTTTCAGCACTATCACTCGATTTCAAAACTTTGTATGGAACTTTTTTTAGAATGTAATTTCCTGTCTCTATATCATATATATTCCAACCTAAACCTTTTTGTAAAATGCAGAATCTTGAACCCTGTTTTCAGGCTTACTAGAAGCCTATTTATAGACTAATTTTAGGGTGGAATTGGGGGGGGGGGACTTAAATATGTTATTTCTAATCTCCTCCCGTTATTTTTTAAATTATTTACAGATTAGTTCATTAAGTGTGTGTCGAGACGACTTCCAGCCCTTGCTATAGGGTTCTACGTAATTCCTTGGTGTTCTATTAGGGGCATTTTACTAGGTTACTCTCACTTGCTAAGTTTTATTTCAAGACTGCCTTTTCATTATGCCCAATTTATCCTTTATTTCGTAGGAAATCACAGGAATACTAGGCACTAAAGTCATTTCTAACCCTATAAGCTCTATCAAATCTTCAATAATGCCATTTATTGTTTTCTATTATACCCTTACTATTTTTCTTATTTACCCGACCTACTAAGGTCTTGGTAGACTAGGGTTAAGGCTTATTTAACTAATAATAAATTTTAATAACTATTTTAAGATTTAGCCAGATTTAGACCCCAAATCCCTTTTCAATTTAGGCCACATTTAACAGACTTAAAGCCTTATTTAACATGTAACCCATTATTAACACAAGTCAACTAACAGAGATAATTTTTCAAAATTAACCACTTAATAAGTCATCATAATCACTTCATAACAGAGATAGCCATTTTAATGAACAAACTTAGTTATTTCAGAAATATCCATCTTATCTAGCTTTCAGAATTAACCACAAAATCTTTACAACTATGACCCAAATCGCAAAACATCAAAGATTCAGAATGGTCTCACAGATGAATCAGATTACAAATATAACCAGTTTATGCTATTTTGCACATATAGCCTTTATCGCAAAGCAATTTTCAATCAATTAGAACTCAGAGGGAAATTTTGATAATGGTTGAATTCCAATTAATCAAAGATTAATTGTAGACAAAGCATGATGAACAAACACATAAACAAGCGTATTTAACCTTGATTCATGTATGATAATCATTAAAAACCCTAAGAATGCTATAACAGATTTAGGCATGTGTAACAGAGGCAGATCTTAAGCATGCGAAAGAGATGGGCTCACAAGAACACCAAGAAACATCAAAGAGAAACATTTTCAGCATTTAAACAATCAAAGAAAATGGGGACAGAGATCTTAGCTTTTAGGGCTTTCTTTCCTCTTCTATTCTCTTCTCTTTCTTTTCTTTCTTTCTTTCCTATTTATTTCTTCTTTCATTCTTTATTTATTTCCAGACTTCAAAAGTTTTGAAGACCTTAAGTCTTCTGACTGTTAGACTTCTTCCGATGAGGCTTTTTTTGAGTTTTTGGTGGGTAAGGGGTAGTCTCGGGCTTGGTTCAGAGGTTTTGGGGTGGGGTTTGTTTTTGGGTGCTCACCGGAGTAGGGTTCCAGCGAGCCTTTTTGTTATATTCGACAGATTTTGGCAAGATTCGAGACTAGCCACCTAGATGAGGTGAAAGGTCTCCTCAAGGCGATCTTATGGTGTAAATTTCAAAGGCTGGTTCATAGATTTGAGGTCGCCGGCTAGGGTTCCGACGACTGGAGTTTCAAGAAAAGAGGGGATTTTTGGTTTTCTTGTGTTTTTATGGTGGTTGTAGTGTTTGGTAGCTATTGGTGAAATATTTGGTGGCTACTTGAGCCAGAAACGACGGTGGTTCAATGCTAGTCCGTTGACTCTCCGTGAGAGACTGAGGAAGAAGAAGGTATAAGGGGGAGGCGGCTAGGGTTTCTCCACCGATATGTATATGTGTGTGTTTGTATTTATTTTAATAGAGATGGGCATTTATATACTCCCTTGATCTTGTGTGATCCTGGCCTTTGGATCAACTAACAAGTATTTCAATATTAGGGAGGTGTGACAGGGTCTTTTGAGAGACAACCTCATGTCCGTTAGATGTTTAATTTTGAACGGCCATGATCAATTACTTGTACTACGTTGTTTAACTCTTAATGAGATACAATGCTATCCGTTTGATTATTCTTTTGGACGACCCAGATTGGTCTTCGATACGGCGTCACTTGGTTTTCAATTGAACCGCCTCATCTGGCTCGTTGGATTGATTTCATCAACGGTTAAGATTAAAACAGCCCTGTACGTCGCCGGTTGGCCAATGGCTTAGGCAGACCAGCTGGTCTCTTGGGCCTATTACACTTGGGCTTATTCAATTCTGTATATATTTCATTGCACAACCCAAATTGTATTACATTTTTGTATTTGTTTCTTGTATTTTAATTATTTATTCGTATTTTCTTTTGTATTTCATTTTTCTCTTTTTGTATTTGTTTCAATTATTCTACTTCTTTTATTTTCCTATTCTCCTGATTTTTCTGGTATTTTATGATATTTTTTGCCATTTTATTTTGTTTTTCCGATATTTTGTATTTTTGTTGATTTTTCTAACTTTTCATATTTTTTGTGACATTTTCTAATTGATTATTTTTGTAGTTTTAATTTCAAACTTATTTTAATAACAAACACACAAGTATTTCAATTAAAACACCCAATTGCACACCAAAAACTATTTTTATATTTATTTATATTGGAAATTATTTGCTTAGGCAAAAATCACGTGCTCACACTTAGCTGATTAATTTGGGTATTAATTTGGGAGTTCCTTGTGGATCTACTGTCCTTCAATTCATTTGGATTTTGCTTGAGCTCCTCGATTCCACTTTGTTGATTTACTGGATCTCTATATTTGGGCTTCTATTTGCTGCTCTATTGCTGTTATTTTGCTGACTATTCTTCATCCTCAAAGCCTAGACTCATAGATTGCTTTTGAATCAGGTACACTTTTATTTCCTAAAGATGTAATCGCAATTGTGCTGAAGAAATAAAATCGCATGAGTTGTTTGGATGAATTCGCTTATGTTTTTTCTTTTTAGTTTGTAATTGTTATTTTCTAGAATCATTGTAATTCATTAGGATGGATTGTAATAACTAACACCTATATGAAGTCGAGATGAAATAGAATAGCTAGTATAGTAGTAATACGTAATTAGAAATCGCTATCACTTAATCCAAGTTCAAAATAGGCTAATATTAAAATTAATTCACCTATGATACCAGTATATATACAAGATGGTAATTAACTACCTCTATTAATTAAGTTTTGAACCAGGATCGATTAGTTCGGAAAAAGTAAATAAGTGGATAAAGTTTAAACTACTTTGTTATCTAGTCTCATTTAACAACGATTTACTTATATTATAATTTAGAGTTTTGTAGTTGATAATAATTCAAGCCTGACCAGTTGATATTTCGATATTGTTTTCCTTTAGTTAAAATCAAGCAACAAATAAGTTTACAGCTACTATTATAATTACTGCCGAAGAATTTGAAATAATAGTGTCAGTACCAAATTCCTGATCTTAGAGTGTTTAATTAGTTATTAGAATTCGAAATTAGTAGCGATTGGTATGTAATCTGGTGCCTTATGAAATAATATTAATCTTATTGGTTTATTCCGTTATTTTGAGAACATTTGTTTATATATTATGTTGAAATTACAATCCTATTCTACATTTCATCCGTTTTCTCTGGGCCTGGACATGAATATAGGCCCAAATTCGATTAAAGTCACCTTTGGGTCATCAAGTAGAGATGCTAACATACACTGGGCTTCTGAGGCCCATTTGCACACAATGGATTGTTAAAGTAGTCCAGAAGTCCAGGACTAGTAGTAAATAATTGGCATGGACCTAATAATAATGAGTTCAGAAAATGCAAAACCATATTCTAATTACGAGGAAAAAACAAAAATAGCAAAACATAGCACATGATAAGTTTGGACTTCTAAAAATAAGGGATGAGCCTCGTATTAAAAATGAAAAGACACACGGGGCGCCCATATAAATTTTAATATAAATGTTACACTCGGAAGGACCGTTTATCGAATTTCACGGTCTTTCCTAAAGATAATAAGGCGTAGAAGTTATTGGCACGACTAAAATATACATTCTTAATATGAGTGCACATTTATGTGACTCAAATCTCAAATCCCGGCGAAGCTAAAATGGACTAAAGTCACAGGCGTACTGGTTGTGGTGTGACTCAAAATGCGTTTTCGCGACGTCGCAAGTTTTTAAAATAATGTTACAGGACATTCGCATATGTAAAAGCATATAAAGAAATCAAATAGGACAAATACAATAGTTGAGCGACCGTGCTAAAGCCACGGAATTTGGGAGTGCCTAACACCTTCTCCCGGGTTAACAGAATTCCTTATCCGGATTTCTAGTCTCGCGGACTGTTAAAACAGAGTCATATTTCCTCGTATTTGGGATTAAACCGGTGACTTGGGACACCATTATCTTCCCAAGTGGCGACTCTGAAATATAAATAAATTCCATTCCGATTGTCCTATTGTTATTATTATATCCCTTCTTGGGGTGTACGAGTAAATGACGGGGTATACTTTATGTTTAAGATAGTAGTAAAAAGGGAGGTGTGACAGGGTCTCCTTCTTCAGGTTGATCGGAAACCAAAACTTCGAAGGCATGGCAAACTATGTGCTCGTTTCATTCTATTCCTTCAAGGCATGGGATTGAAGGGTCTCGATAGATTGATTGCTCATCTTCCCTATGGACCACGATCTCTTGGCCTTCATGCTCAAACTTCGCCATTTGGTGCAGGGTAGAAGGTACAGCTGTGATTGCGTGAATCCTGGGCCTTCCCAAGCGAAAGTTCTAGGATGTATCCATGTCCAGAACTTGGAAAGTTACTTCAAAATCTACTGGGCCGATGGTTAGAATCACTATCTCTCTGATTGTGTCCCTTTTTATTCAATCAAAAGCTCGTACACACACATTCGGTCCCAATCTCTATGTGATGTAGAGTGGAAAGCGAGCATATATCTACTCCAGAACCTCCATCCACCATGACCCATTTCATGTAGTAACTTTCGCATTTGACTGTTAGGAGTAGGGCCTTGTTATGTGCGGCCCGTTTTGGGGGAAAATCATTCTTACTGAAGGAAATTTGGTTGACTGCAAAGAATTGTTCTGCCATTCTTTCCAATTGCTCTACAAAAGTCTTAACCGGTACATGCGCTTCATTCAAGGTCTTCAGTAGGACCTTTTGATGCTCGGATGAACTCATGAGCAAGGATAGCATGGACACATGATCAGGGTGCTTGCACAACTAATCCACCACCTCAAAGTCGGGTATGTTCATCTTCTTGAAGAAAACCTCCGCTTCTTCGGCGCTCACAGGCTTCTTAGGTGGGAGGCATTTCTGTGTATCGTTGTTCACTTCCTTTATCTCCCAATACTTCTTAGCGGAAGTATTTCCCGATAGCTCCCCTGTGACTTCTTTGACTTTGTAGGTAATCAATGTTCGTTAACAATTCCAAGGCACTGTGGATGGGTCTGTTATTGGTTTTTGCGGTGTGTGTCAGATAACCAATGGTTCACTTACACGAGGTGGTTTAACTGTTCCACGGACCCCATAGGTCCATTTCGGTGCATATATTGGTACTCCTCTTTTTAATTCAAGCATTTGTGGCTTCTCTGGGAGACCTCATGGAACATAGAGAATCTCACTTTTCGGGAGCACCCTCGTCTCCGTTTTGGGTTCAACTTTCCTTCCAAGCTCAGCCTTGGTAGTCTCAGTCTTCTTTTCCCCTTTCTCATGCTTCAGGGTTGCTGTAGGCTTTTTTTCCATGTCAACAATGCAATTATGGTCTTCAAAGCAGGATCAAACTCCTTGTCCTTACAGATTATCCTGATCAGTGGCCCATTATTACCACTATCTTCTCTGTTTTATCAAATCCTCAATTGCTCTTTTTAGAGTCCAACAATTGTTGGTATCGTGCCCTTATGCCTCTGAATGATAGGGGTATCTGATGCCCCGTTGATATGACGGTGATTCTGGGTTCTGCCCATTTTGGGGTATGGGTAGTAGGAGACCCATTTAAATAAGCTTAGGGAGTAATTCAGAATATGGTTCACCGATGGGGTGAAGGTTTGTCTCCTGGGAGGTTCTCGGGGATGGAAGTTATTTTGGGGTGGTTAGGGATTATAATGGTTTCGGTAAGGAGGCTAGTTCCTGGGATGTTGATCTTAGTTCTGATTGATCTTCTACTGTGATCAGCTATAGGGTTGAGCATTCATAACAATGTATGGCTGGGGTTCGTAGGCTGCATTTTGACGAGGGTAATAGTGTTGCGGGGCTCTTTCTGAAAAATGGGGTCTGGGGTTACATATTCCCTTGCCCCTGATACTGCCATAGATGTTTCTTCTTTTTTCTTCCCCCTTGTTATTCCTCCAGAGCCGCCTTGATTGGCTTGGGAGGTTGCTCTTATTCCCTAGCTCAAAATCCTTCCTATTTTCAAACTCGCCCCTGCAATTTCAATACTCTGTCATCATCTAGAGTTACCTTCGTGGCACCTCCCTACTGTACAGTATCCCTCAGGTCACGCAAATGAGGATCATCAAATTGCCTCTCACGTATACGCTCTAATAGAGAAGAACGATCGACCGTGCAGGCTAACACCCTGCTAGGCTCAGAATGTCTAGTCTCACAAACAGATTGGATAAGGCCTGGACATCCGGAGCAAGTGGTCTCTGACTGACCGAAATATAAGCGAGACTACCTATGCTGGCATACATTCCACTTAACTCATCGGCCACCACATTGGCCTTACCTGGGTGATATAAGATAGTAAAATCATAGTCCTTCAGCAACTCTAACCATCTCCTCTGTCGCACATTCAACTCATTTTTCTTGAATAAATACTGTAGACTTTTGTGATACGTGTACACCTCGCACGCCACACCAAATAGATAATGCCTCCAGATTTTTAAGGCATGAACCAATGCTGCCAGATCAAGATCATGAACCGGATAATTTTTCTCATAGATTTTTAACTGTCTCGAAGCATAAGCAATAACATTGCCATCCTGTATCAATACCGCTACAAGCCCAGTACAGGATGCATCACAGTAGACTATATAAGGCCCTAAACCCATAGGTAATATCAACACTGGTGATGTAGTCAAAGCCGTCTTGAGCTTCTGAAAGCTCGCCTCACACTCGTCTAACCACTTAAACTAGGAACCCTTTTGGGTCAACCTGGTCATCAGGGCTGCAATATAAGAGAACCCCTCGACAAATCGACGGTAGTAGCCTACTAACCCCAAGAAACTCTGAATCTCGGTCACTGAAGCTGGTCCAGGCCAATTCAGGACTGCCTCAATCTTCTTTGGGTCCACCTGAATACCTTCTACTGGCACGATATGACCCAGGAATGCCACCAAACTCAACCAGAACTCGCATTTTGAAAACTTGGCATATAGCTGATTATCCTTTAGAGTCTAAAGAACCACTTTGAGGTTCTACTCGTGCTCTTCTTGGCTGTGGGAGTATACCGGGATATCATTTATAAAGACTATCACGAACAGATCTAGATAAGGCCTGAACACCCGATTCACCAACTCCATAAATGCTGCTGAAGGATTGGTCAACCCGAAAGACATGACCAGGAATTCATAGTGCCCGTACCAAGTGTGAAAGGCTATCTTAGGAATGTCAGCCGCCCTGATCTTTAGCTGATGGTAGCCCGACCTCAAGTCTATTTTTGAGAACACCCTCGCTCCTTGGAGCTGGTCAAACAAATCATCAATCCTCGGCAGTGGATACTTATTCTTTATCGTCACTTTGTTTAATTGCCGATAATCATTAAAAATCCGTATTGAGACATCCTTTTTCTTCACAAATAACACGGGTGTACCCTAGAGAGAAACACTGGGCTGATAGAGCCGTTTTCTAGAAGGTCTTTCAATTGATCTTTTAACTCCTTTAACTTCGGTGGGGCCATATGATAGGGTGGAATAGAGATGGGCTAAGTGCCCGGTGCCAGATCAATATAGAAATCAATATCCCTGTCGGGTGGCATGGCCGGTAGGTCTGAAGGGAAAACCTTGGGAAACTCTCGTACAATAGGAACTGAATCAATAGAAGGAATTTCCGTGCTGGAATTACGCACATATGCCAAATAAGCTAGACACCCCTTCTCGACCATACGTCGAGCCTTAACATATGAAATAACATTGCGGACGGAGTGGCCTAAGGCCCCTCTCTACTCTAGTTATGGTGATTCGGGCAAGGCCAAGGTCACTGTCTTGGCATGACAGTCTAAGATAGCATGATACGGTGATAACCAGTCCATCCCCAATATGACATCAAAATCCACCATCTCTAATAGCAATAAATCATCACGGGTCTCAAGACCCCCGAATATAACCACGCACGAACGGTGCACTTGGTCAACTACTATAGAGTCGCCCACTGGTGTAGTCACATAAATTGGAATATCCAGGGCATAGGTAGGCATGGCCAGGTATGGTGCAAAGTAGGAAGACACATATTAATATGTAGACACAGGGTCAAACAATACTGAAGCATCTCTGGCACAAACAAGAATGGTACATGTAATCACAGCATCTAATGCCTCTGCCTTTGGCCTAGCTGGTAAAGCATAAAATCGGGGATCAACACCTCTCCTATGAGCTATATCTCTAGGACGGTCATCCATTGGCTGACCCATACCTCTGTCTTGGCGGTCTCCACCTCTACGGTCTCGACCTCCACCTCTACGATCTCTAACCCCGCCTGTGGCTGGCTGGGCAGGCTGAGGGTCAGGTGGTGACTGAATCATGGGACGAGGACCCCGCTGCTGAGTGTTGCCCGTTGCTCGAGGGAATAACCTGACAAGATGACCTGGGTCACCGCAACCGTAACAACATTTTGTCTGGTGGGACTGCTGGCCCCGACGACCTGAATGTCCCCCACGAACACTCTGATGAGGCTGGGCACTGATGGGAGGCTGATCTGAATACTGCTCACGAACCCCATGATCATCCGGACCACCTTGCGAAGCCTGGAGGGCTGACTGAAAAGGACTAGAAGACTGGCCCCTATAATAAGAATCCCTGCCTCCAGAAGAAGTACCACTAAATCTACCGGAATGACAAGGCCTCTTGTCAGAAGGATAACCACCTCCTCGAGCAAGAGCCATCTCAACCCTACGAGCTGCATTAGCTGCCCCCTAAAACGATATGTCACTCCCAACTCCCAAAGCCATCTGCAGTCGAATCAGCAGATTTTGCCTATCTATAAACCTGCGGACCCTCTCCCGATCTGTGGGGCGTATCACAACTACATGACATGCCAGATCAACAAACCTCATCTCATACTGGGTAACAGTCATAAAACCCTGCTAGAGGCTCTCAAACTGCTTCCAAAGTGCCTCTCGCTAGGTAACAGGGAGAAACTTCTCAAGAAATAACTTCGCAAACTGGTCCCATGTTAAAGCCGGGGACCCTGCTGGTCGAGTCAAACAGAAATCTCTCCACCAAGTCTTGGCAGATCGTGAAAGCCAGAATGTGCAGAAATCAACCCCATTGGAATCCACTATTCCCATAGTCTTGAGAATCTCATGGCAACTGAATAAGAAGTCTTAGAGATCCTCTGATGTGGTACCTCTGAAAGTAGTTGTAAATAGCTTGGAGAACCGATCAAGTCTCCATAAAGCATCAGAAGTCATGGCCGCTCCATCTCCGGCCAGAGCTGTAATGCTTTACTGAGTGGCCACTACTAGCTAAACTACTAGTGCCTGAGGCTGAGGAGCTACTGGCTCCACAGTATGTGCAATAGGAGTCTAGACCCCCCTCCAGCCTGAGAAGTGGCTGGTCCAACTTGTAATAAGCCTGCTCTGGCAACACTGTCCATAAAACTCGCAATTCTGACCAGAGCCTCCCGAAGATCCAGAATAAATAAGACCTCCCCTGAGACCTGAGCCGGGCACACTAGAGCTGCTGGGGCTGGAGCCTCCTTACCAATCTCAACATGAGGCCCCACCTCTGGAATCGCTGCATGTGGCTGAGCTTTGTCGCTACCACGGCCTCCGACACGGCCTCGGCCCTGCCCCTCGTGGGAGCAGCCTGGGGCTTAGGCTGCTGATCAACAGATGAAGAAGCGCGTGTCCTCACCATCTGCAAAAGGGCAGAGTAGAAATTCAATCAGTATTTGATGAACAAATCGCACGACAACAAGAAACAAATGAGAGACTTTTTCCTAATTCAATAGACTCTAGAGGACAAGTACAGACGTCTCCGTACCTACCCCTCAAACTCTACTAAGCTTGTTCGTAAGTGGTGAGACCTTTGTAACCTGGCTCTGATACCAACTTGTGATGACCCGGATTTCCCCTTCCATCGGGATCGTGATGGCGCCTACTCGTGGTAGCTAGGCAAGCCAACTCATCCACATTTTCATGTTCATACCATCATATTTGTTCTCATATTTAATAGCAAGACATAATTACTTAATTTGTTAAATGCCGAAGTCTTTCGAATAAGATATGAATAATAATAATGTAAAGCAACTGACATAAATCCTCTACCCAAGATGTGGAGTCACCAACTCACGAACTACTAAGGAATAACTACACATAATGGTCTGAAAGAAAATAATGAACAACCGTATGTCTCGGAACAATGAGACCACATCAATAACAAATATAAATAGAGGAGACGCCGGGCCTGCGTACGCCTGCATGCTACCTCGGTCTCAGAAGCACAGAAATCCCACAAGTACTCTACTGCTGCTGCTCCTCCTCAAAACCTGGACCTGTGCAAAAATGCACAGAAGTGCAGTATCAGCACAATCCGACCCCATGTGCTGGTTAGTGCGTGGCCTATCACAGCAAGTAGTGACAAGACTAGGACCATACACTCACATAAACCTGTGCGGTTCTACATATGTATATACCACAAAATAATAGGATTATCAAATAACACAACTAACAAAGAAGTATTATGCTGGTGGAACACAATCAGCAATATATAATAAATCAGTAAAGAGAATCAGAGTGTAGTAAAAACATCTATCACCAAAACAAGAAATTTCAATGGTTCCATGGCATCACCCTTCGTGCCTTTACTCTCATCTTCACCAAATAATCAAATAAAAGAGAACGGCATCACCCTTCGTGCTTTTACTCTCATCCTCACATCCATGGCATGGCATGATCCTTGGTGCATGGTTCAAATAAAAATGGCACGGAATGTTCCTTCGTGCATAATCAGTATAACAAGGCACGACATGATCCTTCGTGCATAATCAGTAAAACAAGGCACGGCATGATCCTTCGTGCATAATCAGTAAACACAAGGCACGGCTTGATCCTTCGTCCATAATCAGTAAAACAAGGCACGACATGATCCTTCATGTATAATCAGTAAAACAAGGCATGGCATGATCCTTCATGCCTAATCAGTAAAACAAGGCACGTCATGATACTTTGGGCGAACATAAGTAAAAATAACACAGCATCACCATTCGTGCATTTATCACTCTTCCTCACCAAAATAACAATCACAGTTAAGGGAAAAAGAATGAAACAAATAATATGAACCGTTCCAGCAAGGGAAACAATAATCATCACAGTAAAGTCCCGGCAAGGGAAACAATAATCAACTTCGCAATAGAGTCCTGGCAAGGGAACCAATAATCAACTTCACAATAAAGTCCCGGCAAGGGAAACAATAATCAACTTCACAATATATGTCAACAAACGACTCACGGTCATGCTAGACGACAGTGTATAGATTCTCGTTACCACATCCTACACACCGCACTTGATCACATAGAAATTAGCACATTCAATCCTATTCCCTCAAGCTAGGATAGATCAAAAACTTACCTGAAAGCCTTGAAGTCCAATTATCCTTCAATTATCGCTTTACCTTAAATTTCACCATTTAACTCGCTCGAATCTAATCACAATTTGTTCAATTACTTTAATAAATACTATGTAAATTGGTTTGGATGCTTAAAAATGATATTCTCAAAGTTTAACCGAAAATATTCCAAAACGCCACTGGCCACGTGGTCGAAACTCGGGGTTCGGACCAAAATCCGATTACCCATTCCTTCATGAGTTCAATTATATGATTTTTTTCGAAATCAAACCTCAAATCGAGGTCCAATTCCCCAATTCATGAAAAACCTAGGTTCTACCCAAAAACAACTATTTCAACCATGAAAACCTTTGATTTCCCTTGGAAAACATGTTTAAGGATGTTAGGAATTGAAAGAATTAAGTAAAAAGTGACTTACAAGTGATTGGGAGCGATACTGCTCTTGGAGAATATTGTGTGGTGTGTTGGGTTTTGAAAGAATGGTGAAAAAGGGTTTAAAATTCGTTTATCAGATTGCACAGCTGCGGATATGGGAATTGCGAATATTTGTTCGCAATTGCGAACATGACAGGCATGGGCTGCGGATCTTGCATTTGCGAGAATATGTTCGCATTTGCGAACTAAGCCCAACACAGGGCAGACTCACTTCTGCGACAATTCGTTCGCATTTGCAAACTTAAGGTGTTTTCTGAATGCTTCGCATTTGCGCGGTTTTACTCGCATTTGCGAGCCTAGGCATTTCCCTGCCACCTTCGCATTTGCGAATATTGGTTCGCATTTGCGAACCAAGGCTAGCTTTGAGTAATCTCACAATTGCGAGTATTTCCTCGCAATTGCGAAGATATAAGCTGGAGGAAATACCAGCTGTGTTATTTTTCATTATCTGCTCTAACGGCCTATTAGATCTTTAACCGAGCCCTCGGGCTCCAAACCATACATGCACACAACCTCAAAAACATACTACGAACATTCTCGCGTGATCAAATCGTGAATATAACATCGTTTTCATATAATCAAGCCTCAAATTCATGATTTCTTCTTTTAAACTTAATAAACTTTCAAATTTTGAACTCAAGGTTCAAAACACATCAAACGACGTTCAAAAGTCGTCAAACTTTGCAGGATGTACTTAAGTAATATTTAAGACTTGTAATGGGTGTCGTAACCAAAATATGAGCCCGATACCATGGTCATTTAATCCATTTTCATTTAATAATATCAGCAAAAACAATTTAACAGAAAAATTCATATCTTGCGCTCTAGGCCTCAAAATTCGACTCCGGATGCATGCCCGAGTCCCATATTTTCCAACGGATCTTCCGGGACCGTCCGATCTTGGGTCCTGGTCCGTCTAACAAAAATGTTGACCGAAGTCAACTATATCAATATTAATATCAAATTTCTTCAAATGTTTCATAGAATTCACATATTCTAACACAAAATCTTTCCGGCTACATGCTCGAACTATGCACGTAAATTAAGGCAATATAAAATGAGCTTTTCAAGGCCTCAGAAGCACGGAACAAATGAGTAAATCAGGTAATGACCCTTTGGGTCGTTACATCTATCCCCGCCTCTAGCTGGCTGGGCGGGTTGTGAACCACCTGCTGCCTGAATCTTGGGGTGAGGACCCTGCTGCTGGCAAAACCTGGCAATATGCCTCGGGTCTCCACAAGTATAACAAGTCCTCTACTGGTGAGAATAACGAAGTGGGGGTGCACTGATAGGCTGCTGATCCGACTGATACTGCTAGGGACCACCACTACCCGAACAACCATGAGAAGTCTGAAGAGCTGACAGAAAGGGCCTCGGTACCTGACCCCTACCATAAGAGTCCCTACCTCCAGACGAGGTACCACTGAATCTACCAGAATGATGAGGTCTCTTATCTGATTTCCTCATGGCCGCCTCCTAGAAGGAAACATCACTACCAACTCTCATGGCCATCTGTAGGCGAATCGGTTGAATCAACCCATTAATAAATCTCCGGACCCTCTCCCGCTCTGTAGGTAGTATCACAACTGCATGGCGTGCCAAGTCAATGAATCTGGTCTCGTACTGAGTAACTATCATGGTGCCCTAATGAAGGCGCTCAAATTGCCTGCGAAGTGCCTCCCGCTGAGTGACGGGGAGAAACTTCTCCAAGAATAACTCCGCGAACTTATCCCATGTCAAAGCCGGAGACCCTCCTAGTCTAGATAGATAGAAATACCTCCAACAAGTCTTGGCAGATCCTGTAAGCCTGAAGGTGCAAAACATTGACCCCATTGGTCTCCACTATGCCCATGGTCCTGAGAATCTCATGGCAACTGAATATGAAATCCTGGGGATCCTCGGATGAAGCACTACTGAAGGTGCTGGTGAATAGCTTGGAGAACCGATCAAGTCTCCACAAAGCATCAGAAGTCATGGCCGCTCCATTACCGGCCTGAGCTTGAATACGTGGCGGAACAGCCACGGCTGGCTGAATCACTAGGGCATGGGCCCGAGGAGCTGCTTGCTCTGGGGTACGTGTAATAGAAGTCTAAACCCCTCCTCCAGCCTGAGAAGTGGCTGGTTCAGCTGGTAATAGCCCCGCTCTTGAAACACTCTCCATAAAGCCTGCTAGTCTAACTATAGCATCCTGAAACTTTAGGGTGATCACAACCCCTCCTGGGACCTGAGATGGGCCCACTTGTACTACTGGGGCTGGAACCTCCTCATCATAGTCAACATGAGGCTCCACCTCTGGAACGCCTACCAGGGTTTGGGCTCTACCCCGGCCACGGCCTCTGGCACGACCTCGACCTCTACACTCGTGGGTGCAACTGTGGGATCGGGCTGCCACGTGGTGGAAGATAAAGCACGTGTTCTCGCCATCAGCAAAAAAATAGAATAGAAGGACAATCAGTGTTTGGGAAACAAAATCATACGACAAGAAAGAAGAAAAGTGAAATTTTCCATAACTCTATAGCCTTTGAGGAATAAATACAGACGTCTCAGTACCGATCCCTCAGACTCTACCTAGTTTGTCTGTGAGTAGCGAGACTTATGCAACCTAGAGGTCTGATACGAACTTGTCATGACCCGGATTTCCCACCATCGGGAGTCGTAATGAAGTCTACTATCAAAGCTAGGCCAGCCGAACCTTAACAACAGAATATGCTAGAATAATTAAACTTTTCAAAAAGTACTTTAAAATCCAATAAAAATAGGAATCAAAATGCAAAAAAATGTTGAACAGAACACTACCCAAAATGTGGTGCCGCTATCTCACATACTACTATAGAATACTACAACAAAGTCTGAATGAAAGAAAATACATAAGTCTGTTTTGGTACAATAAACAAACTGAAATAAGGGATATGGACTTTGGTTTACGAATGCCGGCTAGGCTACCTCGAGAGTCCCTGGACTGAAGACAACTCCCAAAAATATTCCTACTACTGCTGCTGTCCGAAAGCTGCTCCAATGCTGTGATCTATGCAAAAAGCACAGAAGTGTAGCTTCAACACAACCGACCCCAAGTGTTGGTAAGTGCCTTGCCTAACCCCGACGAAGTAGTGATGAGGCTAGACAGGACTTACTAAAATCAACCTGTGTAAATATATATGTACATATATATATATATATATATATATAGATACAACGACAACAGAAAGATCAACATGATTATACATGAAGGTATGCAACTGAAAAGGGAACATGCGCACAAAATTCACATTATTTACTTCCATAAGTGGTCGGCGCGCCACACGATCCCGTAGTATGTATCATAAGTGGACGGCGTGCAACACGATCCTAATAAATATCATATAAGTGGACAGCAAGCCACACGATCCCAATAAAACTAATATAGGTGGACGGCGTGCCACACGATCCCAATAATTGTAATATAAGTGGACGGCGTGCCGCACGATCCCAATAAATATAATATAGGTGGACGGCGTGCCACACGATCCCAATAAATATAATATAGGTTGACAGCGTGCCACTCGATCCCAATAATTACAATATAAGTGGACGGCGTGCCACACCATCCCAATAAATATAATATAGGTGGACGGCGTGCCACACGATCCCAATAAATATAATATAGGTGGACAGCATGCCACACAATCCCAATAAATATCATGAATGATTCATACAGCCTCTCTCAAGGAGTTCTCATATAGGGAAAACTCGGCAATGTAACGATTTACCCAATAAGGGTACCACTAGCAGCCTAAACATCTCAATAGTGGAGAATACATATAACTCTCAACCGGATAAGGGAGCAACAACAATCATAACCTTCACGCCCCTGCAAGGGATTCAACCACATTTCTTTACAATCCTTACAATTTTTACTTCATATGATCACTATCATTTGAGCTAAAGCTCCAAAGAATTTCCACTTATCATAAATAATTCCTCAATTAAATCATCATGTCGAATTCACAAATTTCTAGGAATAGTTCTCAAAATATACCCAAAGCAAGTATAAAGAAGACGCACGATCATGCTAGACGCAAAATGTATAGATACTCGTCACCATGCCTATACACCGCACTCGATCATTTAGCAAATAGCAAGGAATAATACTCTAATCCTATTCCATCATGCCGAGATGAGACACTTAGCTCGGTCCGAAGATAGCAATCAATCTTCTAGCACCGCCTTTTCTCTAGAATCCGACTCTAAAACAATGGTATCTAGTCATTTTCAATCCAATAGCATAAATTAGGGCTCAATAACACAATCTCATAGCCTAGAAATGAAATTCCCATCATTCTTCCAAAAATAGCAAAAACCGACACCGGACTCACATGGTCCAAACTCGAGGCTCGGACCAAATTCCAATCATCCATGACCCCACGAGTTAGAATATATGATTTGTTTCAAAATCTGGCCTCAAATTGAGGTTGAATCACCCAAAATCCCACAAGCCCTAGTTCTACCCAAAACCCCCTATTTTATACCTTGAATTCATGACTTAGGTTTAGGATTAATTATGATTAGGTGATTAAATAATGAAGAAATGAAGTTAGGAACCCAAAGATTTATGGAGGAATGGGAGCTTGGGACTTGATAATGGAGGGTGGAAAAGATGAGCCCGTATGGAATTTTTGTGAGAAGTCCCGTGTAAGTGTTCTGTTTTTAAGAAAAATCACTGGGCAGAAGTTCCCTATCCGATCGCATACAAGGCATTGCGATCGCATAGGGTAAGGAGCTAATGAAATACGATTGCGGAAGGCATGATGTGAATGCATAGAGTAGATGCGACAGGGCCAGGGAAAAGCTCTATGCGATCATGAGGGGGACAATGCGATCGCATGGGTATGGGAGGCTGGGCAATGCGATCGCATAGAACATATTTTGGGCTCCTGAATTTTACACTATGCGACCGCGGAAGGACCTATGCGATCACATAGAACATCATACCAGATACCAGCAACAACTAAAAATACCAGATTTTCAAGTGCAAAAACATCCTGAACCACCCCCGAAATCCTCCCAAGCCCTCGGGGCTCCTTACCAGATACACACACTAGCTCAACAATACCATATGAACTTGCTCCAGCGATCAAATCGCTAACATAACATCAAAAACAAAGAATCAACCACCAAAACTCAAGATCACATTTCAAAGTTCATAATTCTCTAACTTTAACTATTTAGGTCCGAAATACGTCAAACGACGTCCGATTTTGACCAAATTTCACAATTAGCGCTTAACCAATATTTATGACATGTACTGGGCATCAGAACAAAAATACGAGCCCTATACGTATATTTTCTACCTTATTTTCATTTCCATTTTTCCTGATTAATTTCAAAAAACAATTTAACTGAAAAATTCTTTTACCGGGGTTCTGGACATCAGATTTCAACTCCGGTCACATGCCCGAGTCCCATATTTTTCTACCGACCTCACAGGACCGTCACATTACCGGGTCGGGCCCATTTACCAAAAACATTGACCAAAGTTAACCGTATCAATATTAATAACAAAATTCATCAAATTTTCCATAGAATTAGTATATCTTAAAACAAACGCTATCTGGCTTCATGCCTGGACTATGCACGCACATCGAGGCAACTGAGAGAGATGTTCTAAGACCCCGGAAGCACAGAAAAGGGAAGAAATACGGTGATGACCCTTTGGGTCGTCACAGACATTATGACCAAAAGAAATAAAATGATAGAAGGGTTTGAATTACAAGATAATATTCAGATTACAACCCTGAAATAACCTGGACAACAGAAATGTCAACAAAATAAGCCACCGAAAACTCTATTCTGGTTGACCGAGAAATGTAGAGTCTTCCCAACCACCAAGCACGACATCTTACCCACTGAGCCTTGCATCAATATTGCCAAGATCACTATCTGCTTTAATGTCTTCAGCTTTAGTCAATATCCCAAGAGGATCTGTCTGCTCCCTGTCACTTCCATTGATCATAATTCAACCTTCTTGGATCATTCTTTCTATTTCCCTTTTCAAAGTACGACAACACTCAAAGTTGTGCCCTCTAACATTGGAGTGGTATGCGCATCGTGCAGTAGGATCAAAGATTTTTGCACATGGATCTGGAGTATATCCAGGGAGCGGCTCAATCAGGCCAGCATGCGTCACATCGCCTTTTTAGTACTTACCCGAAGGTATGTGCCACTATTTACTACCACACCTCGGGAAGGGATATAATAATAATAGGGAAGGATTTTTCCAATTAAAGGACATTCGGATCGGGATTTATTTATTAATTATCAGAGTCGCCACTTGGGAAAGTAATGGTGACCGAAGTCACCGGTTTAATCCCGAACTAAGGAAATTATGACTCTGTTTAACACTCCGCAAAATCAGAAATCCGGATAAGGAATTTTCTAAACTCGGGAGAAGGTGTTACGCACTCTAGGATTCTGTGGTTCTAGCACGGTCGCTCAACTGCCGTATTTGTTTTTATCTGATTTCCTTACATGCTTCAAATTTCATGCATTATTAATGTCCCGCTTTGTTGTTTTTTAAGACTTGCGACGTTACGAAAATGCATTTCCAGTCACACTGTAACGACCCGACCGGTTGTTTTAGAAAATTACGCCCCAATCCCTAATTTAACTGTTCCCCTAAGTTCATTTCTGCTATTGTGGGTTGCCGGGTGAGTTGGTTCCAAAAATTTGAGCATTTTGGGACACTTAGTCCCTAAATAAGAGCTTTGAAACTAGAAAACGGTCCGTAGCCGGAACAGTGTTAAGACGATCTCGGAACGGAAATCCGATGGTTCCATTAGCTTCGTTAGGTGATTTCGGGGTTAGGAGCGTGTTCGGAATGTATTTTGGAGGTCCGTAGCTCAATTAGGCTTGAAATGCCGAAGGTTGAAATTTTGGCGAATCCGATCGATAGGTGAGATTTTGATCCGGGGTCGGAATGGAATTCCGACAATTTCTGTAGCTTCGTTATGTGATTTTGGATATGTCCGCAAATTTTCAGGTCATTCGGACGTCGTTTGGACGGGTTTGTGATCGAATGTGCAATTCGGAAAGTTTTAAGAAATTTAGGCTTGAATTCGATGCGAATTATGGATTTTGATGTTGTTAGACGTGTTTTGAGGATTGGAGCAAGTTCGAATGAGGTATTAAGATGTGTTGGTATGTTTGGATGAGGTCCCGGGGCCTCGGGGTGTTTTCGGATGGTTAAACGGGAGAAAATTGTGGAAATTTCAGGTTGAGAGTTCTGGTTCTGTCATTTTCGCTCCTGCGGAATTGTGGTCGCAGGAGCGAGTCCGCAGAAGCGGATATTGGTGCGCAGGAGCGGGTGTTTCGCAGAAGCGGACGCCTTTCCGCTGAAGCGGGGTCGCTGAAGCGGATATTGAGCCGCAGAAGCGGCCAAGGGCTAAGGGGGGAAGCATCGCAGAAGCGGAAGGCTAGCCGCTTAGGCGGGTCCGCAGAAGCGGACACTTAGCCGCAGAAGCGGAAATTTCCGCAGGAGCGGTCAAGGCTTCGCAGAAGCGGACGCGCAGAGGCGGTCCATATGTCGCAGAAGCGGAAATGGCCGGCTAGGCCTGGAACCGCAGAAGCGACCCTTTGGTCGCGGATACGGGAGCGTAGAAGCGGAAAATGTTCCGCAGAAGCGAAAATCGCTGTAAGTAAGTGTATCAGAAGTTAGAAAAATTTCAGAACATTTTAACATTTGGGGGTCTCGGCTTAAGGGCGATTTTGGGCGATTTTGAGGAGGAAATCAAGGGAAAACATCAGGTAATCAACTATGAACTCATACTATGATTAGTATTGGTAATATTATGCAATTATATCATGAAAATGGAGGAATTTGGGGTAATTATGGAGGGTTTAGCCCTAGTCTTGGACTTTAGAAAATCAAGGTTTTGAATGGGCAAATGGAGTCCGATTTTGGTAAAATTGATATGCTCAGACTCGTATTGAGATAAGGAACCCGAATATATATTTTTCGTGATTTTTCGATAAGCGTACCGAAAGTCGGGTTTTGGCAACTTGTGGGTTTTGGTGAATTTTGAGTTAATTTGATTGGGTAATGCCCAATTGGCCTATTTTGATGTGATTCTATTGATTTTTATCGGATTCTACACTTGTGGAGGCCGACATTCGTGGCAAGAGGGTTATTGCTTAGCGGTTTTGTACCGGAATTGAGGTAAGTGGCTTGTCTAACCTCGTGTGGGGGAATTTTCACCCCTAGGATATTATGTGATAGTTGAAATGCCTAGTACGCGAGGTGACGGGCGTGTACATGCGCTGGTTGATGAACACGTATTTTATTCAGAAATGTTCGATGAGCGATATCCCTGTCTTTGGTTGTTAATTTGATATTTTACCCGGTAATGGTTAGAAGAGCATGATTAGGTAGCACTTAACTGTTTGGTTGCCTAACTGCCTTGTTTGAATTCCTTGTTAATTATTGGCACTATTTTTCGGTGAAGTTATAGTTGAGCATAATTATTTCTCTCTGTGGATTTCCTTAATTGGCTGTGTTTGTGGACTGCGGGTTCGATTCCCGGAGACCCAGGGCTGTGGGTTCGATTCCCAGAGACCCGACGTGATATTGGTAGGGACTACGGGTTCGATTCCCGAGATCCTGAGTTATTTATTGGTAGGGACTGCGGGTTCGATTCCCGAGATCCCGAGTTATTTATTGGTAGGGACTACGGGTTCGATTCCCGAGATCCCGAGTTATTTATTGGTAGGGACTGCGGTTCGATTCCCGAGATCCCGAGTGAAATATTGAGACACGGGCTGCGGGTTTGATTTCCGGAGACCCAGAGATACTGATATTGGGACAGCGGGTTAAATTCCCGTAGCTCCTGGGTTGTTGATTATAGAGTGGGACTGTGGGTTCAATTCCCACAGGTCCTGGACTTGCTGGTTTGAGTTTATGTTGTGTTGTTTACTTGTAGTTAGCTAATCGTAGTCGGTTTTAGTAATTACTTTATTGTTGTTATTTCAGATTCATTCTTACTTATTCTTGCTTATTACTATTTTGATCATTATGTTATTGTTCTCTCGGTAGGGCCCCGACCTTCCTCGTCACTACTCTATCGAGGTTAGGCTTGGCACTTACTGAGTACCGCCGTGGTGTACTCATGCTATTCTTCTGCACACACTTTTGTTGTGCAGATCCAGGTACATCAGAGCAGGCTCGTACTAGGTGATTCTGCAGCTTTCTGGGAGACTTCGAGGTATGATCCGCTACGTCCGCGGATCCGGAGGCTTCCCTTCTATTCTAGTATTACTAGTTGACATTTTTCTTCATTTCGTTGTTAGATACTCTTTACACATAGAGCCACAGTTGTATTTCTCTTTTAGTCTGTGTTACCGTGGGGTTCCGGATCTTGGTAGTGTTTATTTATTGTGTGACGGATGTATGTGCCAAGTGGCACGGATTACATATCTTTATGTTATTTTCCGCTGTTTCTTATTTAAGTAATTAAAACTTATAGATTTCGCAATGTGTTAGGCTTACCTAGTCGTGGGGACCGGGTGCCATCACGACAGGTTCACAATTGGTGAACTAGGGTCGTGACAAGTTGGTATCAGAGCTCTAGGTTCATAGGAGTCACGGGACACAGACCGGTTACTTAGAGTCTCGCTGATCGATACGGAGACGTCTGTATTTATCTACGAGGGGCTATGTAACTGTTTAGGAAACTCTTCATTTCTTTTGGATTCCTTGTCGTGCGACATTTTTGGCATCAAAAATCTAAACCACTGCTTTCTATTCTCTCACAGATGGTGAGGACACGAGCTAACCGCGATGATCAGGTACCCGCGCCCCCTGTTGCTGCCGTCAGAGGCCGGGGCCGAGGTAGAGGACGAGGACGCGCCCGAGGTGCAGCCACAGCACCATCGCGCGCTGCCGCTGAGGTGCCACCGGTAGACCAGGTCGGAGCGCAGCACCGGTACACCGACTACGACTGCTACTACTCCAAAGACTACAGGAGACCCTGGCTCAGCTCATGAGCATGTATACCACTTTGGCCCGGCAAGATTGCTTCCTCTTGTTGCAGCCACATCTCAGGCCGGGGGAGGGGCCCAGACTCCCGTAGCCGTTACTCAGGAGCAGCGTGTGCCAGTGGGACATGTTCCAGATGTTTTGGTTATGCCTCCTGCCGCCCCAGCACAACCAGGAGGTGGACCAGCTGCCTCTGAGGACGAGCAGCGTAGATTAGAGAGGTTCAAGAAATATGATCCTCCAGTGTTTAGTGGCCTGGCTTCAGATGATGCATTGGGTTTTCTGGAGGAGTGTCATCGTATCCTTCGTACTATGGGGATTGTGGAGACCAGCGGGGTTTCCTTCACCGCTTTTCAGTTTCGCGGGGCTGCTTATGATTGGTGGCGCACGTATGAGTTGGATAGTCCAGAAGAGTCTGCTTCATTGACTTGGACGCAGTTTTCAGATCTATTTTTGAGGGAGTTTGTTCCACATAGCCTTAGGGATTCTTGGCGCTCGGAGTTTGAGCGGTTGCGACAGGGCTCCATGTCAGTATCGGAGTATGCCATCAGTTTCACCCGTCTGGCCAGGCATGCACCGGCCTTGGTAGCCACGGTTCGGGAGAGAGTACGGAGATTTATTGAGGGCCTGATTCCGCCTATCCGATCCAGCATGGCCAGAGAGTTGGAGACAGATATATCTTATCAGCAGGCAGTTAGCATTGCTAGGAGGATCGAGAGTATGCTCCCTAGAGAGCGTGGAGATAGAGAGGCCAAGAGGTCTCGTGAGTCGGGCCATTTCTCTGGTGCCCGCACTTCAGCAGCCGGTCGTTTTGGCAGGGGATATTCCGGTCGTCCAGTTCACTCAGCATTGCCCGCAGCCGGTAGCACTCCAGGTCTTCCAGCACCACAGGAGCCTTATTATGCTCCCCCAGTTTCCAGTGCACCTCCTGCGCGGGGTCCTTCCAGAGGTCAGGCTAGTGGGGGTGAGGCCGGTCAGTCACAGTCACCGTGTCCTCCCAGAGCTTGCTTTGGGTGCGGGGATACTCGCCATCCGGTGAGGGAGTGCCCCAGGCGTAGGAGGGGGGCACCTCACCAGTCTTCGCAGCATCAGCGTGGCTCTCAGGGTCAGCAGGCTATCATTCCAGCTCCAGCTGCTATTCCACCTGCCCAGCCAGCCAGGGGCGGGGGTCAGGGTTCTAGAGGCCGCCCTCGAGAGGGGGGACAGGCCAGATTCTATGCTATTCCTGATCGCGCTGCGGCTGTTGCATCTGATTCTGTTATCACAGGTATTATTCTGGTTAGTCACAGGGAGGCATCGGTTCTATTCGACCCCGGTTCCACTTTTTCATATGTGTCTTCTTACTTTGCTTCTCATCTGGGTGTGCCTCGGGATTCTTTGAGTGCCCCCATTTATGTTTCCACTCCGGTGGGTGATTCTTTGGCCGTGGACCGCGTATATCGGTCGTGTTTGATTACCATTTGTGATTTTGAGACCAGAGCGGATCTATTGCTGCTTGGGATGGTCGATTTTGATATTATTCTGGGCATGGACCGGTTGTCGCCCCATTATGCTATTCTTGATTGTCACGCCAAGACCGTGACGCTGGCTATGCCAGGCATTCCACGTATTGAGTGGAGTGGTACTCTAGATCACACCCCTAGCCGTGTTATTTCTTTTCTCAGAGCTCAGCGTATGGTCGAGAAGGGGTGTGCTGCTTATCTAGCCTATGTGCGGGACGTCAGTATTGACACTCCCTCTATTGATTCTGTTCATGTGGTACGTGACTTTGCTGATGTATTTCCAGCTGATCTTCCGGGCATGCCGCCTGACGGAGACATTGACTTTGCTATTGACTTGTTGCCGGGCACTCAGCCCATTTCTATTCCACCGTACCGTATGGCTCCTCCCGAATTAAAGGAGTTGAAGGATCAGTTACAAGGAGTTATTAGGCAAGGGTTTTATTCGACCCAGTGTTTCACCTTGGGGTGCTCCTGTATTGTTTGTGAAGAAAAAGGACGGTTCTATGCGTATGTGTATTGACTATCGTCAGCTCAACAAGGTTACAGTGAAGAACCCGGTATCCTTTGCCCCGTATTGATGATTTATTTGACCAGCTACAGGGCGCACATGTGTTTTCTAAGATTGATTTGCGCTCTAGGTATCACCAGCTGAAGATTCGGGAGCCAGATATCCCGAAGACTGCCTTCAGGACCCGGTATGGTCACTATGAGTTCCTCGTGATGTCTTTTGGGTTGACTAATGCCCCAGCAGCCTTTATGCATTTGATGCACAGTGTGTTCAGGCCTTATCTGGACTCGTTCGTGATTGTCTTCATTGATGATATTCTAGTATACTCCCGGAGCCGGGAAGAGCACGAGCAGCATTTGAGGATAGTGCTTCAGATTCTGAGAGAGAAGCAACTTTATGCCAAGTTCTCTAAATGTTAATTCTGGTTGAGTTCAGTGGCATTTTTGGGCCACGTGGTGTCGAGTGATGGTATTCGAGTAGATCCGAGGAAGGTGGAGGCCGTGCGGAGTTGGCCCAGACCCTCCTCCGCTACTGAGATTCGCAGTTTCCTTGGTTTGGCGGGCTATTACCGTCGTTTTGTAGATGGGTTCTCTTCGATTGCAGCACCTATGACTAGATTGACCCAAAAGGGTGCCCTTTTCAGTGGACAGACGAGTGTGAGGCGAGCTTTCAGAAGCTCAAGACAGCTTTGACTTCGGCCCCTATATTGATGTTGCCTACAGGTTCGGGGTCCTATACTATATATTGTGATGCCTCACGAGTTGGACTCGGTGCGGTATTGATGCAGGACGGTAGGGTGATTGCCTACGCGTCGAGACAACCGAAGGTGCATGAGAAGAATTACCCTGTTCATGATTTGGAGCTAGCTGCCATTGTTCACGCCTTGAAAATTTGGCGTCATTATTTATATGGGGTTCCTTGTGAGATCTACACTGATCACCGGAGCTTGCAGCACTTGCTTAAGCAGAAGGACCTGAATATGCGTCAGAGGAGATGGTTGGAACTACCGAAGGACTATGATATTACTATTCTCTATCATCCAGGCAAGGCTAATGTGGTTGCTGATGCCTTGAGTCGTCGGGCAGAGAGTTTGGGGAGTTTAGCATATCTACCAGCTTCGGAGAGGCCTATGGCGATGGATGTTCAGGCTTTAGCCAGACAGTTTGTTAGGCTGGATCTTTCGGAGCCCAGCCGGATTATGGCATGTGTGGTTTCTCGGTCTTCTCTATTTGACCGCATCAGGGAGCGTCAGTTCGACGACCCTCATTTGCTTGTCCTTCAGGATAGAGTTCGGCGTGGCGATGCTCGAGATGTTACCATCGGGGATGATGGAGTTATGAGGATGCAGGGGCGTATCTGTGTGCCCAATGTAGATGATCTTCGAGAGCCGATTCTAGCAGAGGCCCATAGTTCGCGGTATTCCATCCATCCGGGTGCCGCGAAGATGTATCAGGACTTGAAACAGCATTACTGGTGGAGGCGGATGAAGAGGGATATAGTTGATTATGTTTCTAGATGCCTCAACCGCCAGCAGGTGAAGTATGAGCATCAGCGCCCGGGTGGATTGATGCAGCGGATTGAGATTCCAGAGTGGAAATGGGAGCGCATCACCATGGACTTTGTATCTGGGCTTCCACGGACTGTTAGGAAGTTTGATTCCATTTGGGTTATTATGGATCGGCCGACCAAGTCCGCCCATTTTATACCGGTGAGCACTACTTATTCATCGGAGCGACTAGCAGAGATCTATATCCGGGAGATAGTTCGGCTGCATGGTATTCCAGTTTCCATCTTTTCAGATAGAGGCACTCAGTTCACTTCACGATTCTGGAGAGCCGTACAGCAGGAGTTAGGTACTCGGGTGGAGCTGAGCACAGCATTTCACCCCCAGACTGATGGGCAGTCCGAGCGCACTATTCAGATTTTGGAGGATATGCTTCGTGCGTGCGTGATTGAGTTTGGAGGTTCATGGGATCATTTCTTGCCACTGGCGGAGTTTGCTTATAACAATAGCTACCAGTCTAGTATTCAGATGGCACCGTATGAGGCCCTATATGGCAGGAGGTGCAGGTCTCCCGTGGGTTGGTTCGAGCCGGGCGAGGCCAGGCTGCTAGGTACTGAGATGGTCCAGGATGGACAAGGTCAAGGTGATTCAAGACAGACTTCGTGCAGCCCAGTCTAGACAGAAGAGTTATGCGGACAAAAAGGTCCGTGATGCGGCTTTTGTGGTGGGTGAGCGGGTTCTGCTTCGAGTCTCGCCCATGAAGGGCGTTATGAGGTTTGGGAAGAAAGGGAAGCCGAGTCCTAGATTTATTGGCCCTTTTGAGATTTTGAGGCGTGTAGGAGAGGTTGCTTATGAGTTGGCCTTACCTCCCAACCTAGCCGGAGTTCACCCTGTATTTCATGTCTCCATGCTCCGGAGATACCATGGTGACCCGTCGCACGTGTTGGATTTCACATCTGTTCAGCTAGACAAGGATCTGTCTTATGTTGAGGAGCCAGTAGCCATTCTAGACAGGCAAGTCAGAAAGCTAAGGTCAAAGAACATCGCTTCGGTAAAGGTTCAGTGGCGGGGCCACAGCCGGTCGAGGAGGCGACTTGGGAGACCGAGCAGGATATGCGCAGCCAGTACCCTCATCTTTTCACTACTCCAGGTATGTTTTCTATGCTCGTTCGAGGACGAACGAATCTTTAAGCGTGGGAAGATGTAACGACCCGACCGGTCGTTTTAGAAAATTACGCCCCAATCCCTAATTTAACTGTTCCCCTAAGTTCATTTCTGCTATTGTGGGTTGCCGGGAGAGTCGGTTCCGAAAACTTGAGCATTTTGGGACACTTAGTCCCTAAATAAGAGCTTTGAAACTAGAAAACGGTCCGTAGCCGGAACAGTGTTAAGACGATCTCGGAACGGAAATCCGATGGTTCCATTAGCTTCGTTAGGTGATTTCGGGGTTAGGAGCGTGTTCGGAATGTATTTTGGAGGTCCGTAGCTCAATTAGGCTTGAAATGCCGAAGGTTGAAATTTTGGCGAATCCGATCGATAGGTGAGATTTTGATCCGGGGTCGGAATGGAATTCCGACAATTTCTGTAGCTTCGTTATGTGATTTTGGATATGTCCGCAAATTTTCAGGTCATTCGGACGTCGTTTGGACGGGTTTGTGATCGAATGTGCAATTCGGAAAGTTTTAAGAAATTTAGGCTTGAATTCGATGCGAATTATGGATTTTGATGTTGTTAGACGTGTTTTGAGGATTGGAGCAAGTTCGAATGAGGTATTAAGATGTGTTGGTATGTTTGGATGAGGTCCCGGGGCCTCGGGGTGTTTTCGGATGGTTAAACGGGAGAAAATTGTGGAAATTTCAGGTTGAGAGTTCTGGTTCTGTCATTTTCGCTCCTGCGGAATTGTGGTCGCAGGAGCGAGTCCGCAGAAGCGGATAAGGGAGCGCAGAAGCGCTGGGATCGCGGAAGCGGAAAGGAGCCCGCAGGTGCGGCACCGCTGAAGCGGATATTGAGCCGCAGAAGCGGCCAAGGGCTAAGGGGGGAAGCATCGCAGAAGCGGAAGGCTAGCCGCTTAGGCGGGTCCGCAGAAGCGGACACTTAGCCGCAGAAGCGGAAATTTCCGCAGGAGCGGTCAAGGCTTCGCAGAAGCGGGTCCGCTTAAGCGGCCCTTTGTTCGCAGAAGCGGAAATGGCCGGCTAGGCCTGGAACCGCTGAAGCGACCCTTTGGTCGCGGATACGGGAGCGTAGAAGCGGAAAATGTTCCGCAGAAGCGAAAATCGCTGTAAGTAAGTGTATCAGAAGTTAGAAAAATTTCAGAACATTTTAACATTTGGGGGTCTCGGCTTAAGGGCGATTTTGGGCGATTTTGAGGAGGAAATCAAGGGAAAACATCAGGTAATCAACTATGAACTCATACTATGATTAGTATTGGTAATATTATGCAATTATATCATGAAAATGGAGGAATTTGGGGTAATTATGGAGGGTTTAGCCCTAGTCTTGGACTTTAGAAAATCAAGGTTTTGAATGGGCAAATGGAGTCCGATTTTGGTAAAATTGATATGCTCAGACTCGTATTGAGATAAGGAACCCGAATATATATTTTTTCGTGATTTTTCGATAAGCGTACCGAAAGTCGGGTTTTGGCAACTTGTGGGTTTTGGTGAATTTTGAGTTAATTTGATTGGGTAATGCCCAATTGGCCTATTTTGATGTGATTCTATTGATTTTTATCGGATTCTACACTTGTGGAGACCGACATTCGTGGCAAGAGGGTTATTGCTTAGCGGTTTTGTACCGAATTGAGGTAAGTGGCTTGTCTAACTTCGTGTGGGGGACTTTCACCCCTAGGATATTATTGTGATACTTTAAATGCCTTGTACGCGAGGTGACGGGCGTGTACATGCGCTGGTTGATGAACACGTATTTTATTCAGAAATGTTCGATGAGCGATATCCCTGTCTTTGGTTGTTAATTTGATATTTTACCCGGTAATGGTTAGAAGAGCATGATTAGGTAGCACTTAACTGTTTGGTTGCCTAACTGCCTTGTTTGAATTCCTTGTTAATTATTGGCACTATTTTTCGGTGAAGTTATAGTTGAGCATAATTATTTCTCTCTGTGGATTTCCTTAATTGGCTGTGTTTGTGGACTGCGGGTTCGATTCCCGGAGACCCAGGGCTGTGGGTTCGATTCCCAGAGACCCGACGTGATATTGGTAGGGACTACGGGTTCGATTCCCGAGATCCCGAGTTATTTATTGGTAGGGACTGCGGGTTCGATTCCCGAGATCCCTGAGTTATTTATTGGTAGGGACTACGAGTTCAATTCCCGGAGACCCAGAGTTTATTGATATACTTATTGAGATAGGGACTGCGAGTTCGATTCCCGGAGATCCTGAGACATTGAGACACATCCTGAAATATTGAGACACGGGCTGCGGGTTTGATTTCCGGAGACCCAGAGATACTGATATTGGGACAGCGGGTTAAATTCCCGTAGCTCCTGGGTTGTTGATTATAGAGTGGGACTGTGGGTTCAATTCCCACAGGTCCTGGACTTGCTGGTTTGAGTTTATGTTGTGTTGTTTACTTGTAGTTAGCTAATCGTAGTCGGTTTTAGTAATTACTTTATTGTTGTTATTTCAGATTCATTCTTACTTATTCTTGCTTATTACTATTTTGATCATTATGTTATTGTTCTCTCGGTAGGGCCCCGACCTTCCTCGTCACTACTCTATCGAGGTTAGGCTTGGCACTTACTGAGTACCGCCGTGGTGTACTCATGCTATTCTTCTGCACACTTTTGTTGTGCAGATCCAGGTACATCAGAGCAGGCTCGTACTAGGTGATTCTGCAGCTTTCTGGGAGACTTCGAGGTATGATCCGCTACGTCCGCGGATCCGGAGGCTTCCCTTCTATTCTAGTATTACTAGTTGACATTTTTCTTCATTTCGTTGTTAGATACTCTTTACACATAGAGCCACAGTTGTATTTCCCTTTTAGTCTGTGTTACCGTGGGGTTCCGGATCTTGGTAGTGTTTATTTATTGTGTGACGGATGTATGTGCCAAGTGGCACGGATTACATATCTTTATGATATTTTCCGCTGTTTCTTATTTAAGTAATTAAAACTTATAGATTTCGCAATGTGTTAGGCTTACCTAGTCGTGGGGATTGGGTGCCATCACGACAGGTTCACAATTGGTGAACTAGGGTCGTGACACACACGGTACCAGTACGCCTGTGACTTTAGTGCATTTCAGCTTCGCCGGGATTTGAGATTTGGATCACATAGATGTGCACCCGTATTAGGAGTGTAATTTTATTAATCGCGCCTACAACGTCTACGTCTTTATTAACTTTGGGAAAGACCCTGAAATTCGCTAAACGGTCCTTCCGAGTCTAGAATTTTACGTTGAAATTTATTTGGGGGCCTCGTGTGTTTTTCATTTTTTGTAACGAGGCTCATCCCTTGTTTTTAAAGTCTAATCCTATTTATGCACTATATTTTCTATTTTTGTTTTTTCTTCCTAATTCATATAAGTTTTTGTGTTAAGTTTTTCAAGCTATAATATGATGTTGGAGTCCAGGCCATTATTCATAATTGGGCTTGGACTTCGGACTGCTTAACAGTCCAATATCAAATACAATTGGGCCTCTGGAGCCCAATGTATACCGCTGTTTCTACTCGAGAGTACAGGTGCCACACTAATCAGATCTGGGCCTGTATACATAATTAGGCCCAGACTATATAAGCGAAGACAAGCTAACATTTCAATAACAGTATTTGAGCAAGTATTATTCAGCATTACCAATTAATCATTTCAAACGTTACCAAGTACTATTTTTCGACCACTACTAATTTCAATTATTAAAAACTAATTAAACATTCTAAAATAGTAGTTTATATCAGTATTATTATTCTATATGGCAGGTTCAGATATTCAAGTAGTTATCATGGCACTAGTTTGCAAGATTATTTTGTCACTTTATTTCAACTAAAGAAAAACATTGTTCTGAATTATCTAAACATGTTTGAACTACTGAAAATCACAAAGTTTAAAAGTGGATTTGTAGCTAACTCATATTCAGTAGATATAAACAGTAATACAAGCTGAACTACTTATACTTTTGGATTAAATGATTCAGATTTAGAATTCAAAATGGCTAAGTACCAGTTTATATGTCCAATTTCAGAATATACTTATATATATTTAAGTGTATTAGTTGTGTATTAGCTTGTTTTAGTTTTAGAATTAGGTGGTAAACTATTAACTACGTTTAACTATATTATTATTTACTACTACTTTACTCTAATCAAATTCATATAGTCTATTATTTATTACAACCATTCCTAATGAATTACAAAGGATCTACGAGTTACAACTACAAACAATAAGAAAAACAGAGATAGCTTCAGCGAAAAGCAGTCCAATATTTCATTCCTTATTCAAGTTTTCAATTACATCTTCGAGAGATAGTAGTGTACCTGATCAAACGAAAATAAACTGATGAGTTCTAAGAAGATGAATGAGAAGAGAAGTCGGCAATGGCAGCAGCAGAATATCAACAGCAAACAGGAGCAGGTATTAACACAGAAGACT